>BTHU01000019.1:2782500-3352500 GCA_036184795.1 Tokudaia tokunoshimensis
GGAAAGATAAAAGGAAACTTGGTCCTTGCAGATTTTGTTTTGTTTTCTTTTTCAATGTAGCCCTGGCTAGCCTGGAACTCACTAGGTAGACCAGGCTAGTCCACCCACCTCTGCCTCCGGGGTGTTTGAGATTAAAGAATTGCATTGAATACATTGGATGCATCTGTCATGTGTATATGTGCAGGTCCCTTCATTTGGTCCTGTTGATCACCCAGTGAGATATATAAACGCGGCAGGGCGCTCCGTCCTCTTATAGACAAGTCCTCTGGCCTCGGATGCAGCCATACAGCTAGTAAAGTATCAAAGTTGCTGAAACTCTGCCCTGTCCATGTGTTCTGACAGGCCTGTGAATGAGACTTAAACGTTGACTGTCAGTTACAGGGAGATATTCTAAAAATGGAATCTCTATTTGGATTCTCAGAAATAATAACACAGAGGTCAATGGGACCTGCTACTCTTTCAAGTGGCTAACCCGACATTACTAATAGCAGGCTGATCTACCCAGCTCCCTTTTGAGACAGATTCCCTTCCCCCCAAATCAGACACTTCCATGAGAACCCTAAAGGAAGAAAGCTTTGTTTTTAAGCTTTTAAATTTTGCTAGAGCCCTCCCTCCTCACGCCCAGAAAGGGAGAGAGGGACTTTCCCAGGCAAGCTCTTGCACAAGAGCCCCCTCGATTTCCCCCCACCCCCTCGTTGACTTCAATGGGGAGTCAGTCACCTGTCTCCACCACCCCTTCTTTAGCAGAACCGACAGCCTGCCAGTCTTCTCAACCAGCATCTTTTCCCTCAGCAAATGGTAGGACCAGTGGCTGGCCCGTCAAAAGCTGGCCTGAGGGAGAGGAAGCCTGAGCCTGTCTAGGGACGTCACTGACAGCCAACAGCAGGGGCCCTCAAGTCTCCGTGCCCTTCCCCCATCCCAGAGTCCGCGCGTAGAGCAGAGGCGGCGCAGGAAACCTCACAACTCAAGTTGAAACAGGACTCTGTGCCTTGCCTCTCAGCAGCAGGGCTTTAAATAGGATTAATGAGAGAGAACATTCTAAACATTAGAAGAGGTTCCAGAACAGGCAGCCAGCGACTTCCTCTCAAGCTGCCATTCTGGATTGGTTCCCTGGTCTGCGCGCGCCCCTCCCGCTTCGAACCAAGGGCGCTTGCCCTTGGCAGTCCGCTCAGCGCTGACCCTACCCCTAGGGTTTCAACGACAAGTCCCACGGTCCTCTCAAGTAGCTTCTCTGACCACTCTGAAAGCCAGGAAGTTTACTCTGGCCACATTAATTTAGAGTAATTATTTCCTCTGATAAAATTCAAAAGCATCATAAGGAGGAAGGTGGGGTGGGTCATCTGGAGGGAAGCCACGTTAAACTCTGGATCTCTCCCATCTCAGTAGGAAGGACTCTATTTTGTAGCAGTTTTACACTACCTCAGAGAATTCCATTGGATGTTGTTTGTAGTCTCACAGTTTTCATGTATTGAAGCCTGTGGAACTATATTCCTGATGTTTCTCTGAGAGGCAAGAGACTAGGGCACACAGCTATGTGTCTAGAGAATGCAAACCTAAGTCTCCCCTCCAGGACAACAGAACCACAATGTGTCCTTCTTCGTTATATCAAGCTGGATCAGGCCATTTCGAAGAGAAGACAGAAGTTGGAGAGACAGCTCTGATGAGAGCAGGGGTGACCGCATGAACCCCTGATATGTTCTAAGTGGAGCATGGCAGAGAGAAGTGGAGCGAGATTGCAATTTTGAGGCTAGCTGTGCTACATAGTGAAACTCTTGTCTCCAGAAAGATAAGTATACAAATGTTAGCAACAACAGTAGGAAAAAGATACACAAAGAAAAGGATTTTTCTATCCATTTAGCAAAATAGGTCTAGTATCAGACTTTAAATATAGCTGAGGATAACCTTGAACTTCTGATCCTCCTGCTTCTACCTCCTTAGTGATGGGGTTACAGACTCAGCTACTCTAGTTTATTCACTTCTGAGGATCGATCCCAGGGATTGAAGCCAGCTAGGCAAGCACTCTGTCAACTCACCTAATCTCCATGGCAACACTATGAGGTCGGTACACAGCCATCTTACTGAAGATGCCAAAACCCACCAATGCTCAAGTCCCTCCTGTGAAACAGCACTGTGTTTGTGCGTAGCTCAGACAATCCTTCTGTAGACTTTAAATTATCACCAGATTACTTATATATACTCTACTCACTAATACAATTAGTGAGCAGTGACAAGAAAATAAAAGTCTGTATATGTTTAGAATAAACACAGTATTTTTAATATTTTCTACCTACAGTTGGTTGGTTCTAAGAATGTAGAAACTACAGATCTGAACTTTTATCCGTCCTCTTACCAAGGAACCTTAAGAAAAAAGGAAGTTTAGGCACAGCATTTGCTATACACACACACACACACACACACAAACATGGTAACCTGGGCTCAGATCCCTAGTACATATGTAAAAGTATAGGTTTGGTAATGTTATTTGTAAATCCAGCATTGGATAGAAACAGAAATATACCAGAAGCTTGTTAGCCAGCCAGTCTAGCCAAATTGGGCAGCTACAGGTTGAATGAGATACCCGGTCTCAACAAATAAAGGTCCAGTTGTGGGTAGTGCACAGTGAGCTGAGCCAGGAGGATCACTATGAGTTTGAGGCTGGCATGATCTACACAGGGAGGTCCTGTCTCTAACACTAGATTAAATGACGATAAAGGAACATGCTTCATGTCAAGTCCTAGACTCTACACATATGTATATGTGCCTAGCTCCCCACACACATGCACACATTTGCATGAACCCCTACATGCCTATACCACACACATAAAAAGAAAACTGGTGCTATTGTCAAATTTTCTATCTATTGAGTCTCGAAGGCAAAAATTAGTCAACCTAGCTAAAGCCTCTTCTGGATGAGAGGCCCTTGTAGCTGTCATTTTCTAACTCATTTTTGCAGGGGAAAAATGCTCAAAGCAGCCTCAGAGGTTCCTCATGCAGTCCCCTCATTGTGCCCTCCTCTGGACCTTCTGACCTTCCCAAATATGCAGGTGATCACATGGACTCTGTGACCTAGGGACTACAGTCAATCCTGGGATATAAGCAATATATACGGTCACAACTAGGGAATTTGCTATTTACAGTAATTAACCCTGGAGGTCTTAGAGAAAAAGTGAGACACTAGCTGGTAGCCTAGGGACTGTGACAGTTCTGTTAGAAAGGCAAGTGAGCCAAATCCCATGTCCAAGACAGCCACTCCCCTCCCCCAAATGGCCACGACCCTTAGAGAATATTAGCCTCTCAGTCTGGGGCACAATGGCGGTGTGGTGGCAGACAGGACTGAGTGAATGAGTAAATTAAATTGCAGCACACTGGGACTCAGAACCCTCTTTGTTTTTTTACTCCCCTCTGGGAGGAGGAAATGAAGGTGCCAACATTCCCCATGGGGGAACTAAATGACTTCTCAGGAACCGTGCTTTATTTGTTTAAATGAGTTTAGGGCGATGAGCAAATGCACGTGTGACAGGGCCTATTTGAAAAGGGACTCCCTAAGAACTGACAAGGGTCATGCCAACTCCTTTGTCTGCATGCCACTCCTCAGCCTCGGGGAGAAATTAGCTTAAAGCCAATTAGCGCATTAGCCATCAACCGTGCAGGCGCAGGAGCAGACTGAGAGTCTCAGGGAAAGTGGTCTTCACTTTTCATGACGTGTTTGCCTGTTCTATGTGGAACACTGAATTCAGCACTTAAATCTAGTAGGAAAGGAAGGCCACCAAGTATACGATGCCTAGTTTATGGCAGTCCTTGTCTATAATCTCAGCACTTAGAAGATTGAGGCAGGAAGACTTTGGTGACTTTAAAAGCCTAGCGAGTGAATCCTGGGTTACAGAGTGAAACCTGCGTTTGTTACTTTGCTGCTTCTGTGGTGAAACATGATGACCAAAAACAGCCTATGGAAGAGGTTATTTTGGTTCACAATTCCTGTGGCTCCTCATACATCTTTGCTCAGGGGCCTTATCATATCCTTTGTGAGATATGGAGAGTCCCCAACCTGACTTAAACGTAGTCAGGCTGGGGTTTTAGACATAACATAATATTGTGTTTGACTTATGGTTTCATTGTGGCTAGAGACGGGCAGTACAGTGGTAGGAGCAGGGAGCTGAGGCCACATCTCTCACAGAAGCACGGAGCAGACAGTGAACTCGAAGTGGGCTGAGGCTTTATATTTTCAAATCCTCCCAGTGACATAGTTCTTCTGTCAAGACTCACCTTCCCATAACCTCTCTGAGCAGTCTACCAACCAAGGACCAAGTGTTCCAATTGCTGAAACTATGGTGGAGGGAAGTTCTCATTCAAACCACACACACCCTACCTCAAAATTAAACAAGCAAACAAATAAACAAACCCACTACAGTAAACAAGATGCTTAGCTTAAGAGCTCTGTTAAACAATTCAGATTTTCACGTGTTGGACTACTGGTGATCCTGGAAGACTCACTCTAGAGATCTTTAGCGTAAGGAAGGTTGAAGAGATTTTCTGTTCTAGAGAGGCTGTGTGGAAGAAGAGAGAACAGGGGCATTGATTGAACCTATAAGGTATAACTGTATGTAAAGTATCAGATAGACAGAAAAACGGTATATTATGGCCAGGCAGGGAGGGTACTTTGCCACATGACTGGCCCCTTCTTGGAATAAAAAGGTGTGTGTGGGGGAGATATAGACAGGCACAGCTCAACCTCTTATCAACCCACTCCTCAAAAGATGGGACAATGCCAATTCAGGTAATCACTACTAGAAGATGAGACCGAGCCTGTTCAGTGTCATGAACGGTTTTATTGATCATAAGAGGTGCTGGAATAAAGACCTTTTTTTTTTCTCAGCCAAACAAGAGTCTTGAGTGTGACAACTAGATTGATAATGTCAAATTGTCCCCATGAAGCTACCTGCTAAGGGCAAAGTTTGACAATAGTAAAACAGAGAGAGGGAAAGACCAGAACCCAGCACCACTGACCCAAGCAAGGAGTTAACTTTGAGATTACAAACTCCTGAGATGTTTTCCTATTGTTTAAACCAGGCCGGTGTTGGCTTTTTTCAGCTACTTGTAAACAGAAACATTCCCAACTGATATACAGCTTCACAACAAACTTGTCAAAACCACTCCAAGGATATCCTTCAGAACAGGGGACAGCCCAGGTCCTTTCTAAGCTAGGGTGTTAAAGTACAATAGTGTGCTACATTCTACAGGGAAGAAAGGATGGAGAAGTTTCCTGAAGCTTTGGCTTTCTAATTTCTCCATAGTCTGACTCCATCTTGTATGTCCCTGAAAAGGTTTACTGGAAGGATAATCACCATGTAAACCAGGCGCCTCAGCCTCATAGTCCCAGTGCTTGGGAGGTGGGCACAGGAGTCTCAAGGTAGGGCTGGAGAGATGGTTCAGTGGTTAAGAGCACTGACTACTCTTCCAGAGGTCACAAGTTCAATTCCCAGCAACCACATGAGCTCCAATACACTCTTCTGGTGTGTGTCTAAAGATAGCTGCATGTACTCATATACATAAAATAAATAAATAAATTTTTAAGAAAGAAAATGCCATACTTATATACATAAAATAAATAAATCTTCAAGAAAAGATAGCTACAGTGTACTCATATAAATATAAATAAAAAAAGGAAGTTCAAGGTAATCCTTCTTGACAGTTATTAGTTCAAAGTCAGCATGGACCATGTGACATTATCCTAATAATAATAGTAATAATAATAACTATTATTATAAATGTATATGTAAAAATAGGAAACACACAATCTGGTACAAGTCAAACAGCAAAAACTACTCTCGAGAGTACTTTCTACCCCAGAGGTTGTCAAGGACACCCCTCTAAGACAGGGTGGGGGGAAAACCAACACTTCTTGTCTCTTCTTGAGGCAGCTGGGAGACAGGGTAAACACAGTCGGTGGATCTCTTAGACCTTGTGCTTGTAGCCTTATCATATCCCCTCTTTTTTAATGTTCAGAGAGTTCCCAGACTCATTTAAATAGAGTCAGTTTTCTTATCTTAAAACACAAGGCCTTGGAATCTTAGACTTAACATAATATTAAGTGGCCATGTGATGTTTTAAATTCAACCGCCCCTTTGGTTTTATGCATTCTTTACAGTGTTCCCATTGACAGAAAGATAGAGCAAGTGTTATTAGACCCATCTGCTGACGAAAAAGTGAGTTTCAAAAAGGATATGGCAAAACTACCTTTGAAGCAAAGGGGCTAGTGGTACATCTTCTGAATCTGACGCCAATCACTCCTGTGAGATATTGTCCTGCCTATTACACTCCACCCCCGAATGTATTCATTTAAGGATTGTGCATTCTTGTGCGCGTGCATGCATGCTTGCTATTTACATGTGTTGGGGTTTTAAAGATTCAAATAAAAAGAATGCAATCTTAGAAGAGAAAACTTACAGAAGAGACAAACTACTGACTTAACTGATCAGGTTCTGTTTCTACATGGCCAGCTCTGGGTTCTAGAAATGAAGTAATGAAGAACGAGATGCCAAGTACCTTAGTTAGGTTTTATTGCTGTGAAGAAACACCATAACCATGGCAACTCCTTTTTTTTTTTTTTACATTTGGTGGATGAAGTAGAGCCCAAACAGCCACACTTTATTTTTTCTTTCAGCCCATTTTTTACCTTCTTAGACAAAAGTTCTTTATTATTATTATTATTATTATTAGATATTTGCTTTATTTACATTTCAAATGTTACCCCTTTTCCTCTTTACCCCTTCAAATAACCCCTATCCCATCCCCCTCTCCCTGTTCACCAACTCTCCTACTCCCATTTTCCTGTCCTGGCATTCTCCTGCACTGGGGCATCAAACCTTCACAGGATCAATGGCTTCTCCTCTCGTTGATGTCCTACAAGGCCATCCTCTGCTACATATGCAGCTGGAGCCATGGGTCCCTCCATGTCTACTCTTTGGTTGGTGGTTTAGTCCCTGGAAGCTCTGGGGGTACTGGTTGGTACATATTATTGATCCTCCTATGGGGCTGCAAAGCTCTTCAGCTCCTTGGGTCCTTTCTCTAGCTGCTCCACTGGGAACCCTATGCTCAGTCCATTGGTTGGCTGTGAGCCATGGGTATTTTAATCCCCCTTCTAAGAAGAATCAAAATATCCACACTTTGGTCTTCCTTCTTCTTGAGCTTCATGTGGTCTGTGAATTGTATCTTGGGTATTCCAAGCTTCTGGGCTAATATCCACTTATCAGCATACCATGTGTGTTCTTTTGTGATTGGGTTACCTCACTCAGGATGATATTCTCTAGTTTCATCCATTTGCCTAGGAATTTCATGATTTCATTGTTTTTAATAGATGAGTAGTACTCCATTGTGTAAATGTACCACATTTTCTGTATCCATTCCTCTGTTGAGGGACATCTGGGTTCTTTCCAGCTTCTGGCTATTATAAATAAGGTTGCTATGAACATAGTGGAGCATGCGTCCTTATTACATGTTGGAGCCTCTTCTGGGTATATGCCCAGGAGTGGTATAGCTGCGTCCTCAGGTAGTGCTATGTCCAATTTTCTGAGGAACCGCCAAATTGATTCCCAGAGTGGTTTTACCAGCTTGCAATCCCACCAGTAATAGAGGAGGGCTCCTCTTTCTCCACATCCTTTACAGCACCTGATATCTCCTGAGTTTTTTATCTTAATTCTGACTGGTGTGAGGTGGAATTTCAGGGTTGTTTTGATTTGGATTTCCCTGATGTTTAAGGATGTTGAACATTTCTTTAGATGTTTCTCAGCCATCAGGTATCCCTCAGTAGAGAATTCTTTGTTTAGCTCTGTACCCCATTTTTTAATGGTGTTATTTGGTTCTCTGGAGTCCAACTTCTTGAGTTCTTTATATATGTTGGATATTAGCCATTTATCGGATGTAGGATTGGTAAAGATCTTTTCCCAATCTGCTGGTTGCCATTTTGCCCTATTGACAGTGTCCTTTGCGTTACAGAAGCTTTGCAATTTTATGAGGTCCCATTTGTCAATTCTTGATCTTAGAGCATAAGCTATTGGTGTTCTGTTGAGGAAAATTTCCCCTGTGCCCATGTGCTCCAGGCTCTTCCCCACTTTCTCTTCTATGAGATTCAGTGTATCTGGTTTTATGTGGAGGTCCTTGATCCACTTGGACTTGAGCTTTGTACAGGGAGATAAGAATGAATCGATTTGCATTCTTCTCCATGTTGACTTCCAGTTGAACCAGCACCATTTGTTGAAAATGTTGTCTTTTTTCCATTGGATGGTTTTAGTTCCTTTGTCAAAGATCAAGTGACCATAGATATGAGGGTTCATTTCTGGATCTTCAATTCTGTTCCATTGGTCTACCTGAACCATGGAAGCTCTTAAAAGGAAAACATTTAATTGGGGCTGACTTAAGAGTTCAGAGATTTGGTCAATTATTATCACGGCGGGAAGCATGGCAGTGTGCAGGCAGACATGGTGTTGAAGAAGATTTACATCTTGATCAGAAGGAAGCAGAAGAAGACTCTGTGCCACACAGAGGGTAGCTTGAGCATATATAAGACCTCAAAGCCCACCAAACAGCAGTGACACATCTCCTCCAACATGGCCACACCTACTCCAACAAGACCACAGTTCCTAATTATGCCATTCCCTATAGACCACACAAAGTCAAAACATAGAGCCTATATCTTAGAGGACAGATTAGTGAGGTCAAGGAACTTTCCTAACCACTGACTTTGTATACCAGGTTGAGTTAGAACTCAAAAGGCTCCTGCCCCATCCTCTGAAACATTTGTCTACCAACATGAACTACTGAGGTCAAATATAACAACAGGTTTGGTGACACACCTTTCTAGACCTGATTCAGGCTTAGGAAAGTGTGAGGGATATGGAAGATGGATGAGGAAAGGCTTTGGGAATTCTATTGCGGTAAGAGTGTAGGCACATCTAGTCACTGCAGGGCATTCCCTTGGAATAAGGAGCTCATTGAGCTTTTTGTCTTGCTATGTTATTTAGGTTTTAAGTGTGCAGCCAGGTCACACATACACACATTGTACAATCCATCATAGGCTTCTTCTCATCGTTCTGCCTCCTCCACTCTCCACTCACCTCCCTTTATCTCTGAAGCATCCTTTCCATAGGATGTTTCTGTTGTCCTATGGCACAATCAGTTCCAACCTCACACCCAAATACTGCCCACCTTCTACCTAACTGGGTCACAATAAGATAGTATGTGTGCTCAGCCCTCTACGCGAAATGTAATTGAAAGAGACGCCAGTGCTGCAGTAAAAGTGTCTTAGTCATTATGATGCGTCACCATTGTAACCCTAGCTCTCCAAAGGAAAGTCTGAGCTCAAGGCCAGCCTTGACTACTTACTGAGAGTATGTCTCAAAAAAGAAAAAAAAGTACCACCTACAACACCCACTTTGCTGAACAGGAAACCAAGGTCTAGCCTAGGATATGACTTTGTAATAGCAAACAGATAGTGGTAGGGCCAGAACCAGAAAGCTATATTTGCTCTGGAATATCACAATCATGACAAAGTTGAGTTTGACCAAGGACAAAGTTGAGTTGACGAAGATCTGTAACCCACTGTCCTTAGTCTCTCTTCAGAGTCTACTGTTATCCTCAAGTGCCAGAACACTTGTTCTGTATCTGCCTAATCATCAAAATTCCTGAGACATGTTCACCTCTGAGAAGACATGCTTATACTAAGTCAATGAGTGGGGCACAGAAAGAAGAAGAGGCTTTGTCAAAAGAGGCATCATTCTGGCTGTGGTGGTTACGGAGGTGTGGGTAAGAATGGTACTCACGTCTGGAACTGGGAAATGTATAGTTAGAGGAGCAGGAGAAACAGTTCTCAGATGGAGAGACAGTCTGGCATAAACTCCCCCTGTCTCAGTCTCCCAAGCGCTGGGATTACAGGCTGGCTATCTATTTTCCCTCTTTGGTGTATTCAGGAGGCTAGAATTACATAATTAAATAAAGCTTTAAATTAATCTAGGGTCAAAACCAGGAGGAAGCAGCAGGGGTTTAGAGCAGGAGAGTGTCAGAAACACTGATTCATTCATGCATAATATTACTGATCCCTACTCTTCTCCCCTTAACCTGCCCCTTTCAGGCCTGGGCTGGCAATTTCTGGGCAGCACCTCTGCCTTCAGACAGGTCTGCGTTTCACTATCTTACCCTCACTGTACCCTCAGACAGGCGATGAAAAGTGGGTGAATGGCTGTTGCTTTTAGTGCTGGGGATTGAAGTTCAGGTCACAACTCTTACCGCTGAGCTAATTCTCCAGCCCTTTGGGTGCTTTGGGTGGCACTGAATTCATTTTGTGCTCCAGGCAGGGCTTGAATTTATAATTCTCCTGTTTCAGCCTCTCAAGTCCCTGGAATTACTGGCTTACATCACTAGGCCATGCTTCCGAAGTGTCAAAATTTAATTAGATTTTTTTGAGGAGTGAAGCCAGGAGGGTCTGGGCTCTCTGGTCTGTAATCACAGCAGGGTGAAGAAATACCCTCAAAACCCCTCTAGGCTTTTAGTTTGGTCCTTAAACCAAGAATCTCAACCCTTTGCTGGGGTTGTGGTTGGGGGTTGGACTGGAGAAGTCACCGGTAAGGGCAGAGGTAGCAAAGACGAGGGGAATGCAGAAAATGGGTAAAGAAAGTGCGAAGGCGAACAGATTGCAGACAGAGAAAGCAAGAACGAGGAGATAGCGGAAGATGAGGAAGGAACTTCCGAGTGTGAGGAAGCGATAGCTGAGAAACTGCGAGCTTGACCAACGCGGGCTTTGGGTACAGAGGAGCCAGGAGGTCGGAGCAACCCCAGCTGTCAGCCTGGAACAAAGGCTGGGGAGAGTGCAGGACGGGGTGCAGGCAGTGCGGGCCAATGAATGTCTTTGACTCTGGCCCCGCCTCACTCTTGCCCCGCCCCGCCCCGCCCCGTCCCGCCCCGCCCCGCCCCGCCGGCGGCCAGGGACCCAGTGCAAGGGCCAGAGCGCCCCGGCGAGCTGGCGGGCTCTGGGCAGCTCCAACGAGCTCACAGTCCGAAAGTTTCTCTGCCTTTCTGCTGCTCCTGGGAGTGTGACTTGAGCGACGCGGAATCCGCCGGCTCCAGTAGCTCTCCAGAAAAAGAGAAAAGGGCACTGCACAAAATACACCGAAAAATCAAAATCTGCAGCCATTTGCAGCTATCCCCGAGACGGAGGAGGACAGACAGGTAAGGTACGGGTACCCAGGGTCCTGTTCCTTCTTCGTGCAGTGCCTGCAGTCCTGCGGACGGCCCAGGCACAGGGAAGGCTGCGCTCTCTATAGCATACCACTCCGGGAGTGAGTCCGCTCGTCTGTCGGTCTTTGTCTGTCTGTGTCCGCGTCTGTCTAGGTGTCTTTGTTTCTACGTGTAACTATCGAGGTGGAGGGCAGTGGTAGGTGTGGGGGATTCTTCTCCCCTGTCACAGCTTGTGTTTCTAATCTGACCCCAGCCGGAAGGAAACTGTGTGCATCAGTTAATCCTTATGTCTTTGTCTGTCACACCGGGGGTTTGTTTCCTCGCAAACCAGAATTTCATCTGGGAGACGCGCATTAGGTGTCATGAATGTAGAAATGAAGAACTGAGAGGTGAGGAAGTGAGGCCACAGAGACTGAGGCCCCAGACAGAGGATCCAGCTGCTGGGGTCTGGCTAGTGAACTTTACCTTGCTGGCTGGAACTTTGGAGGTACATTGTGTCTGGAAGGAATAGGAATGAGCTTGGATGACTACACAGACAGAGACAGATAGACAGACAGACAGACAGACAGACAGACAGACAGACAGACAGACACACACACACACACACACACACACACACACACACCTCAGTTCACTCCTTTTTCTCACTCACCACAGGGAGTCAGATCCCCTCTGTTTTGCCTTTCATCTGCCCTGGCTTCACTCAGCAATAGAAACCCAAACACCAAGGACCATGTGATGTTTCCCCTCCCTGCTCCAAGTGGAAGAGATTAAACCATGGCACATGTCAGTATTCTGCCCACCCAAGGGTTGTCAGTCCTGGCAAAGCGCTGTAGAGTCCTCAATTTCCCAAGCACGAAAGATGTTTAGGGATCCAAGAACCACATTCTGCCCTCAGGCTTTCTGCATGCCCCTTGAATTGCTGGTGAGGCACTGGGTTCTGGGTAGCTGTCCTAGAGGCTTCTCTACCGAAGGGAAACACAATCTAGTCTCAGAGCCCATCCACAGAGGGAGAGAAGCTGCCTACACGACATTCTCCCAGCACCCAGACCCTGCTGCTAAGGGATTTTGAGGATTTGTAACCTGAGCCTCCTTCAAGTTCAGAAACAATTTTCTGCAGGCAGGCAGAAGGAAAATGGAGGTGTTTGAAAGGTGTATGCACGTGAGTATCAGAGTTAGATTTTACGGGGGTAAGAGTCGTCAAGGTTGGCACAGAGCAGAGTGTGGGCAGAGAATGCACCCTAATCGGGCATGGCCCACACCTTGTATTTACCTAGTTCTTGCTTCTGAGCGTTTTCAGTGCATCATAGATGTTATCTCATTTGTGCTCTCCTTTATTTATCCTCACCGCGTAACTACCACTTTTAGCGTGAGATGTGATTTACTCTGTGTCTGCCAGTGAAGAAACTGAGGCACCAAAATGGAAGGGTGTTCCCTGAGATCCCATAACTAATAAGAGCCAAGTCCGCCATTAATGAAATCCAAAAAAAAAAAGAAAGAAAGAAAGAAAAAAAAAGCGTGTCTTAGCTGTGTAGATGGGAGTATAGGGCGCTCATCTGCTAGAGTTGAGAAGAACTGTCTGTGGAAAAAAAAAATGAGAGCATCCTTCCCAGATGTTTCATGGAAAGACCAGACATTTGCTTTCGCTCAAGATGATTGTCTTTTCCTATTTCTAGCTTGTGTCTTGGCACACTCTGCAAGGCAAACCTGCTTTAGCCATTCAGACTGCACACTCTTGAGACTGAAGGAGATATCCGTGTCTGGCTATCCTACCTCTGATGGTTGACAGGTGCTGAGATAGAAGTAGGTTGTGGGGAGTGGTCTGGGTGTGCCAAGTCTCTGAGGGTGTGAGAGTGCTCGATTGTCATGCAGGGTTAAGGAGCCAGATGTCTGCATGTGTGGGTGAAGAAGTAGATGGACTCTAACTAGATAAAAATGGTCTCTATTCCTGAAAATGCCTTTCGGGCCGTTTAACCTTCGCCCCATAACTTTTCATTGGATGCTACAAAATGCAAGGTTCTGGGACCCACAATGAAGCTCAGGAATGAATATCATAGGCTGGGGTTAGTTTCCTTGAATGAAGGCTTCCTTGAAATGCAGGGGCTCTGGGGTTAAGCCCCTAACACTACATAAATCTTCTTATGGTGGTACAGTATTATAACCAAACCTTGCCCAAGCGGTGGAGATAGGAGGATTGGCAATTCAAAGCCAGTCTTGACCACATAGGAAGTTCAGGATCAGCCTGTGCTACCTGAGACAATCTCAAATGCAGAAAACAATAGCAAACAACCCAACAATAAAAATATACCAAATAAGGTCATGACAGATCATCTATTTTTAAGCAACTTCAATTCAATTCACTTACGAATAATATTGTAGCAAAGTTTAACACCATCCACTGTGTGCCATCGAATCTCACACCATTGTTTTAACCACGGGCATCTGCCACTCTAGGTTAGTCCCTCAATCACCTTTCCCTTAGGTTCAGATCCCCTTCCTTCTTCTGAGATATTTCTACCATTTGGTGCTGCTATCACAGTGACTCATTGGCTCCCCAATGAACTACAGAGTTTCTGGGGGAAGAAACCACACGTGGATTCTCAGCTCAGAGTATAGTGTCTACCTACTCTTTCTGTGTGTTTGCCAACCCACAAGGGCAGATTTGGGAGGAGAAGGTGCTAGACCCAATTCAGACCTGGGGTCTGGAGTTGATACATTCAGAGAGCTTCGAGCTTGCACAATGGTTTCAGCAAAAGGGATTCAGCAAAAAAAAAGGAATTCAGCAAAAAAAAAGGAATTTCCAACTGCCTAGAGGACTCTGCAGGCGGTTTACATCCCAGCACTTTGGATTTGCCTTTGGGTGGAGCTCCTTGGAGCTGCACTTTGGACTCTGGGGATTCTTTGAAGACTGTGAGCTGCCGTTGGGTTTGGGGAGGTAATGTGGGTCATACTTTCTGCTCTCTAGCTTCACCTGCTCTTGGAATTGTTCATCATGATGTCTCCTGTGGTGATATGCTCTCAGCGGCCCAGGATCATTTAAAGTTTTCTTCGGGAGAAGCACCATTCAGCTTGACAACCTGAATTTCATTGTTATTTCATTAAAAATTGAGACGGGGACTCACGTAGCTCAGGCTGTCCTAAAACTCCGTTATGTAGCAAAGAATGACTTCGAATTTCCGTTCTTTTACTAGGACTTAGATGGTTGGCATGGGCCACTACACCTAATTCAGTACTAGGGCTCAAACCCAGGTCTTCACGTGAGCTCTCCTAACTGAGCTATGCCCTCAGCTCTCATTCGTTAAAGGTCTTGCCCATGTCAGGTGCTAGAGGAATGAGTGATGCTTTTGAAGAGGTAAACTAGTGCCCTGAGCCTAAAACTGGTGATGTTAGTTAGAATTAATTAGCGACAACCCCACTGAACTAACCAATCCCGCACTAACTTTAGTACAGCCGCTGTCTCAAGATGGAAGTGAACTGAAGAAGCCAGAGAGGAGGTGGGGACTCAGGGCTCAGCCTGGAAGAGGAACCGAACGAAGCAGGTGTGTAAAGAGAGTAGGTAGAAAAATAAGGCCAGCATTCCACTTGCAGCCGAGAGCTGAAGAGAACCCTCTGGAGCTCTGCACCCCCTCTTGACAGTTGGTCACTGACAAGTGGGAGGGAACTAGTGCCAGTAGGTTTGCAGTTTGGCCCCCACAGCTACTTCTGAGGTTTAGGAGAGTGGGCAAGAGACCTTGCTCAAACTCAGGCCTGCCTGGGCTGGCCTCCCAGGCCCTTTAGCCGAGCACCTTTGTAGGCTTCTATTCCTCTAGATCCTGGCTTCCACCTCCTTAGACCTCCAGAGCAATGAGGACGAGGTTGGGAGGTCTTGCTGACCATCAACTACAACTGCCTGGGAAGCAATTTATGTCAAGACTTTTTTGAGTTTCCTTTTTCTTTTTTAGCCTTTTGGGGACAGGTTCATATATAACCCAAGTTGGCTTTGAATTGTCTATTCCTACACACACACACACACACACACACACAAGTGCTGATCCTCCAGGACCAGCCTCTCAAGTGTTAGGATTAGAGTTGTGCATATATAGGCCCAGGTCTGCTTTTGGATGGATCCAGACTTCTCCCAAACAATTTCTCTCCCTCTCTCTCTCCCTCTCCCTCTTTCTTTCCTTTTTCCTCTCCTTCTTCCCCCCCTCCCCCTCACACACACACACATAGAAACTACACTTTAAAAGATGACTTCCTGTTATCATCATTGATAACATCCAACTGCCCTATGCTATTCCTTCTACCATGTGGCGAGTGAGGAAACTGAATAAGGTGAAGGAAATTACCCAGGATTTTCAACTGAGCATTGAAGTCAACTGGCACGAGTACCGGTTGTAATATAGTTATGAGGCTATTGGGATTCATTGATTTTTCTTTTCTTCTCTTTTTGTCAGAAGGGAATAGTGCTTGATGTAACACAGGGCCTTGCACATACGAGGAATGTCCCTTAGCATAGAGCTGTTCTCTCAGCCCCTGACATTATTAGTTAAGTAGATTTAGGCTCCCTAAGTCATTGGCAGAGTCCTAATAAACAAAGAAGGAGATATCTTTAAACTTGAGGCCAGCCTTCACATGGTGAAAGGAGAGAACCGACCCTTATAAAGTACCCTTAGCATCAAGTGTGCATGGCTTCAAATAAGTTAAATAAATAAGTAATAAGTTAACTTTAAATTATCAGAGCATAGCTACTCTAATAATGACTGTAATTTGAGGATGATAAAGGCCTCAAACTTTTCTTTCATTTTAGCCCCTAAAATTGTGCTTCTTTTAGCCCCTAAGTGCTATATACATAAATATCATAGATCTGCTAAGCTCAAATCAAGCCAGGAAGTAGCCAAGGATGAGATATCTATTTGGAGTATGCTTTAAAGAATGATTTCTATGTGTTAGATTTCTCCTTAAATTTAGCAAGTTCATGTTATTTATTGATAAAGTTTACATTGAAATTAGAGCCAATGCTTCCTCCAGGGAAGCTGAGTTAATGATATGGAAAGGCAAGATTCGTCTTTAACCAATTTCACCTTGTATAGAGCAGGTAAGTTCCAGAATAAAACATGGCCACAGCTTCTTGGCTGGGAGTCAACACGGTGTAGAAGCCAGACTGGAGTTTATCACATATGGAAGGTTCTCCCAGTTGAGGATGGAGTGCGATAGGAAGAAAGGGTTGGTGGGAGAATGGAAGGAGACAACACAGAGAGGGGATTGTTCTAATCGATACAATACATGTCTGCATTTTCTTACTAAATGACAGGCTAAATTGGCATCTAAGCTGTTGTGATGTGGGTTGTGTCTACTACCTGGAACAAAGGTTCTGTCCTTTGCAGAACGCCAATAGATTTGCTTTGTAACTTAATTACTGTGGAAGAGAAGACTATCCTCAGAGCAACTGACAGAGCTCATCATGTTCTCTCTCTCTCTCTCTCTTTCTCTCTCTCTCCCTCCCTCCCTCCCTCCAATTCATTCATCCCCTCTCCTGTGATACCCATGCACAAATGTACCATTTCAACATGTGAAGCAGACTGTGTGTGACTCTCAAGATCCTAAGACCCAAAGATCCACACCCTGTCTTCCTGAACGCCCTCTCTGTGGCATGACCTGAGATGTGGGCAGTCAGCCCACACCCTAACACCACAGAACCTCCATTTCTACCATCCCTAAAGCAGTTTTGGGTAGCTATGAATTCTTCATAGCTGTATTTCCTCCCAGGGCAGAACCAGCCTGGTTGAAACACCCAGCTTGAGGGGCATACAAGAAAGGGGGTCCCTCAAGTGGAACTGAGATGAGGGATGGGGGTGCCCTTTGCTCTTGGCTCTGAAACCCCCATGTTTGCATCTCATCCAGTAAGTAAACTTCCAGGTGGCTGGTGCAGTTCCTGCCCCAGGCACTCAGGGCAGGGCTGTGTACTTGGCTCAGTGGCCTGCTGGCTTTGGGGGCAGCTTCCCTCTCTTTGCTGTTGCAAAGCCATTTGATGCTAAATCACCCTCCTCCTGGCACCCTGGTCTGCTAAATTGGTCTCAACTTGCTGTACTTCCACCCACCACCTTAGTCATTATTCGCTGGCAGCATTCAGAGTGGGTGTAAAGCAACCGAACATTATATTCCTGCTGTAAAGAGAGAGAATTGAGTATAGACATGCACAGAGGGGAGAAAGGGAAGGAGGTAAGAGGGAGTGGAGGGGGGCAGGGAGACGAAGCTTGGGGTTTGCCAGCACCTTTCTCCGGAGAACCCAATGACATTGGTGGGGCTGCGCCATATGTCAGGGAGACAACTCATCTGAGGGGACATCCCCGCTGAACTGGAAGGTGGAAAGGTCAGAAAGCACACACACACACACACACACACACACAGAGAGAGAGAGAGAGAGAGAGAGAGAGAGAGAGAGAGAGAGCTTCAGTTCTATAGTATGAATTAGTTACCCCTAGAGCATTTGTCCTCTCCTGTAAGGATTTAACCTTTCAACTCTGTCTTTCCTCCCAGTTGAGATGATAAACCCTTTACACAAACAAGTACCACGTGTCCAGTGTACTGAATTCAGCCTGCTGAGATGGTAGTCAGGCTTATGATCGCCCTTTAGGTTTTCCTGTGCTATCCAAGGCACACCGTCAGGAAGAGGAAAGTAATGTTGAGGAATCCTGAAGAGCTTGGCTACCGTTTTAATGAGGAAGCTTCAGGGAGAGAAGGACTTATACACAGACCACTCGGTGCAGAGAAACAGAAACTCTGACACACCTCTCCCCGCAAGGCAGGGAACTTCCTTCAGAATGTGTAGTAAACCCAATCCTGTACTGGGGCTTGCAGGAGCTGGATAGCGGAGTGGGCTCTCAGGCCTAGCGTCTGGGGCTGTGGTAGGGAGGACAGAGCCGCCTGAACAGGAGTTACTCTAGGATGCTGCTGGCGTGGGTTTGGTTTTCCAGGAAGAGAAACACAACCCTAACCCTAGTGGGCTTAAGAACAAGTGTGTTCCTGAACTCGGAATCCTTCTTCCCAGCCCTCTGCTTGAGCAAGATAATAGAGAAATCCTGAGACAAGTGCCCCGACACAGCAGGGAGCCAGGAGCACTAAAAACCATCAAGGAAAAAGAGACCACCAGCCCCCAGCTCCTAAGAGGTGACTCCATCTTGAGCTGGCTGGGTCCACTCTGTCCCTGAGCAGCAGGGTCCGTGAAGAGAAGCGCTTCAGAAGAGAAACTGAAATACAGAACAGGTATCTTATTATTGCAGCGTTTAGATGCTAGTTCCAGGAGCCCAGAATGAAGAGACGAGGGCATCTCAGCAGTGCACGTGGAGAGGGCTGGGAGGTTTGTACTGGGCTCACAACTTGAGACAACATCCCCCTCTTCACTGATCAAAATTCTGAGCCTTAAGACCTCTGTGGCTCAGGCAGACAAACCTCGCCGCCACAGGCTGGTGGAGGGGGGTGGGGGGGGAAACAGGAGAAGCCCCTCCCACCTCCATCTGCACAGTAAAGGGAACTGGTTACGGCAGGAGGCCCAGGAAAGAGCTGCCTTGGGCTCCTCCCCTCGCCAGACTTGCGGCTGTCTTTTGAGCGAATCTCAACAACCAGTGGCCGGTGGGCAGGTGTGGGCAGCACCCAAGGCTTTTCTCCAGCCTTCATCAGTAGGAGAGCTGTGTATACAGTCTCCCTGAGCTCCACCGAAGTACCTGCTGACCTCTGTTGACTTAGAAACCTCCTGGAGTTACTTTTACACAGGATATACAAGCAAGGGTTCAAGTCTAAGGTTGCAAATTTTCAGAGAACTAAAAAGCCTGCCAGACTTCAAGGGAAGATTTCCTAAATAGCATTCCATCTGTAACACCCACTCCTTGCCCCCTCATCACCCCACAAAAATTGTTCCCCCAAGTTATTTTTAATCGACCCAGCTCTAAGAAGTCTCGTTTTGAACTCCCAGAGCCCCAATTCCTTTCCATTTAATTCCATTCTTAAAATCATAGGATAATCAATAGATTCTGAGTCCCAGGAACAGTAGAAATACATCTGCCACAAGGAGTCCCTTGGTCTGGAGCTGTGGATGAGACAAGAACTTTTTTGTATATGGTTTCAGACTGTCTTTAGCTCAGGTTGCCCTCAGACTTCCTATGTAGCTGAGAATGACGTTGAACTTCTGATCCTTTTTTCTCTACCTTCCAAGTGTTGATTATTATAGACTTGTGCCCAGTTTTGCACAGTGCTGGGGATCAAACCCAGTACTCTATGCCTATTGGGCAAACAGCCTACCAACTGATCTATATCCCTGCACTGACACAAACAGATCATGGGTGAAAAGAATCTTTGTAAAGTATTTTCCTGGAGGGCCCAGAGCTTGAGAAGGTCTGAGGGAGAAGGATGTCACTGTCACATGGATGAAATAGTGGATGGTAGGATAGATAGCTGACGAGAGGCAACATGGCAACCAACCTGGCCACGATCTGTTGGAATCAGATAGAGAAGGGCCAATGCTCAACTGGTAAGTATACATGCTGTTTGGGAGACAGAGAGGCAGCAAGTAGACCTTGGCTAGAGCCATGGAGTATAGAACAGATCTGAAGTCTATGAGACTGCTTTCAAGAAGTGCTTATTTGAATGTTTTCCTAACCTCCTCTTCTCTCCTACTTGAGGCAAGGGGTTCCCGGAGCCCCTGTAGCCTGGACTGTTTGGTGATTAGCTGAGACTTCTTGCAAGGTCGAGGTGCTGGGCTCTATATTTACCTATCTAACTAGATAAAATCAAAAAGGACTCCATTAAGAACAAAGCAAGCTAAAGAGACGTTTTATCAGTAAAACACTTGCCTGACTGGACCTGTCTTTGGATCCCCCAAAGCCCCAGTGCTGTAAGAGGGAAGGCTGAGACAAACAGATCTATAGGGAACTTGTAGGGCAGCTAACATGGCCTATGTGGCAAAATTCCAGACCAACAAAGTATCCTCTCCAAAAAAAAAGGTTGGAGTGAGGTCAGAGAAATGGCTCCACATGTAAAATGGTGGCCTGAGTTTGAATCTGGAATGCACTTAAGGGTGGTAGACACATGTACACCTATACACACTTAAAGTATAACATAGAAACTGACTGCGCCTGGCACCCAAAGTTGTCCTCTGACCTCTACATACAAACCATGTACATGTGGGCTGGTACATGCACCTTTACATGTGAATGCACACAAAATCTGAAACAGAACAATATAGAGAAGCCCAGAAAGGGGCAAGGGTTTGCTCAGACTCCCTTGTAACTAGTGTTCCCACTTTAGACTCACTTGTAATTTGTGGACCAGGTGTGATGAGCAAAGGATTCCATGAGATCCTGACTCCCCAAAGGTTGGGCAGATTTCTCCTGGGGACTAAATATGCATCATTGTCTCTTGGGGTTTTTTTTTTTTGAAAATTTCTCCCAAGTAAAGAGATTCCTAGAACCTCAGTGATAGCTCCTTCCCATGGCCTCCATTCTTTTCTGCCTGCTGGTGTGTGGGGAATGGAAGAGTGGGGGTGTTGGGTGTGCTTTAGACATCTTTCCTCATGTTTCCCTGCCTTCTCTTGTCCTTCCAAGGATGTGAGCAGCTCCCAGCTAATGTGCCCATTGTAATGGCTACCAGATAGCACATTGTACAATGACACAAAGTTCCTTGGCACTGTCTCCAATGTGTATAGCTTTCTTGTTGCCAGTCCATGGGTATTCTCTACCCAGACAAAGCACAGAGAGAGATTCCCATTTGGACAGACATATGTCTTGATGTGGTTTCAGATGGGAATGGATATCTAGCAGGCTCGGCAGGACAAAGTGCCAGGGCAGCCTCAGAAGCCACCTCCAACCATGCCATGCCATGCTGTCTCCAGGGGGAGTTCCCCTCAACCAGTCAGCAACCTGCTCCCTGGTAGGAGACTAGATGAGCCCCAAAGGCATGTGTACCAGCCCTGTTGATCAGCTAGGGAGGTTGGTAGTGATGAAAAAAAAAATAGGGTTTGGAATCAGGAAAACAACTGATAAAACATTTGTGATATTTAATTTTAGTTGTCATGTTTGACACAATCTATAATCACCTAGAGAGAGAGTCTCAGTGGAGGGTGATCTATATCAAGCTGGTCTGTAAGAATTATCTTTTTTATTTTTTTGCTTCTTTTCTTCACATGTTCACTTTTTTTTTCTTTTTGGAGATTTTCTTTATTTACATTTCAAATGTTTTCCTCTTTCCAGGTCTCCTCTTTGGAAACCCCCTCTCCCATCTCCCATCCCTCGCCTCTATGAGGGTGCTCCCCAACCCACCCACCCCCCACTTCCGTTTTCCTGCCCTGGCATTCCCCTACACTGGGGCATCAAACACTTCAGGCCTGAGGGCCTCTCCTCCCACTGATGTCCAACAAGGCCATCCTCTGCCACATATGCGGCTGGAACCATGGGTTCATGAGGAAATTATCTTGATTATAACATTAACAGATGTGGGCAGACTCAGACTAGAAGTGATATATATACATATATATGTACATATATATTATATATATTTATATATAATAAAGAAAAAGAGACCATCAAATTGAGAAGGGAGGGATTAGAGGAGCAAAGGAAAGGGGAGAAATGATGTGATTATATTTTATATTTAAAATTTTTTAATAAAAGCCAGGCATTGGTGGCGCACGCCTTTAATCCCAGCACTTGGGAGGCAGAGGCAGGAGGATTTCTGAGTTCGAGGCCAGCCTGCTCTACAGAGTGAGTTCCAGGACAGCCAGGGCTACACAGAGAAACCCTGTCTCCAAAAACAAAAACAAACCAAAAAATTGTTTAATAAAAAGTAAAAGTTTATGGTACCATTCCCTGGCTTTGGGTCTTAAATCAGAGATAGGCAGGGAAAGAGATCTGGGCAGTAGGCATCATGGATATCTTCATTTTCTCTCCACTCTTGACCTTTAATGAATAGCAGGTCTGGGGTCTGGCCTTGACTTGCCTTCACTGGACTGTAACCTGGAAGTGTAAACTAAATAATTCTCTACCCTAAATTGATTTTTTTTTTTGCCAGTGTGTTTTATCACAGCAAGAGAAATAAAGCTAAGGACACCAGGCCTTAGAACCTAGCTGTGCTACTATTGCCTGTGTGCTGGGGGGTTGCGGGCAAGGTCACTTGGTCTCTCTGAACTTCAGTGTGGTATTTGCAAAATCAATCACTGTAGGTCTCACATGAGCCAGTGTAAGCAAAATCATGTGGAACACGGTGGGAGCCCAATTTGTAGGTGCCTTCCCCCTGCCCCCATTAGTTTCAATGAAAGCAAAATGCCTAAAGCTGAAGTCCCCATGTGTGTGTGTGGGGGGGGCGGTCCTGAGGGCTTCATGTGGGCCAGCGACCGACAGATTTAGGGTCAAGCTGTGTGTTAACATTTTTATCAGCTTTCTCTGGCGATGTGTGTGGTTCTGAGGACTGGAATATGTAACACCTGAAAACTGGCAAGGAGTAATTTTCAATTCTGTCCTCCTGATCTCCGTCTCACTCGTCCATTTGACGAACTGTAAATGCACAGGCTGTGAAAGGATGCTGGGTAATGAACTGGCAGGATTGTCTTGAAGTCAGCACTGAAAATGGATCTCTTCCTCTGAATGGCTAGTGCAGAACGCACAGGAGAGGCGACCGGTAGGAGGATAGGGCCAGGGACTGTGCAAACCGGCTGGGTCTCCCACCAAAGACAGGGTACTCCATCTCAATCAGAATGTGAGCAGATCCAGGGTAGGAAGCTCTTTACCCCAACTGACCATTGTCTGGAAAGGGGTTTACTCTTCTTTTTCTTCTCCTGTCTGAAAGCCAATGGCTTTCCCAGCTGGCAAATTCCAGGATTGTGTTGGCACCTAAGGACCAGAAGGAAACTAAATAAGAACTCTCAGTGCATTCACATTATGGGGGATTTTCAGAAGCGACATGGCCCAGGTCTGGCTGGTTCTCCCCAAGAGGATCCAAGACCTGGTAGGGTTGATTTCTGCATGGGAAGAGGAGAAGCTTATCTCTGTCTAAAACAGCATTAGACAAGGTGGGGCTGAGCGGAGGCAGACTGAGTGGGCTAGGAGAAGCTGCTTCTCTTAAGGACACATTTTCCTACCAAGGAAACAGTCAAATGCTCCCACAGGAAATGTGTAGGCTGGAGTTTAACGCACCTTCCAGGAGGGCTCTGTATCGATCTCCTTCTCCTCCCTGTCCAACCCCCCTCTAACCCAGTTCCACACACAGAAGAAAGTTTTCCCTGTTAAAGGTGTAGCTGGGTATTTGGAGACTCCCTTGGAGATATACAGCCATTAAAGTGTCTAATCTGAGGATCTGATGTTAGAACCTGCATTGTTAAAGTACAGCAGTCCCTCCCTCATATGTTAATATATACCTGGGATAGGGTGGTGTCTACACACCAGACTTTTGTAGCTACTAGGAAGTAAAGAAGAGGGGTGCTGAAGGCTGGTTGCACTCCAAGTTTGTAGAACTTTTGATTTTAGAACTGGGTGCGAGGAAGACGGCTCTTAAGTGGTTCAGCCACCCTGTGAAGCCCAGGTATTTCCCTCCAGGCAGTCTCATCCCTCCCGCTTAAATTATAAATTATTCAGTGGTGAGAACCACCTATCTGTGGGTGGAGTTCAAAGACTTCCCTCTGCACAGTCCCAGAGAGGACTAATAAACTCCCACTTGACCTTCCTTCAGAGATTCCCAAGCTGAGGAAAGACAGGAAACTTGTTACTGAAACACAAGGCAGCCTGGAATTGCACCTTACTGTATTTTCGGGATGCCTGCCAGAGGTCAAAATCATGGGGCTGCCTTGAGGTCTCTGATTAAGGCGTCTCTACCAAGAAGGGCCCCAGGAAGGCGGCTCCCAGTCCAGGAGACATGAAGCGAGGGCAGCCCATAGTCCTCCTTGGCCTTCCCTGCTTTGCACCAGCCACTTCTACCTCCAGGACGAGGTAAATGCAGCTGGAGCTGGGCACGTACCTCCTGGTAACTTCTATTGTGGGGCTGATTTAATTGCAGTGCTGGTCTCCTGGCCTTGCCCAGACCTGTGCTTCTGGACTAGGCATCTGGACTAGGAAATCTGTTAGTACAGTGTAAGGGAACCCTCCTTTGACCAGCCACCTGCCTGTATGGCCTTCTTGTTGAGAGGGGTTTTCTCAATCTGGGACTTGGCAGGCAAGGCTATTTTAACCTTGAGTGACAGCACACGGAATCTCTTGTCGGTGTCTGGCATTTTGAGAAACCCGACTGCAGGTTTCTCTTACGACGTGTATCAATGTGTGAACCAGCATCCCGAGTCAAGCTTAGTGGTGTAGGCCCGTCATTCCTGCTTTGTGGGAAACCAAGACATGCCTAGGCTGCAGACAAAATCCAAGACCAGCCTAAGCCAGTCGAGGGAGATCCTATCTCAAAATTAAAAACTCAGAGAGAATGTGGTAAAAGTATGTCTCTTCATAAAGTATTGTGATACAAGCATGAGTTTGTGATGTAACCCAGAGTTCAGATGTGTGGTATATACATAAAAGGCCAGTACTTGTCTAATCCTAATATGGAGACAACTGACTTTGTCCTCATGCTTCCACATGTGTACACACACACACACACACACACACAGACACACACACACAGACACACACACAGACATACACACAGACACACACACACACACACACAGACACACACAGACAGACAGACAAACACACACACACACACACACAGACATACACACACAGACAGACAGACACACACACAGCCATACACACAGACACACACACAGATACACACACACACACACACACCACTGTTAGCAATCTGTCTAAACTTCACCCCACAGTTACCTGACAACAGTCAGGTAGCCCTGACCCACACTATAAGGGGCTGTTTGCCCCTCCTCCCTCCCTTACTCCTGCTTCCCTCTTGCCCTCTTGGGTTCTTCCCTTCCCACTTCCCTTCCCCCTCTCTCCATCTGCTCATGGCCATGGCCGGCCTCCTCTCTCTCTCTCTCTCTCTCTCTCTCTCCCCCCCCTGCTTCTACTACCCCCATGCCCTGAATAAACTCTATTCTATACTATACTGTCATGTGGCTGGTCCCTCAGGGGGAAGGGATGCCTTGGTATGGGCCCATCAAGGCACCCCTTCCCCCACGCCTCACCATACTCCCATAGAACATATCTTATATCTCTTTATCTTTTTATAAGCACACTAATCACATCACATACCACACTACTACCACCACCCCATGGCTGGGAATGTAGTCCAGTGTTAGGGTATTCAATTAGCATGCATGATGTTTTAGCCTCAATCTCCCAAACAAATCTGTGTTTGACTTCCTCCCTCTACTCAACCCCTGCAAACCAACTCCTTGCTATTCATGGTCCATGTCATAAAGGTGAGACGGTTCCTGTGTCCCCTCTGTTCTCCTCTCCACCACCCCAAGCCCCAGGGGAAAAGGACACCTTGCAAGTATGCTGTCTAGGCTTCCGAAAGGGTGGAGAAAGACTAGGGTGTAGCATAAAGGTAAGGGACAGAAGGAGGCCAGCACTATGTGCTCTATAGTCAATGTTAGGTGTGATTCAACAGAAGTATCTCTGGCAAAAGTTGGATGAGTCTGATCTTATCCATATCTGGGTTTGGGCTGCTATTACCTGCCTACGAATCAAGACAAAGCAAACAGAGGGAAATGGGAGATGGCTTCAACTGAAATCCCCTGGGTCCATTCTCTATATCATGGTGGGAGGGACTAGGGCTACTCCCTCTCTAGTCTTGAAGGAGCTTCTGGCAAGTCTTTTAACTGGAAAGTGGCCCTGGAGATGCTATAGCGAACTGGACAAGCAGCCTGTCTTCAGAGAGTTTATAATCTATTTGCTTGATCAGTGGTTGCTGGGCCCTCTCCAAACTTCTTCCAAACAGTACTTCTTAATCTTATATTAATATCCTTCCAATACTAATCTTTATTTTAATCTAATCCCTAAAGCATCCAAATGAAAATGTTCTCAAGTTCATTTGATCACAAAAAGACAGGAAAAGAGCCCAGGGCCTTGTGAACCTGTGAATCTGGAGAAAAATATATTAAGGATTTGAGCCTCAGTAATCTCACCTACTGGCTTGAGTCACCACGTTCCATATGTTAAAAAAAAAAGCCATAAGTCAAAACTTTAATTAATTACACCCTGTTTCCTTCATACAAGAGTTTCCCCTCAATACTTCCACAGACTTCTACCCAGCGGGGAGGAACATTTAGCTCCAGGTTACAGATAGGAAACAGATAACCAGAGAATCGATGGCAAGGGCCCAAGGCTAAGAGTGAAAGTATTACAAGGGTCACATCTGACAAAGATGAGGAAGATAAAGGCAGCCTAGGTATGGGGTAGAGTCAGGGTAGGTTCTGAAGGGACAGGGAAGCATACTGCGGAAGGGGAAGGATCAGGGTACAAATGAACAGCCCAAACCTGACGCCATTGTTTGTTGGACTGTCCTTGAGTTCTGTCAACCACAGCCTGCATTTGAGGCATGGCATTGACATTAGTCAGGCATAAATCCCAGAAATGAGTTTCCTCCTGCTACCAGATAGATGGCAGGAGGCGACTGTCCCTTTGAAATGGGATGAAACTTTTCCCTTTGCATACTTCATGCTTTGTCTAGTACCAAATGCATAAGAAGCCCAAGGCAGCTAACAGGAAATCCTGTTCCCTAGCTCGGAAGTCCACTCGTGCTTCAGGTGGGGCATGGCCTCCTGATAGCCTGGGGTTGGGGGTTGGGAGATCAGCCACTGGATTCCTGAGCTGGGGAAGGGGAGGTTTGCAGGTAGACTTTTCAGCAGAGGCTCTTATCAATATCCAAATCTTGGTTCTTTGGTAGGCAGTGATGGAAGGATTCCTGTTGTGTGGGGAAGGAGGGGACAGGAAGACAGTCTTGCTCCCTATTCTGCAGTCCTGCCAGTCTGGACAGATACTTCCCTCCCTCTTTGGGGGGAAGAAGTTAGTTAGGTGTGGTGACAATGGAGCCCTGAGGCCAGAGAGAGAGAGAGAGATGGGAGCTGTGGTTCAAGTTGATACATGGAGTTGTGCCAAACACTCGCTTGCTTGTGTGAGCACAGTGTGCCTATGCCTGAGGGGTGGG
The DNA here is from genome assembly GCA_036184795.1 of Tokudaia tokunoshimensis. NCBI lineage: Eukaryota > Metazoa > Chordata > Mammalia > Rodentia > Muridae > Tokudaia > Tokudaia tokunoshimensis. Next base: position 2,809,843 of record BTHU01000019.1, read on the forward strand.
ATGATAGTCCAAGCAGGAGACAGGAGGTATCCTAATGGACATTTGTCAACCCGCCCTTCTGGGTATGTGACTGAAGTCTCCCTGCCCCCAAATTGGTATGGACTGGGCTAAGTAGGTGATAAGAGTCAAGAGTTGGGGCTCAGAGGAAGAACATTTGTCTGTACATCCCCAGCTGTACAGAGAGGTAAAAATATCCAGGGTAAGCTTAGGAGGTCTGTGAGAGCCGGAGTGAAAGGAGGGTATGTGAGGAGGGAAGAGCTGCCTTTGGTAGCTCTAAGCCCAGTGAGGATCTGAGTTAGAAATGTGAATATAGACACAAGAGATAACATGTAGGAACTCAAGAGTCATATCACATGCAAGTCATGAGTAGCAAATATTGATATTTATATCAGTAGAACACTTGATCATAGCTTTAAAATAACCCCAGAAACTGGTCTACAATGAGTGAATGAATAAATAAATTTAAAGTGTATGTACTCTAGAAGAGGGCATCAGATCCCATGGGACTATAGTTACTGATGGTTATAAGATGCCTTGTGGATGCTGGGAATTGAACTTAGGATCTCTGGAAAAGCAGTTAGTGCTGCTAACTGCTGAGTCATCTCTCCAGACCTGTGGAATGGTGACTTTTCTCTCTCACACCATGCATTTCATTGTAGTTGCTTGTACTGCTGTAGGTAGGAGCCACTCTGTTATTTTCCTTACTCTCTGCTCTATGAGTGTACCCATCTACTAGTAGCAGGCATTGATGTTTCCAGCCTTTTCCACTTGAGGACCCTTAGGACAATGCTGTCATGACTCTTAGTGACCATGTGACCGTCTCTCCCAGTGTTTGTAGGAATGGAACCACTGGGTCATATGTTCAGCTTGAGTAGACATTCTGACAGCATGTCTTAGGGTGTCCCACACATGTACAATATTGTCAACAGTGGATGAGTTTCACACCCTCCTCATCCTCATCAGCATTGGGTATTATCAGGCTTTTTCATTTTACCATTTTAGTGGTTATCTAGAGGTCATTGCTTATAACTTTAGCTTGTATTTTCCAGATAATTGATTGTCATGAACATTGTTTCTAACCATCTGTATCTCCTGTTTTACTTATATAAGTTGGTCACTCATTTTGAACTCAGCCTTTGTGTTAAGTGGGAATTTATGAATTTTGTTTTTGCACGTGTGTGCTGGAAAGTCCTTTACCAAACACGTATATTGTGAATGTCTTTGTCCACTCAGGGCTTTGTGTTTGTACTCTTGACGGAGCTCCTTGACAAAGAAAAATTCTTATTTACCAATATTTTTCTTTAACGGTTTGTACATTTTATCCCCTGCCTGAGAAGTTTTTGCAAAAAACAAAAAAATAACCTTTGTCTCTTCTAGAAGTTTTAGTGTTTTACATTCTGTATTTTTGTCTATAATCTACCTGGGATTATACATATAATGTGTATACAATATACATTACATATAATATGATATAATAATGTATATTATATAACAGTATAATATAGAAATATATATGTGCATGTTGTATAGTGTTAAATAGGAGTCATGATTAATTTCTTGGACAGAGGATATAGTTGGTCATGTGTTTAACATGCACAAAGGCTTGGCTTTGATATCCTGTACCACCACCAGATTGCTGGAACATACCTGTAATCTCAGAGCCTGGGGAGTAGAAGCAAGAGGGTCAGAAAGTCAAGGTCACACTTGGCTACAGAGTAATTTTGAAGCTAACTGGGCCTAAATGAGACCCTGAGTTTTTCTTTGTTTTGTTTTGGATGCATTTCATAATCACCTGAAAATCCCAACACTTGGAATGGAGAGGCAGGAAATCAGGGGTTCAAGTCAGGAAATCAGGGTTTCAGGGTCATCTCAACTGCAGAGCAAGCTTGGGGCCAGCCTCTGCGACATGAGACTCTGTCTCACAAACACCCAAACCAATAACAATAAGAACCATATAGGTAGATGACAGATAGATAGGACATATTTCTAGGGGCTGGAGAGATAGATGACTCAGTGGTTAAGAGCGCTGACTACTCTTCCAAAGGTCCTGAGTTCAATTCCAAGCAACCACATGGTGGCTCACAACCATCTGCAATGGGATCCAATGCCCTCTTCTAGTGTGTCTGTAGACAGCAATAATGCACTCACATACATAAAGTAAATAATTTAAAAAAACGTATTTCTGGATACAGCTGACTCAGCAGCAGTTATTTTCTCTCTGCCCTTCAGTTTCACCTCTGTCATAGACCAGGTGTCCCATGTGGAACTCTGTTTCTGATACTGTTCTTCCCTGTTGATCAATCTAACTGTCTGTAGATATCACATTTTCTTTTTTTGTGCGGGTTTTTTTTTTTTTTTACTTATTGTTTGTTTCTTTGTTTTTTTATGAGAACATGTCTCATGACTCCAAGACTGACCTTACATTCATTCTGTAGCTGGAGATAGCTTTAAACTTTCGATCCTCCTGCCTCTACTAAACTGCTAACATCACAGGAGTGTGCCACCTTGCACTGCACGACACTCTCTTGATTACTTACGTCTTGATGTCTGGTAACCTACACCCTCCAGCTTTAGTTTTTATTGATATGGATTTCGTGGTGACTGAAGGTGTGGGATTGTGAGATGAATGAGATTGTGGAACAGGCTTTACCCGACTAGTAAATTAAGAAGAATCTGAATGAAGTGAAACAATGTGCAGATCATCTTGAATAGACTGAGGGAGGTTTAAATATACAAATGAGCTTGGTGACTGCTCCTGCCCTTCATAATGTGGAAAGCTCATTTGACATTGTATCAGCATGGTCAGGCCTAGCACAGCAATACCTCACTCCTGGTACCAACTTATGTCTTAGTCAGGGTTTTACTGCTGTGAACAGACACCATGACCAATGCAAGTTTTATAAAACACATTTAACTGGGGCTGGCTTACAGGTTCAGAGGTTCAGTCCATTGTCATCAAGGTAGAAGCATGGCAGCATCCAGGCAGACATGGTGCAGGAGCTGAGGGTTCTATATCTTTATCCGAAGGAAGCCAGGAACAGACTGGGCATGCTCAGGCAACTAGGAGGAAGATCTCCAAGCTCATCCCCACAGTGACACACTTCCTCCAACAAGGCCACACCTTCTAATAGTGCCACTTCCTGGGAAGAGCATATACAAACCATCACAGACATTTACTGTGTCATTGACCCTCACTGTGTGCTTATGGACCGCTGAGTCAGGAGATAGAAGAAGGAGGATGGAAGGCCTATTGAGACCCTATCTCAAAACAAAAGCTAATCACAGCTTATTGACTCATAGTTTCATGGAAAGGTTTTCTGAGACTATCAGGTAGTAGCTTGGGTTTTGATATGATGAGCCACAGAGGTTATCCAGTGATATTGATGGAATGTTGAAATCCACCCTTGGAATGACCTTTGTACAGCAACTTGGAGTCGGGAGCAAGCAGGACATCCTCTAGGCTGTCACTATACATTGAGCAGAAACTTGGACAGGTCCTGAAGTAGAGGGTGAGAGACAGATGTGACACACACAGAGGAGACCTTGAAATGTAACCAAATGGGCCCAGGATCCACTCTACAAATCAGTCCGTGGATCACACACACACACACACACACACACACACACACACACACACACACACACACACGTCTGCATACCACACCTTTACAGTACTTGGTTCTCTTCTTGGTTAAAGAGAAAAAGTTTATATATTTATATATTTTTTCTCAGCTAATCTTGCGAGTAAAACCAACCCAAGGAAATCTTTTCCTTCCAGCTGCTCTGCTGAATCGCCACAGGCCTCAGATCTGATGAATCTCTAGAAGGGCCCTGAACTCTGCCTTCCTGAGATGGCTGGCCTTGGCCTTGTGCTCATCCAGTCAGCTCAGCCCCTTTCATCTGCCGACTCCCTTTGAAGGCCCTGGCATGGCCTTGCACCCTCACTGGGAGACTGATCTTGGTGGCGAGTTCTCATGCATAGCCAGCCCTTCCTTCTCCACAGAGTGGGTTGAGTCACCGAGGTCTACATAGATCTACCCAGTGCACGTTAGGGAGCACTGACAGAAAGTGACAAAGGAATCTCTACAGAGAATGGACTCAGTCAAGGCCACCTACCTAGTGACCGGTGTTGCCAAACAAACCTGGTCACCTGATGTCTAGTCCATTATCATGGCTGTTCTGCCATCAAGGAAGACAGGTTGAGGGCTAGTGAGATGGCCTGCTGGATAAAAGCACTTACCATGAAGACTGATGACTTGAGTTCTATCCCTGCAACCTACAGAAAAGTTGAAGGAGAAAAAAAAATGTATTAAGTTACGAGATAGTCAGGGAGCAAAGTTGCACATGCGTTGTGACTTGTGTACAAGCACACCCGTGCATCACATGCAGATAATAAAATAATACTTCTTAAAAATTAAGAAAGAGATGTGGTATTAGAGAGATACTCATTGGTAAAGGGCTTGCCATGCAAGCATGAGTGTAGCAGCAAGCTTTTCTATCAGCCTCTTGTTCCCTGGAGTCACACCTCTGAGACTGAATTATTTCATTTATTAATGCCTAGGCAATAAGCTTGGACTCGTTACCTGACTAGCTAGTGGCTTAATATTTCATTTCTTCTATGTAAGTCCTGCCACGTGGATTAGTTACTTTTCCTCGGGTTTGTTCATCTGTCTCCATCAGCTCAAGGTGAATCTCCAAACCTAACAGTAAATGAAAGTTAATATTCTACATGCATTCATGCAATATTCAGACATGCATGTGACTGTTGTATATTGCTTACAGTGAGCCCCCCTTTTTTTCCCTAAGTAGAAAGCATATATGCTAAAGTAGTGTTAAAAGATGCGCAAGCCAGGATATTAGTTATTTTGACCTTGCTGTGGCGAAGCACCTCATATAGGCAACTTAAGAAAGGAAAGCTTTGTTCTGGCTGAAAGGAAAGGTGTGGGAAAGTCGATCACAGGCATCTGCAGTCAGGAAGCAGAGGGAGATCAATGCTAGTTCTCAACTAGCTTTCTCCTTTTCATTCTGAGACTCCAGCCCACTGAGGGGTACCATACACATTCAAGGTCTATCCTCCCACCTCAGGCTCCTAGGTGATTACACACTTGTCAAGTTAAGGTAAAACAGGAATTAGGAACCAAACTTAATTCTGTGTATATACTTCCATATACTAGTGTCACCAAAACCACACCAGTAACATGTCATACTACATCATTACAACATTATTAGTTAATAAAACTTTTTCAGCCCCACAATAATACAATAAGACTTTTTTTTGGATGTGTGGTCCAGTATTGACCAAACATTATTAATGTGGAGCATGACAGTGTCCAATCTAATTTGTCAGCATGCCACAACTGAGAAACATACAAGTGCAAAAGAAAAAGCTTTAATTCAAAAGAATTCAGAGGCTTCTCCCAGGGCCTTTTGTCAATGCGGATCTGGGTTCTACCTGCTTCTGTATGATCCCAGAGTCTCTCTGTCTTTTCTGTTACAAAACACCCCTGTTAAGGACCAACTGCCCTCTTGATGGGATCCATCCTGGGAGAGAAGACATTCTGGTGTTTTTCCACAGGCAAGCAAACATCAGCCTGTGTCTGCTGGAGCAAGAGCCAGGCAGGCCCTGAAACAGCTCCTGACCTGCAAACCCCTTTCCCATCTGAACATTTACAGAGACTGGAGTCTGTTTTCTTCCTACCCAACATTTCAAATCTCTTGAGTCCATGAAATGCTAGCAGGGTATTGCTAAGAATCCCATTGGCTTCTGGGCCTGTGGGGCCCAGTGACAACCAGGGAAGGCTCCCTCAGTGAAGCACTGGATTAGGCTTAAACATGCTACAGAGCTGGCCAAACCCTAATGCGAGGGAGAATCAAGGCTGGTTCTGGGGACCTAGGCATTGCCAGTAGGTATCTTCAGTAGTCAAGTAGTAGATGATCACTAACATGGTTCTCCTTTGGCTGTTTTTCTCTTATTTCCTAGTTCATACTCTTAGTTTTACCCTGCTTCCTGACATCCTAATAATCATGTCTCCATCATCAATCTTTAAAAGCGTTGCAAAGAGCTGGGGGCCTAGCTTGGTGGTATAACATTTGCCCGGCATTCATGGGACCCTGAGTTCCAGCATCACCCCACAAAGTAAAACAAACAAATCGTTTCAAACAGCAGAGCTGCTGGTTGAGGGAAGCAGGGTTCAGTGCGGGAAGAGTGGGAACTGAGCCTAGGAAGTGTGAGAGAATCATTCATGGCAAGTTAAAGGCGGAGCGTGTCTCCACGACGGCCTGGTAGAGCAAGGATGGCGGCCAGCTGCAGCATCTGGAGCCAAGACCCTAACGACAGTATCTTAAAGAAGGCGGCTGCCAGGATTGACCTGCTCCCCCCCCCCCAGCTCTCAGCAGCCACTCATTCTCCTAGTGTTTCTTGAAATAACATAAGCACAACAGACTCCCCGTCTGTTAGAGCAGGGAGCAGTTCTGCATTCAGGCAAACTGCCTTTTATTTCAAGTTCCCTCCGTGCTAATGGGGACACGGGGTCTCAACACATGTGCACACGCCCCTGTGCATGTGGCTGCTGGAGGAATTATCCCCATGAATGTGGATGAATGGGCAGAGACAATGAACTCCAGTGAATGAGCAGTTGTAAAGGGGTCTTTCATGAGGCCTGAATTACAAGTGAACTCCTAAGGAAGGGACCAGCAGGGACACTAACCACATCCAGAGAATCAGAGAGGACTTTTCTGCCTCATAGAACCAGGCTGCCAGGAAAACTAAAGCCTCACCCCCACCCCACCCCCCAATTAGCAAGATGACTGGGCAGATGGAAGCAGGAAAAAGCACATACCCTTCTTATGGGACTGTGTTGAGCTCAGAGCTAGTTCTTCCAAGGCAAGAGTGGAAAACAGAGGAAGATATGACTATGTCTTCTCTGCTGAAACCTGGGGTTAGTTGAGGGGGACAGTACCTAAGAGAACCTTGGTCTTTTCATCCCAGGAGAATGTTTTAAGGGCTCTATCATCTCCTGTCTTAGTGATACTTCTACTTCTTAGTAATATCTGAGTTGGGATAAGAACATCTAGTTTCTGAGGTCAATAGCTAAGTGTCTGACTTTTTTTTTTTCTTAACAGCAACTCACTAACAGTGTCTCAACCAACCTCCTTGACCCTTTCTAACACCTCTCCTGCCTTCCCTCCCTCTACATCCCCACCACCTCTGCATAGACAGTTTAGCTGGGTATATGAAGATGAATAAATTAGGGTTCATCTAAAAGGATTCCAAAGGCTGTGACATATGGATAAAAAAACCAAGTCATTTTAGAAATAATTAGTTTTGTTTTTTTTGTTTTTGTTTTTGGTTTTTCGAGACAGGGTTTCTCTGTAGCCCTGGCTGTCCTGAAACTCACTCTGTAGACCAGGCTGGCCTCAAACTCAGAAATTAGCCTGCCTTTGCCTCCCAAGTGCTGGAATTAAAGGCACGTGCCACCACTGCCCAGCTAGAAATAAGTCTTTAATGAGAAAGATCAGACAAAGCAGAAGGGTAAATATAGGAAGATTTCCTGGCTGGGAGTAGTAGGATAGGGGAAGGGGTGTTTAACATAGGTCAGGAAGACTAGACTTTCAGTGGGATAGAGGTGTTGGTCCTGGGGCCAAGTTGTGGAAGAGATTCTAGGTGATTCATCGGCTTTAACAAGACTGAAGGTGGTATGTGCTGGATGTTATCCGGAAGGAATGAAGATGAAGAATTGAACGGAACTGGGAAGAATCAGATGCTAAGATGATACTCTATGACACAATGCCTGATAGACCAATTTTAAAGGAAGTTATTTTAGCTCCTGGTTTCAGAGGAAACTGTCCATCATGGCCGGGAGGGCATGACGGCGCGAGCTGTTCTATATACAGAGTCAGCAGTTTGAGGTGTCATCCCTTTGTATTTATTGATGAATTAGGTAGGGTATTAGACCAGAACTGGTGGCTTGTATAACCCATGGATTCGTGACTCTTCTTACTGGATGATACAATACCTGATAGATGCAATAAAAGCACTCCTTCAGAAAGGAGGCCAAGGTTTATTTTGGCTCCCAGTTCAAAGATACCATCTGACATGATGGTATACCGAGGCTGGCGGCAGCTGGGAACCTTATGTCCTCCCTCAGATGCAGAAAGCAATGCCTGCTGGTGCTCAGCTAGCTTTCACCTTTTTATCGCAGACCTGGATTCCAGCCCAGGGAATCGTACCACCTACATACATGATAAATCTTTGCTTCTTAGTTAAAAAGCCTCTGGCAGTACCCTCCACAGACATGCCCAGAACTTTGTCTCCTTGGTAATCCTAGATCTTGTCAGTTAATTAAACACCGGGATCCTCAAAGGTCCACTTGTAGTGGCTAATATCATCAGTCAGGCCTCACATCCCAAAGTTTCCATAGCCTTCAAAAGCAACATCATTAGTTAGGGAATCGAGTGTTTAAACTCCTCGTTATGGGGTATCATGGATTTCAGATCCAAAGCTTAACTTAACGTGGGCTGATTTCTGAAAGGGAAATTAAGGCAGTGATTTCGGAGACGTCACCAGCTGAGAGGGATCCGGTCGGTATTTTACCAACGTAAACTTCTAGCTGCAGCATAATGGAAGTTTTCGCCCATGCACTTGGTGAGCATCTGTTAAGCTCCAACTGTGTGCCAGGCACAATGCTCAATGGCATAGTGGTGAGTGTGGCAGTTGCCAGTACTTACAGTTGGCTAGCCTTTCTGCTTTCAATGTCTTCTACCAGCTCCCCTCCAATACCAGAATTTCCAGATTGCATCAAGTCAGAGTTGGCAGGAGGCATGGACCCTGGGATGATGCCAGGATGCTGACAAACTCTGTTTCAAGCTCTGGCTCTGTGGTGGTAGCAAAAGAAGAGGGTGCTTTGAGGACAGATTACGCCCTGGGGTGACTTTCGATTCACAGAGAAAAGTTCGGTTCTTAAGACCATATTTTTCATGGTTTGTTCCATTAAAATGAATATATTCTTATACTCAGTTCTGACATCCAGTATCGGAGACATCTTTATAATAATTAAGCCGTTGCACCTTTTAATGAGTCAAACGAGACAAATCTAGCCTAAGATTACTATTTCTTTATTTGTTTTGCTTTTCCACTGTGAATTTATCAGTTTTAATTTTGTTGCTTCATATAAAAGACCCGACCTTAGCTTTGATCTCCAGTCTGCAGTGTGTGTGTGTGTGTGTCTATGTGTCTAGTTGATTTATGTTTCATGTTCCTGGTTTTAAAAAGACATTGATAGTACCAGGTATAGAGACAGCACTTGGAAGCAGAGGCAGGTGAATATCTATGAGTTTAAGATTTGACTGTTATATATAGTGAATTCTCTGTCAGTCGGGTCCAAAGAGCAAGACCTCCATTAAAACAAATACAAAAGAAAAAAAAGTGTTGATTATCATTTCTCTTTAAAGCGTCTTTACAATTTTTTAAAATTAGGCCCTGGTGTGACATACGACTTTAATCTCAGCACTCAGAAGACAGAGTTAAGACCAGAGTGACCTACACAGTGGGTTTCAGACCCAGTCAGAGTTACATAGTGAGATCCGAACTCTTAAAAACTTTTAAAAATAATTATTTTTTAGTAAGTATACAAGATAAATTTTTTTGCTATGATATACACATAGCACCTGTTCATATCTTCCACCTTCTCCCCTACTGTCCCTCCCCTTTCTCTTACTTTCTCTCCAAATAATTTCCTTCTACTTAATGTTATATATCTTTTAATACTATATATGTCAGGCCATATATATTTAATTCTAGATTTCATATAGAAGAGAAAACATGTTTGTTTTTTCACTTAATATGGTAATTTCCAGTTCCATCCACTTTCCTGAAAATGTCACTTATTGATTTTTACAGCTGAGTAAAAATGCCATATTTTTAAAATGTGCATATACGACACATTTTCTTTATCCACTCCTCTGTAATCTGGTTTGATGTCTTGGCTATTGTGAATACTGCAGCAATAAACATGAATGTGCAGGTCTTTCTGTGGTATGTTGACTTAGAGTCATATTTGATGTGCTATATTTTATTTATTTATTTATTTTTATTTATTTATTTATTTTAAATTTTTGAGACAGGATCTTGCTGTATCTCACACTGGTTTTGAACTCAAAATGCTCCTGCCTCAACCTTCTGAGTACTACGAGCATGTACCAGCACTCCTCACTGTCTATTTCTTGATAACTGGAAAGCCATATATATCTTTTGTTTTTGTTTTTTTGGAGAGTGGGGGAGTGGGTAGGTGGCCACTGACTATATAGACTTCTGTTACCATTAGGGGGAATATATTTAGTCCCTGAAAGCTGCCTTCCTTTCTACAGTCTCCAGGATTGCTTCCTCCCATCCTACAAAGGCCTCAAAACCACACACCTCCTTGCTTCTAAGCCCTGACTCCTTCTACTAACAGCTCACCCAGCTTTTGGCATACGCACAAAAGAACTCTCAATCTCCAGCAGTGGTACTGCGGTGTAGTTCCCATATTCAGTTTACACCTCTACTTTGGCTGTGCACTCTCCCCCTTCCTTGGGTAGCTAGCTTTCCCCCTCTGGGTCACTTCATCTTCATCACGATCAACTCCCGCTTCTGGGTCCCTGACCAGCCCTTCCCTCTCCTGCTATTCATTTGGATCCAACCAGCTCTTTCCAGCTTCTTCTACCTTGTCTCTTGCCCCTTTCTTCAAACCCTCCCTCTCCAGACTTCCGTTCACTCCTTCCCTCTGGTGTCTTCTTAGACTTCTCCCACCTACTCAGGTCCTCTTCCTTTCCTCTGTCTCACCCATTGATTCTGTGTGAGGAGGCAGAAGGGTGGGGACGGTGCTACCCCTCCTTGTACTACTTATTCTTCCTGCCCCCAATTTAGTGAATCTTCTCCGTAAAATATTTTTTATGCCTACAAACAATCTCAAGATCATTATCTTGAGAGGCAGCTCTCCTGAAACATACATGCAGCTACTGGACCTTTTTATTATTATTTTTAATCATCTTACCCCAGCAAGCAGCTCGATGAAGGCCAAGAGTCAGATCAGTGGATCTTTCTTGACTAATTTAATTTTGTTTTCTACAAATCCCAGCTTCCTGCTTGTGTAGGCCTACCCTCTTGTCCCAGTGTTATTGTGAGTTTGTCATTACTGGGGACTTATACATCAAGAATTCCAAGACCCCATGCAAATTAGGGCAGCATGGTGTTCAGTACATCTTAGATCCTTTTCTGAAACACAGCTTGGCGTTCACATAGAGCCATGATCTCATGTCCATGTCTATACCCTCAAAGGTTATGTCAGTCAGTGGTGTAATCTTAAATCCACAGCAAGGAGGTTTAATACACGTCTGTAGACCCCAGCCCAGTCACAGCCTGACTAGAGGTATAGACTAAGGTACTACGGAGGTCCAAGTGTCCATACTGCCTCCTTGTGACAGATAGTTTTCATTGCCAGCTTCATGAGATTCAGAGTCATCCAGGAGATAGCAAGGCACATCTCCTGTGTCTGTGAGAACATTTCCAGAAGGAAGGAGACCTACCATGGATGTTAATAGCACCACCCTCAAAGCTGTGGGGTAGGGGACAGGAAAATACTAGCATTTCCCTTTCTCTGTTTTATTTTGTCATAAATTCTTTCCCTGTCAGGATCCTAGAACACTAAAACTGAGAGGCAAAATAATTTATCTTCCTTTAAGGAGTTTGTCAACTGTTTGTAATAGCAACGTGAAAGTAACTTACCTATTGCATGCTGAGAACAGGTTTGTCACTCCTGTGCTAGGGCCACTTAATACATTCCAAGGAATCCCTGGGGCTAGGCATTAAGAATGAAAACATTTGGTGTTTTGTTTTGTTTTGTTTTGTTTTGTGACAGGGTCTCTCTACATAGCCTTGGATGTCCCAGAACTTAGCATATAGATCAGGCTGGCCCTGGACTTACAGAGATCTGCTTGCTTCTGCCTTTTGAGTGCTGGGATCAAAGGTGTGCATTTCCCTTGCCCCCTTTTAAAAGTGAAAACATTGTAAACCAGGCATGGTGACCCATGTCTTTCATTCCAACATTTGGAAGGTAAGAAGCAGGTGGATCTCTGTGAGTTCCAGGCCAGCTGAGTCTACAAAGTATGTTCTAGGACAACCAAGGCTGTTGTACAGTGAAACCCTGGCTCATGAGATCCATATGGCATAAAGATAAAATCCTGTTTTTAATAATCATAGTATAGGATAACGATCCTATAATAAGTCCCAGGCCAGGAACTATGCTGGAGATTGGTAATACCGTATTGGATAAAACTGTCTTATAGTCCACCAGAGAAGATAGGAGGCAAGAGGAGTTTCACTGGGCTGTGATGGATGGATGCTCTTCTGAGAAAGAATAGAGAACTGGACAAGATGCCTCACACCTTATCATCCTAGCATCCTGGAGGCGAGGCCAGAAAGATTAGGGGTTCAAGGTTAGCTGCAGCTATACACTAAAGTCTTATCCCAAATTGAAAAAGAGAAAAAAAGGAGCAGAGAGAGAGAGAATGGGTGCCTTTCTAACACGGAGTCAGCTTCCCTGTGCCGTCTGAACAACCTCAGGGCGTAGGCATGGGAGCAGAGCAGAGAAGCCTGGGTGGGTCAGAGGAAGAAAGGAAAGGTTTACAGAAAATTCACAGGGCGTGGAGTGGGAAGAAAGAGAAGAGGTGTTGACACCACCGGACTCGGGGTTTAAACTGCGGATTGCAATGCCGTAGATCACTCAATGTGACAACACTAAAGAGTTTCTGCTACACATAGAAATGACCCCAGAGATGTCCAGTGCCATCCAGATCGTGCCAGTGAGTGAGTGAATCCTTAGTCTATGGACGGAAGGCAGCAGACATAGTCAGTAGAGCTTGCGCAACGGGGATGGGCTGGGAGGAAAGTATGGGGCTTGAAGCCAAACAACCCTGCCATTTTCTCATGTAACTTTGTTTATCTGTAAAAGAGGACTCTGGGTTGCTCATGGCTATGGTCACAGGACCCTGCTGGTGATTACCCTATATGGGTAATAAATACTTGGAATGCTATGACAATGTGGTGTTTCTGGCAGTGAATTCCTCCCAGGGTGTATCTGTCTACCTGTACAAGCTACTACAATACACACTCTGGAAGGTGGAACTCAGCAGTGCCTACCCTACCAAGTCCATCATACCAGGCCCAGCTCTGTTCTTACCTCGGCTGCCCCAGGAGGAGGCTGTATTCAGGAATAGTGAGCTTTGGCCTGTGAGCCCGAAATCCTGGCTTCTAGAGTCGGCTTCTTAAGCTGTGGTCTCAAGAAACCCTGTCTCTAATGCTGTAATACCTGCCCAGGGTCATAGTAGCAACCGATGACATAAAGACCAGGCACGAGAGAACACAGGAGCCACTAATGAATTAGCTGTAGCACCTAACTTCCTGCTTGCCTCCTGAGGTCTCATAGTGGCTACAGTGTTAAATATCTGGGGCGGAGGATGCAGCTCAGTAGATAAGAGCGTTTGCCTAGAATGCATGAAGCCCTTTATTTGATCTCAAGTATTGCATAACCTGGGCACAGGGTCATACTTCTATGACCCTGGCACTGAGAAGGTAGGAACTAGAGTATCAGATGTTCAAAGGCGTTCTCAGCTATAGAGAATGGTCAAGGCCAGCCCCATGATGTGTAATTTCTGTCTATTAAAAAAAAACAATGGGGATGCCAAACTTCCTCTGCCATCTGTACCCATGACTGGCCCTTCTGGGAAGAAGTGTGGCTGACCCATGACATGTGTGTCAAGGTGGTCTATGTATCCCGGCTTTTGTCTGTTGTCTTGATGGAGTTAAATATTCAGATGCAATGTAAAAGAAACGTCCAACTCAAATTCACACGCTTCCCTAATTTTCTGAGGAAAATAAAACAAGATGCTTATTCCCAAGGAGCTGGTCAGGTTGTGACCAAGAAAGTGAGAGACTCTCAAAGAAAATCCCCTGACTGTGTCTGCAGTGCCGGTGGGCATGAGAGGCCTCATCTCTGAGCGGTCTTCCGGTCCATCAGTAAGTATACCCTTAGCAGCCCCCAGCCAAGGGAGGCTAATGAGCTACGATTTGATTTCACACAGAACTGGCAACGCTTTGCTTCAGAAACAGCCAAGCCAGGCGGTGATGAGGGAAAGGCACTTCTCCACATTCCCTACACCTGCCTGGGCAGCCTCCTTGGGTCAGGGAAGGTCATTCCTGCAGACAGCCAAGCATGTGGAAAGTTACTGAGTAGCTGTGGTGGCAATGCTAGGACAGCGTCACTGGAGCCAGGAGTGCAAAGAGGTCCTGGGATAGAGTTCCAGTCAGTTTCGCGTCCCTGACCTCCAAAGGTTTACAGGTGCTAAGGGGACAGATGAAAAGGCTGGGGTGGGAGCTGGATGGCTACCTGCTGGTGCCCTGGGCTTCTGAAGAGGTCTGTGGTTTCATTGTCCCCCTGGATACTGGCTCTGAGGCTCCATACTCAGTGGGGTCTCAGACCACGTGTTGGATGTGAGGCCCTGGTTCTGACAGGGGTGAGTCCTGGAAGAAGAGTGAGCGAAGAAGGCAGGATAGGGTGACAAAGACATCCCATTCCCTGGCCAGACTCATCAAATGGTACTGAAAGATTTTTTTAACTCAAGACAGGTAGAGACATCAAGCATGGCCCTTGCTGTCAAGCATGAAATATAATACACTCAGATGTACCTGCTGCTTAAAGGAACCTGCCTCATAGAACCAGACACACTCCAACAAGGACCAGAGCTGAGAGGCTGAGCTGAACTCTCAGTCAGGGCTTTGCCCTGCTGTACTTCCTGTATTTTGTGGTCTGCCATTTTGTAGCCTCTCTTCTGTTCCCCTCTCCAGGACACCCACCCACTTCTGCCCAGCACAATGCATTACAAGCATACAGGACAAACATGCCACACAAACACATGACCACTCCCCATATATCCACAACAGTCGTGTGCATACCAACACACACATACATACACATCAAAGTGCGAAAAGGTGGATAAGAAGGTGCCAGCCTAGGGTAGGGATGACGGAGCCCAAAGCAAGGAGAGACAGAGGTTTTAAAGGCAGCTCTCATATGCTGCTTACGTCATCGGGCCCCATCCTTCTACGCCTGCCCACCAGTTGGAGTTTTCCTTTCTCCCTGTATGATATGAGGCCAGCAAGGCAGAGGCATGGATAGCACCATAAGCCTGCTTACTGCTTGTGTCTGTCTTTAACTATGGAAGAAAAGGTGGGTGGGAATAGCAGTCCAGGCTAAAAGGTACCATTAAAAAAAAAATTTCAGTCACAGACCTTGTTGTGCCTTCTAACTGTGGAGCACTGAAGCATTTCTGTGTTTAAAAGTCTTTCCAGAGCTGAGGATATAGCTCAGATGGTAGAGTGCTTCCCTAGAATGCTGGAAGGCCTGGGTCAGTTAAAGGGAGGGTGATGGGCAGTTCCTATAATCCCAGCATATGGGATTTAGGAGCAGGGGGATCAGACAGACCATCAGGCCATCCTCAGCTATATAACAAGTTTAAGGCTAGAAGTTTGAGTCATGTCTGAGCTACACGAGACCCTGGTTGGTTTGTTGGTTGTTTGTTTGGGGTGGGGGCTGGACTTAAAGGTGTTTACCATCAGACCCAGCAAGACCCTATCTTGGGAAAACAATCAAACAAGCAAGCAAACAAAACTACTTCTCCATCTGTCGTTCCATCTGCAACCTGGGACCAAGTTCTTTCTATGCTTTCGGCCCCCAAGATCTCTTACCCTGTGTTCCAGATGAGCCTCAGGCTCAGATTGCAGGAGGGGCTGCCTCCGTGATGTCACAGGAGAGATCAACAACAGCCTCTGTATTCAAAGGATGCCATTGGCGATGGGTTCTTTGCCTCTGGATGGGTAAATCAGTGGAAAGGATCTCAATATGGACCTAGGAACAGTGACTGGAAAAATCAAGAATTTTGGGGAGAGTCACAGAAGTACTCGTCAGAGTCATAGACCTTCAGGAATTCAGGGAGCTTGAGAGATGTCCAGCCTAGGTGGAGACTCGGGATATCTGATTGGCCAAATACTGGCCAGGACAACTCTGGTGTCCAAAGCCAAGAATGTCATGGTGCAAACAGTGTGTCAACACATCCCTTCCCCTAATCCGTGGCTGTTTTATCACTGTTTTTTCAGATCCTTCCCAACCTGAGCTTGGCCACAGAGTCATTATGTCTGTCCACATGAGATGTCAAAAGTCTCTCGCTATCTAGACGCCGTTCAACCCTCCTTTGTGTCCTCCCAAACCCTGATGTCTAAGATCAGAACTTCGGTTCTGTGATCCATCTGTGCATCTGTCTGTCCTATGTCAGGACTGCCTAGACTGCCAGGACCTAGAGCACCGAGAGCCATGCATGTGAAAGAATGCTTTTGTCGAAGGAGCTGCGCTGAAGGCAGCAGGGTAAATTTACTTGAGCTTTGCATGTAACTGGGGCTTTATATCCGAAATGGGAAAAGCTGGGGTTGGTTGCCAATCCTACTCCTGAGAGAGCTGTCAATCAGCTGCTTCTGAGACACAAGCTGTGCACCGGTCTGGAGGAAGGCTCAGCTGGCAGCAGAATACCACGGACCTGCACACAAAAGGCCGCCAGGCAGAGTGACTTCTGATTCCCCCAGAGCAGTGGGACGCAGAAATTGCTTTTGTGCAATGGATGGAATGACTCAGCCTGCCTGTGATTACCCTTTCACTTTCTGCCTTGCCTCTGAATCCAAGTTCTCTTAATTGAGAGGTGTGTGGGCCTTCGCTCTCAACCCACCAGCAGCCTGCTCCCCATTAGCACGTCGGCACCCCCAGTCTTGCCTCT
Source organism: Tokudaia tokunoshimensis (assembly GCA_036184795.1). NCBI lineage: Eukaryota > Metazoa > Chordata > Mammalia > Rodentia > Muridae > Tokudaia > Tokudaia tokunoshimensis. The sequence goes on from BTHU01000019.1 coordinate 2,826,697, forward strand.
CACCTCCCACGCTCCCCACCCCTTCCTCCTCCGTCATTGCCTTTTTTTTTTCATTCATCTATTCACTCAGAAAGTATGTATTGAGCTCGGCATGCAGAGCCCTCCGGGCATCTGAAGCTTGCAAACTGGACTCGCCTTCTCTCTAGGCTTGCTCCCCACTTCACCCCTACCCCTGCAGCAAATGGGGGGCCGGGAGGGGAGGCCTGTCAAGGACAAGAGCTGAAATCCTGGGAGGAGTCCTGGGTAGGAAAAGCTGAATCAGGCAGAGCAAAGTAGGTGGTGTGGGGGCAGGGTTGTCAGAGGACACTCAATAAACCCAAGGAACATGCCCCTAGCCCTGAGAGCTCTCTTCTGGAGAACTGCCTGGAGGCCCATCTGGGACAGCTGGCAGATGCCTGGGACTTAGTTTCATGGGTCTGCAAGATTCACCTGCCTTGCTAGTGGAGGCAGAGGCATTTCTGCATAGGAAAAGATGCTATGAAATCATCCCTATTAGCAAGGAGGAAAGTGTAGGGAGTACCTGAAGGGCATGTGTGTGTGTGTGTGTGTGTGTGTGTGTGTGTGTGTGAGTGTGTGTGTGTGTCTGTGTGCGTGTGTGTGTGTCTGTGTGTGTGAGTGGGTGTGTGTGTCTGTGTGTGTGTCTATGTGTGTGAGTGTGTGTGTGTGAGTGTGTGAGTGTGTGTGTCTGTGTGCGTGTGTGTGTCTGTGTGTGTGAGTGGGTGTGTGTGTCTGTGTGTGTGTCTATGTGTGTGTGTTTGTGTGTGTGACTGTGTGTCTATGTGTGTGTGTGAGTGTGTCTGTGTACATGTGTGTGTGTGTGTGTGTCTATGTGTGTGTGTGTCTGTGTGTGTGAGAGTGTGAGTGTGTGTGAGTGAGTGTGTGTGTGTGTCTGTGTGCGTGTGTGTGTGTCTGTGTGTGTGAGTGGGTGTGTGTGTCTCTGTGTGTGTCTATGTGTGTGTGTTTGTGTGTGTGACTGTGTGTCTATGTGTGTGTGTGAGTGTGTCTGTGTGTGCATGTATCTGTGTACATGTGTGTGTGTGTGTGTGTCTGTGTGCGTGTGTGTGTCTGTGTGTGTGAGTGGGTGTGTGTGTCTGTGTGTGTGTCTATGTGTGTGTGTGTGTCTGTGTGTGTGAGAGTGGGTGTGTGAGTGTGTGTGTGTGTCTCTGTGTGTGTCTATGTGTGTGTGTGAGTGTGTGACAATACTAATGCCTGGCTCTCTTCCTTCATATCGTCAGGGACTCGAGCCCATGACATTGCAACACCCACATAAGAAGCCAGGCTAGAACTCTCTCATTCACAGGTCTTTCTCCTGAAGCCTTTTGAGTTCGAAGTCTTAGCCATCACAGTTGGCCACCATTTTTTTTCCGCCTTAGTTTTGGTCAACATATATCTATGCCATTTTCTTCAATGCTGGTGATGACTGGAGTTGCTCTCAGCTGTGGCTATTTGACACTCAAGGAAATGGAAATCTTTACTGATAATGATTCTTAAACCAGACGAGAGTGGGCCTATCTATTATGTGTGGTCCTTTGTAGAGAGCAGGTAAGGTATGTATCGATGTGGGGCCTGAAGAACAGAGCTGAATGATTTCTTCCTGTGCACCTATGGCCCTGCCAGTCAGGAACAACAATGAGCAAAGTCCAGAAAGTGAAATAAGGGGCCTAGAGGAGAAGTGAGGCAGAACCCAAATCAGCTCAAGTTCCCTAACTTCCAGCCTAGCATCTATCCATTGTGGGGCTCCTCGCAGAGAACAGCCATCCTTTACACTGGACTCTGAAACGAAGGAGAAAGGGTTAAAGCAGAGGGCTATCAACAGTGGCCTGGCCAGACAGCCTCTCAGTGTCTGAAAGAAGGGGCAGATGACTGCAGTCTGAACATTTACCTCCTACACAAAATCACGGAAAAGCATTCTTATACTAGGGCCAGCAGGGCCCTCGCTCTAAGCAACTTGGCAAACTCAAGCAGCTAAGCCTTTCAGCTAAATCTGTGTTGCTGGTTAAACTCCTATTAGAGTCTATCTGTGTACCTGGCATCTCTCTCAGATCCTGGAAACAGATTCCCCCAGCTTATATTCCTTGGTCTTGGCCAAAGACTTTGAACAGGACTACTTTGGGGTGGTAGAGGGTAAATTCACTTCTCTATATTCAGACCTGCCTAGAACAGGAAGACAATGAGTCAAGACAGGCAGGAATTTCAGCTTCCCTTGTAGAAGAAATGGCTAAGAGTAGATTCTAGTTCTTCAGGTGGACTTTGCTTTCCATCGCACTTGCCCATGGTCTGTCAAGGGACTGTGTTTATGAATAAGTTCAGTAGAAGAGAACTTAATATAGGAAAAATAAGGAGGAGGTTCCAATGGCCAAGATGAGAACCTTCTCTTGGAGGGGTGGGACAGAGCTCTTACCCTACCTAGAAGCTTCCAGCCATACCTGAAGACAGGACTCACAGGAACAATCACACAGATACCCCCCCCCCACACACACACACATTCATACTAAAACACATACACACTCTCATAATAAAGCACACTCAAGCTCACACACTCATGTTCTCACTCTCAAACTCAAATATTCTTGCACATACACACTTGCCTCCACACTCATACACTCAGGCTTGCACTAACACATGTTTGCACATGCACTCATGCACACAGTCACGCACAGTGTTGCTTATAACCACACACTTTCTCACAAAGACTGATGTGTTCTTGTTTATACATACACTCATCTTCTAATGCCCATATAATGCTCTCATACACTTTACCTTCACACACACACACACACACACACCAGTCCGTATATCACCCACAGAGAGCAGTTAGAGCTACTCTGACTGGTCCCTTCTATAAGTGAAACCCAGGTGGTCTTGTCCAATATAAAGACTGGAATTTGAGGTGCGATCTGGTATACTCCCTTCACACTCGAGCCTCAGTGTAGCCTCTATATCATGAAACATTTAGGCATAGGATGTAAAAGGTCCTTCTGGCACCCGTGTTATAGAAGGTCCCATGGACATGGGACATATGTCCATATTGGCATATATCCCTCAGTGTTGCTGCAGAGTTGCAGAGTTTCTACTAAAGCTTCTTCATGCTCTGAGTTCCTCCTACCCCTTCCACAAGAATGGCATCTCTTAAGAATAACCACAGCTACAAACCTGCCCTGCCTTAAAGTGACAGACCCTCCTGGCCTTGCCTTGGGGCTTTGTGTATCTTCCTGCATTCCTTCTTGGCTAATAAGGAGCTCAGGTACCAGTTGCCTTGGAGGGATTCAACTAAAGGCAGGGGCCTATAAAACCTAGACAGCTTTCTAGACCTCATTAGAGTAAAACTTAGAAAAACTCTCATGTGTGTATCAAAGTTGTCATATATAGGAGAGGTTTGGCAATACAATGATTAGGTGTGAGCAGAGAGCATTGCTATGTGAATAGCTAGGAGATGCTAGCCCTATGGCAGTAACATAACATTTGTACAAGAACCACAGAGCATTCACACAGAGCGTGTTAAAATGTTTTATGATACTAGCATGTTCCTGTGAAATTCCTGGGATTGGCTTCCTTTGGGGAGAGAGCTTAGGGTAAGGGGTTGAGGAAAATGTGGGATGGGGGTTCAACTCTACCCTGTTTTATTTCTAAAATCAACATATCAGCATTTTAATAATTGTCAATAACTTCATGGAGTACTTCAGTTAAGGGTTTTTTTCTTTTTAATTTTAATATTTATTTTCTGAGCTGGGTGGTGGTGGCGGCAGGAGCACAGGCCTTTGATTCCAGCATTCAGGAGGCAGAGGAAGGTGAATCTGAGTTCAAGGCAGCCTGAACTACTGAGTGAGTTCCAGGATAGTCAGGACTGCACAGAGAAGCCCTGTCTCAGAAAAACAAAAAAATAAAGCAAACAAACAACAAAAGATTTATTTCCATGAGTGAGTGGTTTGCCTGTGTGTGTGTGTGTGTGTGTGTGTGTGTGTACTTTGTGCATCCCTGGTGCTCTTTGGGGTTAGATGAAGGTGTTGGATCCCCCAGAACAGGAGTTACAGATTGCTATGAGCCACAATGTGGGTTCTGGGAACTCAGTCAGATCCTTTCTTAGCCTCTGCTCCCTTGGGTTAATGTTGTAAGAGTTTCTGCTTTAAAAAAAAATTTATTAAAATAAAAATGAAACACAGGAATGAAGGGGGCATAGTGGATTGCCAGGTACCAGATCAGCCAACTTGAGACACAGCATGCTGATGGAAACTAGGGTCCTTCCCATCCAAATACTTGGTGACCCCAACTCTTTTTATTTTCCTAAGACAGGGCCTTGTTATGTAGGCCAGGGTGTTCCCAACTCATTATTCTCTTGCCTCCCAAGGAGTGCGCCATCATGCCTGGTTTTGGCATGCCTTTGGAAGTCAGTCTCATACCTGCCCACATCTTGGGAACTCAGGCAGCTGGGTCTGAAGTTGTGAGGGAACTGAGGTCATGCTACTTATTTTCTTGGCCTATTCACCATCCTTGTTCCCATCTCCCATAATTCCCGTCCCCAGTGGGAAGCAACAGAGGCAAGTCTATAATCCAAGGTTAAACTTTCTCCCCAAACTTCTTCCTGCAGTGCCCAGAGCTGGATATAGTCATGTATTTAAACTAACTAATCAAGGGCTTAGGCATTAGTGGCAAAGGAACACTCAGAAGACATAGCCAGGAGGTATTTTTCCGACAAGGGGACAGTAATTCTTTTTTTTAAAGATTTATTTATTTATTCATTTATTTATTATATGTGAGTACACAGTAGCTGTCTTCAGACACACCAGAAGAGGGCGTCAGATCTCATTACAGATGGTTGAAAGCCACCATGTGGTTGCTGGGATTTGAACTCAGGACCTTCAGAAGAGCAGTCAGTGCTCTTAACCACTGAGCCATCTCTCCAGCCCCCGAGACAGTAATTCTTATTAAGTTCTCAAGAAGCCTAAAAACACAAAAGTGAATCAATTTCAGCCTCATGTTGTGATCGGAAACTGAGCCCAGGGAAGACCAATGGCTCTGCACTCATGATGGAGAAGATTCAGTTTTGTACCGTGGTCTCTGCCTGCTTCCAAGCTTGGCTTGATTCAGGAGCGTGGGACCCCATGTGTGGGGACTGTGTGGGACTCCACGTGTGGGGACTGCGGCATTGGGTACTTCTCACACAGTATCTTTGACAGCTATTCCTGAAAATAGCCAGAGTCCATGACTTGGATGTGAGTGTCAGACGAGAAGTCAATTTTTCCTTATCTACCTCACCCCCTCCAGCCAAGACCCCCTCCCACAGAAGAATGGGTAGTCGTGGGAAAGAGCGGACCAAGTGGGCAGCTAGGGCCTGCCCATCCAGTGCTTGGCCACTGACTTCTCTGCCTGTGTTGGGAGAGGAAAAGGATACACATGCGTGGATGCCCAGAACCTTTCCCCTAACCTGACCCTGTGTATGTTATGGGCTAGGGCCAACAGTTTTATTCCATGGGAAGGAAGTTGGTTTGGAGTTCACACAGACTCCTCTCAACTCCATACCTCTCCTTCCACTTTCTGAAAGGGGATAAACAGGAACGGATCACATCTGCTTCTGCCCTCATTTCCTTCGGATAGGAGAGTACAGAACAAGAATGAAGAAGGCATGAGTGGAGAGGTATCATCTCACGCCTGTTCTTACCTAAGGGTCAGAAGTGAGAGCTTTGGTTATCTACACCATTCCCTGTACTGGGGCTGGAGGAAGATGACTTCTGCAGCTAACAGGAACTCATCCGTGAAGTCCCTAAGACCTCACCCGGTCTAGGCTACCCTACCGCGTTTAGAGAGGCTTCTTCCCTCTCCAAAGTCTCTTAAGATCTTTGTGGCCCCTGCTTTTTTCCCTTGGCCAGTGAAGACTTGTTTCGAGGGCTTTGGAATGTGCCTCTTTGCCCTGTCCTTGAAGAGGAAAGAGGAAGCAAGTCTGATGGGAGTGAATTACAACCACATTTGCCAGAGTCCTCTCTGAGTTGACGGTAGGACAAGTCTAGACACTTAGGGAGAAAATAAACTTGCTTTCAAGTGAATCCTTGAGTAACCTTGAACTTTACAGCTCCCTGAGTGTTAAGACCTGAGGGTGGTGTGCAGAATGTATGGGGTAACGGGCAGGGCTGCTGTCCTTGGGGCCAAAGGTCATCCTTGGTCCATTCATCCCCCTTTACTCCCAATGTTCTTGGTCTTCTTCCAATTCTGAGCACCCAGCACAAAACCTGTGCACAGTGAGCCACCCAAGCTGCCACCCAGAGTGCCTGGAACTGTCTTGGTATTTGTACATAAAGGAATTGCAGGTGTGGCTGGAGGCTCTGGTATCCACTCTCTCCTTCAGATTCTTTCTCAACCCCAGAAATTCACCTTGGTCACTGGAACAGGAACCAAGGTGAGTCTACATGCCCAACAGCATGCTACGGTAGCGTGATCTACGTTTATCTATCAGATGGTGACACGCAGACCTAAGGTTCTAGCCCTTCATTGCTCAGTGGTGAGCTGACTGACCAAGCTGTCGGAGCTGCTGACCAATCTCCCTCAGTTGCCACTGAGTTCAGATTCAGGCAGAGATATGTGCCATAGACTGAAATAAGAGTGTTACAGGCTAAAGCAAATATTAGAAAATAACGTAAAGTGTGGAAAATAAGCGGATGGGTTATAGAAAGCTGGCGAGGGGTTGTGCTTTTCTAAGGTAACAGGAGGTGAGCTGAGAACGAAAGACGAGTGTGACTCACATGGAGCTGTAAGAAGGCTAGGCTGGCTATGTGAACACTCCCTAAGTGGACAAAGCCTCTTGTGCTCAGTGCACAGAGAGAAGTGGTGGGGCTGTTTTTGGGGATGTCAGTAAAAGATGTAGGATGTGGAGAGGAGCCTTACCGTTTACGGTGAAAACTATAGGAGGCTTGGAGGGATTTGCATTGTAGACATACAGTGTTTGTGATGTGTGTAACAACAGATGGAGAAAAGCTTTGGCCATCTCACCTTCAATTCAAGAGCCAGGAGAGAGAAGAAGGCAGGCATAGCAGATCCATAAGCAAGTTTGTTCAGAATGTTCATCGCTTACCCTCCTTGTTGCTGGACTAGAATACCCGGACAGGAGTTCCTTAAGGGAGTTTGAGAGGGTCACAGCCTATCAAGGCAGAGAAGGCATGGTGGCCAGAGTATGTACCTGGGGCTCTTAACAATTTTGGGTTTTTTGTTGTTGTTGTTTGTTTTTTGGCATGTATATGTGTATATGTGTTCTGTGTGTATGTATGTTTGTGTGTTCACATGTAAGTGTCCATGTATCCATATATGGAAGGAGGCTAGAAGTTGATATCATGCATCCTTTCTTGGTCCAAGCTCTCTACTTGAACCTTGGACTGTTGATTCCAGTCAGGTTTAGCCTGAAGCCTCTCCCTCTCCCTGCCCCCCTGCACATGATGCTCCCATGATCCACTTGGGCAGTCTGTGGCCCCTTCAGGATCAACGTCCTAATTTAAAGCAGATGGAAGAACACAGGTCTGTTCTGCGTTGTGTGTCTTAGGGAGCTGGCTGTCACCTTCCCCTGGATTCAACCTCATGTCTTCTGACTGAGAAATACATCTTCCCCCTGTATCGCAGCCTCACTACCTTTAGGAAATGAGTGATTTTGCCTACTCTCATGTGTGTGTGTGTGTTACTGTTCTGTTGTCGAGTTTTTGCTATTTGTAGAATTCATTACAAAGAGAGATTCCTATTACTTTTAATTTTTTTTAAGTATTTTTTTCAGTGAGGTCATTAAATTCCCAAATTATGGCTAGCAACGGCATAACTAAGGATCCAAAACCAACTTGATCATGTCCTTTTCAGAGTTCAAGGCCACAATTACTCCTTCCCATTTCTTCCCTTCAGCCCTCTTCCCACCAAGCCTTTACTCCCACCACTCTGTCAAAAGCACCCTTGTCAATGGCACCTGCCCGTGGTAACCACATCTTTGGATTAATTCTCATTTGCAGACTTAAGCAGTGGCCCTCCGCTTCTGGATGGATGAGGTCCTTTCCTCACTATTGATTTTCTTGCTCTGTCTCTCAGCTTCCGGTCTCCCGAGTTTGCTCCCTGACATCCTCAGACTCCTTTTTCAACTCTCTCTACAGAGTGGCATCCTCTGCCTGTAAATCTGAAGCTCCGGTGCCTCCCTCACAGCCGACACAGCCTGCTCTGTAGTGGGAAATCATTAAAATAGAATTCCAGCCCTCCAGACCTCTGCTCCAAGTCCCGGCGGGTCCCACTCCCCTGCCCAGCACCCACTCCTTCCAATCCGGTAAAGCATGACTCTTAAACTTGAGTAGTTAACCAAATATATTTATGTATATGAAACTCCCAATTACATCATGCCAAATTACAATGATAAGGTTTTATCTCAATATTTCTAACCTCTCAGCACACCACAAACACATCTGCCGCCATCTGGATCTGCATCTCCTCCTCCTCCGCTCCCTCGTGCAGCTCCCCAGCTCCCTCTCTCTCTCCGCCCCTCCGTCTCTTAGCTCCTCCTCCTCTCTCCCCTCCAATCACTGGCCTCTCACTACCTCAATGTGAATAGATAGGAAACACCTTGCAGCCTACTTCGCAAGCCCAGGTGCCCGATGAGTTTTCTAAACTTACAGTCTTAAACCGCACCTTTGTTCTTCGGCTCAACTCACCCACAGTTGCTTGTGATCTTTCTTGTTTTCAGTGAGTGACAAATCCTTGCTCCATTAAAAAAAACATTAACATTAAAAAAATTTCTAATTCTTGAAGTTTCTAATATGTAAATACTGAGGGGGGGCGCATGTAAACTCTGGTACTTCCTGGGTGTACAGAACTGTGTCCTCTCTTCTCAAGCATCCTGACTTCTCCTTGACATGGTACTTAGCGTGTTACATGAAATGGGTCCTGTAGATTGGGTGTGGACTGTCTATCCGTATGACACTGCAAACGAGTCCCACAATCATAGGCAACACCCCAGTTTTCACTGTATCCGCAATGCATAGGACAGTGGCTCGCCGTGACCTGCTGATATCATCAGAATGATAATAGACTCATGCTAGGCTCCGGCGTACACCTCGTTACCATCCAGGGTTCACGACAGGCCTGTCACTCATGGTGACAGCTACTGCACAGCCTAGATCTATGACCTCTCTGTGTCTCTTCCCAGGTCCATGGCTCTCCCAGTCTCTGAGAAGCTTTTGCTCTGACCACACTCCCCTGGTTGAGCTAGGACTACGTTGTGCTGCTACAGTCCCTCCAGGCCCCTCTTGTACCCTGCAGGACTCGGTTACTTGTCACCATGGGCAGCGTGAGCAGCCTCATCTCAGGCCACGGTTTCCACAGCAAGCACTGCCGTGCTTCGCAGTACAAGTTGCGCAAATCCTCCCACCTCAAGAAGCTCAATCGGTATTCAGATGGGCTTCTGAGGTTTGGCTTCTCCCAGGACTCGGGGCGTGGCAAGTCCAGCTCCAAAATGGGAAAAAGCGAAGACTTCTTCTACATCAAAGTCAACCAGAAGGCACGAGGCTCCCATCGCCCAGACTACACAGCCCTGTCCAGTGGGGACATGGGGGGCCAGACCGGCGTAGATTTTGATCCAGCCACCCCACCAAAGCTCATGCCCTTCTCCAATCAACTAGAAATGGTAAGTGAGGCTCTTTGTCAAAGGTGTTTGGGTAGAAAAGGGGGTGGGAGTTACAACAGGATGAGAGGTGGTAGGGATGAGTGCCCTGATGCCCAAGTGTCTTGATCTCCAAGATCAGCACTGGTGAGAGCAGAAGTATTCGGCCTCACTGCAGAAATCCCTAAACCAGAAATCTTAGGCTTGCCCTGCAGAAAAGGGCAGAAGGGAAATTCAAGCCTTTCTGAGCTCGACTGGGACATAACCTGCAAGGTTCAGGTAGGCCAAATGGCAGTAAGTTCACAGGCCAGGGAAGAAGAGAGGCTCTGTTATCACCTGGAAGACTGGACAGGAGGATGAGGGTGCTCTCTAGGACCTTGTGGAGGTAAGTATTCTCACGTGCACCCTCCCTGTGGTTTCTGGTCCCCTTGGCTAAAGAAGGATTTTGTTCTTATGAAATGAGGAAGGATGCCCACATAGAGCTCCGGTGTTCAGAAATCTAACTCCTCCGACAGTTCAGGCCTTGTATATATCTGACTCATGAAAGCAGACAATAATTATACAATGTTTTAAATAATTTATACAGAAAACAAAATCTCCTAATGTGAGGATTTTTCCACTCGTAGCATCTCGTCTGGACTTAAACACTTGCAAATTCTGGACCATTTCAGATCTGAGATTTTTTTTAGGACCAGGAATGCTCAACCTAGAATAAGAAAGATGCCCGTGTTTGTGCAAAGCTTTCTGAACAAAGGCCTTGTGAAAGGCAGAGGTGTCCACTGAGGGAAATTGCAAGTTTCAGGATTGCTATTCCAAATGACCTGAACTAGAAGCAGTCTTGTCCTAGGCATAATGGAAGAGGTGGAGGGCAAGAGAGTGATGAGATTATATAGTTTGCTGTCCTTACCGCACCAGACCTTTGTCCCATCTAGCCTCTCTAGAAGGCTGGGACCAGGTAGCAGTGATTGTTACTAGCACAGTATCCGGGCTATCACTGAAGGCTTTCTTAGATACAGAGGTGGTGTGTGTGTGTGTGTGTGTGTGTGTGTGTGTGTGTGTGTATGTTTTGAGGCAGGATCTTACTACATATCCCTGGCTGCCTGGAACTCATAATATAGACCAAGGTGACCTGGAACTCACAGAGATCTGCCTGCTTCTGCCTCTCAAGTTATGTGACTGTAAAGGGATGTGCCATCATGTCCAGCCTTAAGAGTCTTGTCATTGTCATCTCCTCCTCCTCCTTCTCTCTTTTTTTTAAGATTTATTTATTGTTATATGTAACTACACTGTAGCTGTCTTCAGACACAACAGAAGAGGGCATCAGATCTTGTTACGGATGGTTGTGAGCCAACACGTGATTTCTGGGATTTGAACTCAGGACCTTCGGAAGAGCAATCAGTGCTCTTAACCGCTGAGCCATCTCTCCAGCCCCTTCTTCTCTTTCTTAAAAAGATTTGTTTATTTTTATTTTATGAGTATGAGTATTTGCCTGCATATATATATGTATACCATGTGTGTGCCTGGTACCCACTGGGGCCAGAAGAGTATGTCAGATCCCTTGGAACTGGAGTTACAAAATGGTCATGTGCCACCATGTGAGTGTGGAGAATAGCATCCAGGTCCTCTGGGAGAGCAGCTAATGCCCTTAACCAAGGCCTCCAGCTCCCTCAGAGGTTTTCTTAAGAATGGTGAACTGAGGTAGGTGAAATAGCTCAGCAATTGAGGACTTGCCACCAAGCCCAAAAGCCGGACAACCTGACTTCCACATGGTGGAAGGAGAGGGCTCCTGTAAGTTGTTCTCATCTCCATGTGTGTTCTGTGGCATGTGGATATCCACATGTGTATATACACCCATTCTCACGTGTACACAAGAGAGGTATTCTATAACTCAGCCAGTCCAGAGTAACCGACACGAATTGCTATCAACCAAGAAGGGTTTCCCTTGGGCTCCCAGCTCAGGTAGGCTCCTGAGGGTTGCACACGCGCACCCACCAGTGAGAAAAGGTAAGGTGACTGTGGAAGAGACACTCAGGTCTGTGTGGTCCTTTGCTTCCCCAGAATTCCGACAAGGGGGCGGTGAGGCCCACGGCCTTCAAGCCTGTGCTGCCACGGTCAGGAGCCATTCTCCACTCCTCACCTGAGAGTACCAGCCACCAGCTTCATCCCATGCCTCTAGATAAGCCCAAGGAGCAGGAGCTGAAGCCAGGCCTGTGCTCTGGGGCACTGTCTGACTCAGGCCGGAACTCCATGTCTAGCCTGCCCACACATAGCACCACCAGCAGCTACCAGCTGGATCCTCTGGTCACCCCTGTGGGGCCTACCAGCCGTTTTGGGGGCTCAGCTCACAACATCACACAAGGCATCATCCTTCAGGACAGTAATATGATGAGCCTGAAGGCCCTGTCATTCTCTGATGGGGGCAGCAAGCTGGCTCACCCAGGCAAGGTAGACAAGGGCTCCTCCTGTGTGCGCTCCCCGCTCTCCACGGATGAGTGCACCATCCAGGAGCTGGAGCAGAGGCTGCTGCAGAGGAAGACTGCACTACAGAAGTTACAGCGAAGTTTCGATGAGAAGGAGTTTGCCTCCGGCCAGACCTTCGAGGAGCGGCCACGGCGGACTAGAGACGAACTGGAGTGCCTGGAAGCGAAGGGCAAGCTGAAGCCAGCCTCGCAGAAGAGCCAGCGCACGCAGCAAGTGCTCCAGCTGCAGCTGCTGCAGTTGCAGCAGGAGAAACGGCAGTTAAGGCAGGAGCTAGAGAGCCTAATGAAGGAACAGGACCTGCTAGAGGCCAAACTGAGGTCCTACGAGCGGGAGAAAACCAACTTCGGCCCCGCACTGGAGGAGACCCAATGGGAGGTAAGACAATGAGAGGTAAAGTCCTGCCAGGGCTTTGCTGGTATCCACCACGTCCATGCTGGCAAAGTAGTATCACCACTGAGTGCTCAGGCCAACGCAGCTAAAGAGGAGGCTTTATGACCGAGGAAGGGACTCCCGAGGGAACTAGCATGGGGATGCTCTGAGTCAGCTCTGGGTTTCCTGCTCAGTCCATCATCATATCGTCCTCGTGGCCCTCAGTCACTGGACGTAGGAGCCTAGCCTTTGGTGGGAAAGCCAAAACCAGACAAGGGAGGCTCAGCCAGGCAGCCTAAGGGACGACGCCTGTGTTTGTCTGGTCTGAGGATCCGAGAGAAGGATTAGGCCTATTTGCTGCTTTGGGGGAAGAGTCCTAACTGTGGTCATCAGTGGTAGGTCTCAGTGATGGCATTGCCCTTCTTTGCTGAGGTATAAGTAGAGATTCTACTTGGTCAGCCGAGATTTAAACACAGGGGAGGCAGAAAAAGGACAAGCACCCGGTCACATTTTTGGTGGCCGTTTTCTTTGTTTGTTTCGCTGTTCTGGTTCGTTTGATACTACAGGTTAAATCTAGGGCCTCACATTTGCTAGAAAATCTCTCCATCACTGAAGGCCTCAGCCCTTCAGTCACTTTGGAATGACTCCTGCGAGTCTGGCTTAGCTGGAGAACAGTCAGGGTCCCCACATGTAACCTGCTAGTAGGAGAGCATCCTTCCCCCTCCTCCCCCAGTAGAGTAGCACCCCCCCCCCGTGGTGCAGGCAGGCAGGTAGAGCGTGTGTACATCAGTGCTGTCATTCACTCCAGAGACTCCTCTGTAGGGAAGATGACAGCTGTTCTATCTGTATGGCTAGCATCAGGTCTGGATGGGGTGTCTCACTATCATAGCCCTGACTGCTCAGAGCTTCCTGTCCTCACCCTGTGAAGTGACAAGTAGACACAAGAAAGGTGAAGAAAGGAGCCTTTTGTGCATAAGTCGTGAGTGTTGGCCTTTGTCATTCATCATTATAGTCCAGTCTGGGACTAAGCTGGATATTGCCATGATCTCATTCCCACCTTGGCTAGTCAGTATACTTGGCAAAACAACAATAACAACACCACCACCAACAACAATAATAATAATGAAAGGGTAGTAAATAATGACAGAAATATTGCTATAAACCTATTTAATTTACAGAGACTTTAGAAAATGCTATGTTCTCCCATCCAATCCTTATAATCATACTGTGATGTAGGAAATGTTATAGTTTTTCAGTTTATAATTAAGAAGACTGACGCACAGATGAGCTATGATAGCTGGTTAAGTGATTTGGCTAGCATCTTACACATATGAAATAGATGCTAAGATTCAACTATAAGAATATGGACCAGAAGTTCACATTTTTATTATTTATTGGAGAAGGGCATGTACATGCTATAGCCCAAGTGTGGAGGTCAAATGTCAACTTTTCAAAGTCGTTTCTTTCTTTCCACCATGTGGTGGGTCTCAGGGATGGAACTCATCAGGGTTGGAGACAAATGTGTTTGCCCTGTGAGACATCTCACCAGCGCCATCCCCAGAGTTCACATGTGTAATTGCATGTTGTCTCCATGACAGTGCGTGCCTGCATCACCTGGTTCATAAGTGATCCATCCAATCTGGATTCAAAGCCTGTGCTTTACTGTGATTCTGTCCTAACTCCCTCGACCAGACTAACGCAGGCCTGGTGTGCTACTCAAGCTGTTTTTGTTTGGTCATTGTAACAAAGTGCACAACTTCACAACGAGAATCTATTCTGCCTGACAATGTCGGAGTTTTCGCTTCATGATCAATCGACTAACAGACCTCATTGCAAGAGTGACAATCACCTTCAGGGGCCAGTGACCTAAACACCCCCCACTAGGTCTAACTTCTTAGAGGTTCCACTACCTCTACCTCTCAATGTTACCACACTGGGGAACTTTAACACCTGGGCTTGGAGAGACATTCAAGATCTGCACTTGGCCTTGTCAAGAAGTTCTGGACTCTAGCTATGCTTGATGGTGAGGTTAAGTGTTCCCCTCTACATTAGGAAAAAATGGGAAGCTATATAGGGAGATGAAAGGGGGAAATACAGGGTTTTGTGCCAAGAGTCCATTCTGAGATGCCAAGGTGCCAAGGTCCTGGTCGTCGTTGTTGTCCTCCTCCTCCTCCTCCTCCTCTTCTTCTTCTTCTCCTTCTCCTCCTCTTCTTCATTTTTTTCTTCCTCCTCCTGCTCCTCCTCCTCCTCTCATTCCTCCTCCTTTTCTTCTCCTTCTCTCTCTTGGTTTATGATGGGGATCAAACCCAGGGCTTCATGCATATACTAGGCATGCACTTTTTTTTAAAAAAACAAAACAAAACCTTTTCTTTTCGTTCATGCTTTCTTTCTTTTGTAGTCAGAAGTGGGAGGAGGTATCTGAGACAGGCTTGATATGTATAGACTGGTGTGTACTACCACTCCAAACCATATCACAACCCCAAATAATGTTATGGCCTCAAACTGCCAAGGCCCCAGAGACACAGTGATCTGACCCAACTCTGGCCCAACTTTGATGGCCAATGGGTGTTGAAGTGGTGGAGAAGCCAGGAATAGAGGAAGACCATTCATTGTTTGGCAGATGGATACAGGACATGGCTGTGGGCCAGGTTGTATGGCTAGTTTTTGGGGTACAATAGGACAAGGTCCTACACATAGTTGAATGCAGGGGTAGGTTTGGATTTTGCTCTATGAAGCCAGTATCCCTGGTGTTAAAGGTGGGTGGTAGAGTTGGGGGCAGTGGACAGAGTAAACAGGTGATTATTGAGTTGCATATAACCTTGGGTTTGGGCACCAACTAGCATGTGGAGCCTGAACTGGACATGAGGGAGGCACTTGGAAATGCATGCAAGAAAAACAGGTGTTCTACGTGCAAAAGAACTGTGTTTGAGGTGTGTTGTCAGGGGCAGCCTGAACCCTTTAGGATATAGTGATATCGGATAACGCCAATTGCTTCTGGCTTCGATTCTCACCCTTTCTCGCCCCTCCCTTGGCAGGTGTGCCAGAAGTCGGGGGAGATCTCTCTTCTGAAGCAACAGCTCAAAGAGTCCCAAATGGAGGTGAACACTAAGGCCAGCGAGATCCTCAGTCTGAAGGCGCAGCTGAAGGACACTCGGAGCAAGCTGGAAGGAATGGAGCTGAAGACGCAGGACTTGGAGAGCGCCCTGCGCACCAAGGGGCTGGAGCTAGAGGTCTGTGAGAACGAACTGCAGCGCAAGAAGAATGAGGCTGAACTGCTGAGGGAGAAGGTTAACCTTCTAGAGCAGGAGCTGCTGGAGCTGAGGGCCCAGGCTACCCTGCACCCAGCACCCCTGGGGCCTCCAGGGGTCGGGCTCACTTTCTCAGAGGACATCCCCGCTTTGCAGCGGGAGCTGGACCGGCTGCGGGCCGAGCTGAAGGAGGAGAGGCAAGGCCATGACCAGATGTCCTCGGGATTCCAGCATGAGCGGTTGGTGTGGAAAGAAGAGAAGGAGAAAGTGATCCAGTACCAAAAACAGCTGCAACAGAGCTACTTGGCCGCGCACCAGCGCAACCAGCGTCTAGAGAAGGCCCTGCAGCAGCTGGCCCGTGGGGATGTCGCAGGGGAGCCCTTTGAAATTGACCTGGAGGGAGCTGGCATCCCCTACGAGGATATCATAGCCACTGAGATCTGAGAGGCTGCCTAGGGAGGGAGGGCTGGAGACCGGACCCCAGAGAGCAGGGAGGGCTGAGCCTGTTCAAAGAGACATTTTGAGCCCCTCTGAGAGAAGCCGCCTTTGCGTAGGGGTCACCACATAGCCTTTCCTCCCTTCCTGCCTTTTTCAGCCTAACCAACCCTGCTGCTTATAAGACCTTGATCTGCGAGTCCCCCAAGCTCTCCTAGAGATGTGCTCAGGGAGCTTTATGTGCTGGTTGAGGTTTCTCTCAACTTTGGTCTCGTTCAAAGTAGTAAGAAAGACACCCCATCACGAAAGGGAGCAATTGCCATACAGGCCAAGTGGCCACCCCAGGACAGAAACATTTTCCCTGTCATCCCTAAACCCCTGCGATCCCCTGGGCATGTTGGGATGCCTTTGGGAATAGAAAGAAGCCACGTGTAACCAGAAGCCTTGGACCCTGTCTTCACTGCAGCCTGTTCTGCTGTCTGTGGAGGTGGAAGGGTTGCGTTGCCACATGGTTGAGCCAGAAAGTCATGGGAGGAAGAGGCGATGGACAGTCCGGCGTTACCGAACCTTCATAGGCCTCAAGAGGTGTGGGTGGAATGTGAAGGGGAATTACCAAAGCAGACAAAGAATTAAGTCTAAGATGAGCTGCATAGACCCTTTGATCTCAGTGGTCACTCTTTTTAAAGCCATAGACATTGGGGTCCCAGGTGGGGCACAGGGAAATGACATGAGACATAGATTCCCAGCTGAGCCAGAGGTCCTCCTCAGCAGTCAACTCCAGGCCCGCGCTCGGATCCGGAAGAGCTCATCCGCTTAGTGTACGTCGGAGCTGGGCATTAAACGTCCCTCGTCTGTGGCCCAAATCAGCAGTATCTCTTCTCCCTTACAGTCTCCATAGATTGGGAAGGGTCGCTAGTGTGCCAATAGGCTGCAGTCCAGGTAGGAGAGATATGGGGTGCATACAAAGAGCCTTATAAATATCCCCAGCCACCCACTCTCCTCCCTCCATGTGGCAGCACCCCCATGTTGTAAGAATTTAGTCTAGAAAGCAGTGTGGGAGCGTGTGGGAGCCTGGCCTTGTCTTTTGAAGATATCCAGCTCTAGGGGCAGAGCGAAGTGAGGTTGCTTAGTTGAAGGAGTTGTCTTCTTTCGCCTTCCCCCTTTCATTCTGTGTTTCCCAAAGCACGCCAGGCCAAGCTACTCCATATTCTATTTTTGGCCCTTACCACAGCTGTTGTTGGTAGGATACCCAGCCCTTGCTGGATTCCTGAGCCATGTGCTTGCCTGGTGGCGGGACCCAGGATATAGGAGATGGAAGGGAGGCTCTGCGTGCTTGGTAGTCCAGGAGCCAACCAGTGTTCTACCTCCCTAATGCTGGTCCTTAGGAGTCCCTGGGTCCCCAGCCCTAGTGACCTCACCATCCCATGGGCTTTCTTCCCTTCCCAGTGTCTGCAGGTAGGCGCCTCCCCTGTAGGTGACACTGCTTTCTGTCCCTGGGGTTAGGTTGGCCCTCTCCTACTACTGATGTTCAATGGCACACAAGTCTCTGGTCTACCATTACCCACAGTCACATGCTCATTTAAACCTGGAGTCTACAGGCCAAAGATGACTCCCCCAACTTGCAGGGTCATACCCTCCGCTGAGCACAGGTCACAGCCCAGTTTAAAAAGTCCATGGCCCTCAGTTCTTCGTTGCGTACCAGTCTGTGCCTTGTTTGAGTCCTTCCTATTGAGACTGTCCAACAGAGGGAAAGAAAGATGGGGGTTAGCTGCCACTCCCTAGATTGAAGGACTCCTCCCTCTGAAAGAACAGCCAAAGTTCACTGCTATGTCATGGAGTCCTTGCCCAGGAAGAAGCAGATACCAGGCCTGGGGCAGACCTGTACTCGGTATCTGTGCAGAGTGCCTTCTATTCGCAGGAGGTTCCGCACACGTCACTGCCCAGTAGCCCTGCCCTGATCATCTTTGAGACCTCGGCCTCGGAACTGTTCAACCTTTAAGATGGCAGATACCTTCCCAAAACTGCTATCAGCCTGAGATCCCAAGGTAGCTCCAAGATGCAACTGTGCTCTAACCTAATCTCCCTGCCTTCCTTTCTGTGTGCTTTCTTTCCTTTTCTGTCCTAAAGCATCCTCACTGTTTGTAGTCCGTGCCCATATTGGATGGCTAGATGAAACAGTGACTCAACGGGGACTCAGGTGCAGTGGGTTCAGGGCAGACAAGCAGCCTGTCGTGCTTCGTCTCTCAGATCCGTACTGCTTCCCAGAGGTGCCTGGTTCCAGAACGTTGCTGCTCTCTGAACAAAGACCAGCAGCGAGCATCACCTCACAAGGAAGAGCCTTAGAGTATCCGGACTCCCACGGGGTACCTCCTTGCTTGATTTTGTCCTCTCTAAGTACACTTGAGCTTTAGCATGGTGACTTTTGGGGAGACTTGGCATCACTCCTCTGAGAGATACTTGCTGATCATCTCGTCCCTGGCTCCGGTTTGGGCTGTGTCTCAGGTAAGAGAGATGTCCAAGGGAAAGCCAGGCTGGACCAGAGATTTCCCTAGGACCTGAGATCTCCTCAGATACCCACATAACAGGCCACAGTGCCCCTCAGTGGAGACTGCTTTCCCTTTTGAACACTGGAGCCCTCAGCAGAGGCTGGCTTCGGGGGGGGGGGGGGAACTGGCATTTGGAAGACTTAAGTACACAGTTATTTTTTCTCTTCCTTGTTTCTGATTTGCTCTGCTCTTGATGGCTTCGTTTTGTTTTATTTTTTTGAAGTTCTTTGTTGGCTCTGTAAACTTTTTCTGCTAATTTTATGTTTTTTTTATTTATGAATAAAGAATGCCATTTCTCATGTCTTCACGGTCACTTTTGTCTCGTGAAGCTAATCTCTGCTCCTCTGCTATGATATGCCAGGCAATTCCTGGTGGTCTCTCCCTTTGGAACCAGAAAGCCAGTGTGCCTTTGTGCCAGCTGGGGTGTTCCTTACTTAGAGCCCTTGAGGAAGGCAGCTCTGTGACCTGGGGAACCCTGCCTTCACCAGTCTGGTGATCTTACTTGTGACATGGTCAGCCTCTCGACTGACCCAGAGGAAGGAGGGAGGAGACCAGGGGCCAATGACTTCAAAAGCCCCTTCCAAACCCCAGCCTCTCCCCTCCTCCCTCCGCCAGCTGCCAGCCTCCTGGCCAGCCTTACGGCCCAGTGCATATGGCTTTTTGGCAAGGGACTAGAGTAACTATTGTCACTCCTCCAGGCCCCTAGGTGAGAGTGCTATTAGTACAGCCACCATCTGTCCTGCCTGCCTGGGACTAACTACTCCCCCACCCTCACCCCCACCACACATATTCACACACTTACTCTCCAGTTCACCTTGATGGGCATTCCCTGTTTTGAGTTCAAATCCTAAACTTCAAAGATAGTCACTATGGTAACAGAAGAGAGAGGGACGCACAAAGAGAATTAAAGGCCTATAAGCATAAAACAATGCCTCTTGGAAAGATCAGTAAAGGCTGCTATTAGGGAAGGTGACCAGGGTCTCTTCCTAGCCCCAGCTAGGACTGTGCTATTCATAATAGCCCTACACTAGGGGCAGGCCCAGGGGAATTAGGCAGGAGAGCCACGCTGTCAACTTTAGCATAAGTTTGCAAGTCTTGGCAGCTTCCACTTTAACATTCTTGAGAGCCCTGGGTTGCCATGTCAGAAACCCTCTTATTCTGCCAGTGCAAGAACACGCATCCCAGCATCCCAGCTAGAACCACCCAGGACCAGCCAAAGCCACATGACACGCATCAGGGAGTTCTTTAGAGACCCTGCCATCATCCTGACCCCAGAACCACAACACTTAAAAAAAATTGTTTTTTTAAAGATTTATTTATTTTCCTATACAAAAGCAGAACTCTGCCAAGGTTGCCTCGCTGCAAAGAAACAGCAAAGTGGGGAGCAGTTTGTCTCCCCACAGCACCTCCTCATCCCATTCTGATCCAAACAAGAGAGAGAGGGGGAAGGAGAAAAGAGAGAGAACACTTCTGACAGCAAGCAACCCAGTCCTCAGCCTCCACCAGGCTGTGCAGACAGCACACAGTTACAGCAGATATTTTTATCCAACTGTCTTAAAGTCTGTGCACGCCATGTGCGAGGGGGGAGGACGACCAGTCTGTGAGCCTCCCTGAACATCTCCAGCAGCGTGTCTTTACTCAGTTAATTCTGGAAGGCCATGCTGTCCCCAAGCTTCTCCCCAGCCCAAGTGTTGCCAGCTCTCCTTCCTGAGTGCTGGGATCAAAGACATTTGCCACCATTCCCAGCACTCTCAGCTGGGGTTCAAGGTCAGCCCGCTCTACATAGAGGAGTGTAGAAAAGAGACCCTGTCTCAAAATAACAACCAAACAAAAGAATCCTTTCTTCTTAGGGAGTTTACATTCTACGAGCAAACAGGCTTTACAGAGGGTCATAAGCAGGGTGGTACAGGCTGGCTATGTAGACAGTGATGTGTCTGAAGGGGATGTGGCAAGGCCATTGGTTCAGAAAAAGGGAAATCTCAGCTTGGATCACTCCTCAAGTCCTTTCTCTTAAGGGTCTCTTGTCTCAGAGCCTCAGTAGACACCTCCCAGTGAGGGACCCTGCAGTTCTCTGACTGCTGTGCCTTGGGCTGCTGTTCTACCGCCGCCCCCCACCCCTACCCCCCCACCCCCACCCCCGGTCTCCACCTGGGTGACCTTTAACCTCACCTGCCTTCCATCTAAAACAAGCCCCTATCACCGCCATTGGAAAACTTCAGGCATTACATGTGAAAGTGGAAGTTTAGTGATGTGGTGGGATCCTTGCATAGAAGCTAAAAAGTCAATACAGCTCCTTTGCTTCTTTCTAGATAAGATAAATAAATTTTGAAAAACCAAAAAACAAAAATCCAGTACTGGGGATGAAATCCAGCGCCTTGCACACACTAGCCAAGTGCTCTAGCACTGGGATTCACCCCAGCCTTCACTGGATAATTTAACAAGGAAATGTTGGGCTTCGAGGAATTCATCCATACATATTGTTACTCTTGTTTGCTTGTGGAGGCGTTAGCCACACTCTGCAGAAGTTCGTTCAGCCTGTTGTATGATCCGTGCTTCCTGCACAGCTCTGTTCTGTCAGCCTAGCCTTGCCTTGCGCTTCGGAACCAAGCCACCGCTGACCTCTCACCGTTTCACCTTCCCTACCCAATCAGATCCTGGATCCTGCACAGCCAGCCTGTTCCTTAAAGCTCACCTCGTCATCCTCTGCCTACATCTGGTGGCCAATCTGAGCCTATCAGGGAGTCAGAGAATGTTCCAGATATCCTCATCACTTAGAAATATAGCCCTCTGTCTTTAGTAGATCTAAAACCAAGGCCCAGATAGCATAAGATGTCTCACGGGTTATAAGGTCAAAAAGGCTCGTTAACCATAGACCAGGTCAGCTTGACCCCATGACTGACTTCATTTGCTCTCTGCCCCATCCTAGCCCATCAACCCATGCCTGCTAACGGGTGTGTGCTCCCCAAAGTCCTTCCACCAAGCCTCTTGTCAAAACCCCCCACCCATCAGAAGTTCAGCCCTCTTCCTGTTTTCTGGGTCTCACCCGTGTCTCAGCAAACAGTCACGGGGTTCAGAAGGTTCCCTAAAAGAAGTTTAACCAATCCTGAGGGATCTTTCTGTAATCACCATTCAAAGGAGCCCAGTGTGCCCTTCAATCCTGGCCTCATCTCTGACCCCCTACAGCACGTGTGCCCTTCAATCCTGGCCTCATCTCTGACTCCCCATGGCAGGGTGCAGTGATTAACTGCAGAATCTGGGTTGGTTATTCACTGCGGACTCCCCTGGGGCTGCTGGGCAGTGATGTAAGTTACTTAACCTCTTTGTGACTCAGAGGGTGGTTGAACAGTTACATGTGATATGTTATCACCAGCACCTCTGAGTGTTAGCATAACCAGTCATCGGTTTAACATCACCGTTTCAGGTCCTGATGAGGCCCTGTTGTCTTTCTGCCCTGTGAGAACATCTATTCTGATCTCCAGCACCTTGCAGTATTTTTTTTTCTCCTCTGCTCTCAATTCTAGAAGACTGGTTTTTGGGGGGCAAGGCTCTGGGTGAGAGGGCACAGGGAGAAGAGAGGGACAGAGAGGGCTTTGCTTGGGGAGGTGGGGGTGTATGTGGTGGAACAGCCTGTGACCCTGAGCCCCAAAAGAGAGACAGTGAATACCTTCACCTACCACACACTGAGCAGCCCCCCTCCCTGCTCTGATCTTCCAGCTCTGTCACGAAGTGCCAGCCTGAGCATGCCCATATGTGCATGCACACATGCACACGCACACACACACACACACACACACGCACACGCACACACACACACACAGGGTTAAACCTGAGCATGCCCACACTTGTACACACACACACACACACACACACACATGCACACACGCACATGCACACACACATGCATATACACACACACACAAACAGGGTTAAACCTGAACATGCCCACACTCACGCGCGTGCGCGCGCGCGCACACACACACACACACACACACACACACACACACACACACACACAGGGTTAAATCTGAGCATGCACACACACACACACACACACACACAGGGTTAAACCTGAGCATGCCCACACTCATGTACACACATACACACACACACACACACACAGGGTTAAACCTGAGCATGCCCACACTCGTGTACACACACACACACACACACACACACACACACACACACACAGGGTTAAACCTGAGCATGCACACACACACACACACACACAGGGTTAAACCTGAGCATGCCCACACT
The DNA here is from genome assembly GCA_036184795.1 of Tokudaia tokunoshimensis. NCBI lineage: Eukaryota > Metazoa > Chordata > Mammalia > Rodentia > Muridae > Tokudaia > Tokudaia tokunoshimensis. The sequence continues at coordinate 2,849,640 of BTHU01000019.1, forward strand.
CGTACACACACACACACACACAGGGTTAAACCTGAGCATGCCCACACTCGTGTACACACACACACACACACACACACACACACACACAGGGTTAAACCTGAGCATGCCCACACTCGTGTACACACACACACACACACACAGGGTTAAACCTGAGCATGCCCACACTCGTGTATACACACACACACACACACACACACACACACAGGGTTAAACCTGAGCATGCCCACACTCGTGTACACACACACACACACACACACACACACAGGGTTAAACCTGAGCATGCCCACACTCGTGTACACACACACACACACACACACACACACACACACACACACACACACAGGGTTAAACCTGAGCATGCCCACACTCGTGTACACACACACACACACACACACAGGGTTAAACCTGAGCATGCCCACACTCGTACACACACACACACACACACAAACACACACACACACAGGGTTAAATCTGAGCATGCACACACACACACACACACACAGTTAAACCTGAACATGCCCACACTTGTACACACACACATACACACACACACACACACACACACACACACACACACACACAGGGTTAAATTTGAGCATGCCCACACTCGTACACACACACACACACACATACACACACAGGGTTAAATCTGAGCATGCACACACACACACACACACACACACACAGTTAAACCTGAACATGCCCACACTTGTACACACACACACACAGGGTTAAATCTGAGCATGCCCACACTCGTACACACACACACACACACACACACAGGGTTAAACCTGAGCATGCCCACACTCGTGTACACACACACACACACACCCACACACACACACACACACACACACACACACACACACACACACACATGGTTATGCTCCAGTTGCTTCATTTGAAACTCATTGAGAGCTAAGAAGGCTCATGACAGAATTTGGTTTTTTGTTTGTTTGCTTTGCTTTTCATAATATTTTTATTGATTATTTGGGAACTTCACATAATGAAACCAGAGCACACTCACTTGCCAAGTATTCCCAGGTCAGCCTCCCATTCCACACCCTGCCACCTCCCCCCCCCCCCCAAAAAAAAGGAGAATAAGAAAAAGGAAAAAAATCCGGTCCATTTGTGTTGTCCATATACCCACTGGCTCATGGTCAAACTCCTAGTAGCAAGCTAGACCTTTAAGGAAAACTGAGTCTTTCCCTACCCAGCCCTTCGGAAGCCATCAGTTGTGGAGAGCTACACTTCTGCCTTCTTATTACAATTTTAAGAGTTCTCTTTGGTGGCTTTCTGTCTATGCTATTGCCTTGGCGGGGGGAGGGGGGATGAGATACGGTGGGGGGTAGAGATTGTCATGACAAAACATGTAATCAGTATCAGGTGAGGCAAGTCAAATTCCTCGGTCCAAAAATAACAGGGCAATGTGCCTGCCTGGCTTGTCACTCAGATGGCATCTCCTGGTCTACAGTTTCACATAACGTGGATTATACAGCCCAGAGTCCTAGCCCAAGGGTCCCTTTGTTCCAGGCAGGAACTCTTGAGCTCAGCGGGTAGTGTCGTGTTTTATAAAAAAAAAGAAAAAAAGGAGGCCAGGGATATGTTTGGTGGAGGTGCAGTATGGGGTGAGAGAGGTGGGGGGAAGAGGGTGCCTCTGTGGGCCCATGCTGAGGCATCCCTTCCCCCTGAGGGACCAGACTCACAATGGATATAGAAATAGAGTTTATTTAGGGCATGGGGAGGGGAATTGAGGGGGTAGTAGAGACAGAGAAAGGTAGAGAGAGAGAGAGAGAGAGAGAGAGAGAGAGAGAGAGAGAGAGAGAGACAGAGAGAGAGAGAGAGACAGAGACAGAGACAGAGAGAGAGACAGAGACAAAGACAGAGAGAGAGACAGAGAGAGAGAGACAGAGACAGAGAGAGAGACAGAGACAGAGAGAGAGACAGAGACAGAGACAGAGAGAGAAACAGAGAGAGAGACAGAGAGAGAAACAGAGAGAGACAGAGAGAGAGAGAGAGAAAGAGAGAGAGAGAGAACTAGAGGAATAAGGCTGGTCATGAACAAGTGGAGAGAGAGAGGGAAAGGGAATGGGGAGAGAAGGGACAGAGGAGGAAGAGGGGTAAGAGAGCAAGAGAGGAGAAGAGAGTGAGGAGGGGGCAAGCGGCCCCTTTTACACTGAGTCAGGCACACCAGGCTGTTGCCAGGTAACTGTGGGGCGGAGCCCAGAAGGAATGCTAACAGGTGGGGGTCACTGCTAATAGTCATCAAAAGAGATGATGACTGTCTTCTGGCTGAGACTGGGGGACAGCCCAAGCTTCTCACTTGCTTTCGGGTCCTCTGTCAATTTTCCTTGTAAAGGTGAGGTGACCTTGTGGATCCAACCCTGTGGTTAAGCTGCACCTTTAGGCCTGCTCTCTCGAAGGGAAGCGGGGGGGGGGGGGGGGGGGGGGAGAACAGATGTCAAGTCACTTAGTTTTCCTCCACCCCTCCCCCATACTCGTCGCAGTGGCCTGTCCGGTCTTTAGAGTCCTGAAAACCCGCCACACCAGGGCTGGGATCTTGGCCTGTCCTGCTGGGCTTTTCATCTTCACCATCCTGAAAGAACCTTGAGGATATCTGTCCAGGCCCCAACTCTCGTCAGTGAAGACCAGGCTCAGTGTGGATAGAGTACCTCAGACGCTGGTAACCCCAACAGCATTGTCAGGCAGTTCCCAGCTCTCCTACCTCGTGGGGGCAAATGCTTTCCAGGAAAATGTTGGCTCTGGTGCCCACCTGGCTAGACCCCAAAGACCAACTTAGCAAGCAGAAGGGGCTACATCCATGCCAACTGGCCAGTTCTGAATGGGGGCTGGCATCACAGAGAGACATGAGTTGTAGAGAAAACCAAGTCAGGTCCACAGTCCAAAGATGTGCTTCTATTCCTAGCCATCTGGCCACTAAGGAAGTGGAGTCCTCAGTACAGCTCCACAGGACAGCTTTGATGTGTCCTAGATGGGCAGGGTTGTTCTTTCTTATAGATTGCCAAGGGCATAGTCACATGAGAAAAAGAAAAGCCCTTGTACACAGACACCCCATGTGCACATATGTACACACGTGATGCTGTCTTAAGTTAATGTTGAAAACTGGAGTAGCAGATGAGGTAGTTATTTTGGTGTGTGTGTAAAGTGTGGAGTGTGGGTATATGAGTTTGTGAACGTTTGTGGGTATGCGTTATCAGCACATGACCTCAGTGACTCATGAGAGTTTATTTGGGCTTAGGATTGCAGAGGGTTAATGGCCTTGATAGCTGGGGTAGTAGCACAGAAGCAGGGTGTAGGCATGGTGTCTGAAGAAGCAGTCTGAGAGACCACATTTTAAAGTGCAACTACAAAGCAGAGAGATGGAAATGGCACAAGTCATTAAACTCTCAAGTCCTTATCCCCGGCGATGTATTTCCGTCAGCAAGGTGAAACCTCCAAAACCTCCCCAAACAGCACCACCAACTGGGAACTAAGTACACATACTACTCAAACCACCACAGTACCATGTGTATAGGTGTAGATTCGCAAGGGTGTGGGAATTGGTATGGATATCTCTATTGTGTGTGGATGTTTATGTGTGTGCACATATATGTTCATGTATGGATGCCTATATATGTAGGTTAATGAAAATGTGTATATATGCATGTGAATACAGATGTGTATAGGCGTGGATACGTATGTGTGTGTATATATTCATGTATATGTGTGTCAGTGCGGATGTATACATATGTACACGGAGGTACATATGCATTAGAAGTACACACACTTCTATAACTGTGGGTATAGTTGTGTGGTCTTATATGTGTTTATTCATGTGGGTGTATACATGTGCCTCAGGCCTTTTTCAGGATGCTCTGAAAAGCACAATAGCTGAGAAACAGATTCTTCCTCTGCCAGTTACTGCCTGGGGCGGCCTTCACAGGCAGCTAGACTGTAAGAGGCTTGTTTGGCAAGAACTTGCCAGATGGCTGTGACCTTGTGTGTAGGGAGCTGGACCCTTAAGTTTCAAGGGGTTTTCAGAAAGTCTTTTGAGATGATCCGACTAATAATACAGCTCCCTGGCTGCCTTCTGTCTAGTGCAGAGGATAGCTACATGCATATACACATCTAGCCTATACACATGTACACTCACACATATATACATATCCACACTGATTACTAACCAGGGGGGACCTGGTGTAGGGAACCTAACAGAGGATGGTCCGTTCAGCCAGTAGGAAGCTTTTCTCCTGGTTCCTGCTTCTGTCCATGCCTTGAGTTCCTGCCCTAATTTCCCACCGTGATGGATTATGAGCTGGAAGTGTAATCTTAAATAAACCCTTTCTTCCCCAAGTTGTTTTAGTTATGGTGTTTATCATACAACAGGGAGCAAACTGATATAGGGGTGAGCAGAACAGGAAGATGGGAAATTATGGTGATACGGGACGGGAAAGGAAGTTCCTGGTTAATTAAGGAAGCCTCCTGCCCATTGAGAAACAAGAATTCAAGCATAATCAATATTTGCTTAAGGCCCTACTCCCTTCCCCCCTCTGGAAACCTGCACCAGAAACCCCTTCACTGGAAAAGGACATGTCGGAACTCCCTTGTGGAACCCTGGTGGCTCCTGGTTTTGTTTTGTTAGATCATAGTCCAATTCCAGACACCCTAAGATACATGTTTCTCAATTTTGAGAAATAGAGATCAAGGAGGGCAGGATCACTCAGGAACAACTGAACAATGACCATCCAAAGCTGGCCAGAATCCACAGCCCTACCATCACTAGGAAGCTGATAAGCCACACCCACACTGTGTCCATCTCATTCTTCCAGCCCTTCTCTTTCAATAAACCCCTGCGCTTCTGACGTATATTAAAAATGCACTCAAGAAACTTAAAATCAGCTTCACGCTGGTTCATCTTGACATTCTTTTTTCTACAGCAAAACCAAGATACAGTCTTGTCTAAGTAGGGTTTCTAAAACGGGCCACCTCAGGCTGCTGACTGAGGAGTTGGTCACCCTGACCAAGATTCCTTAATTAGGCATAACTCTTGCATTTTATTTCCATCTAAACCTCACAGTAATTGTTGGCATTTAGTCTAGGCTCCGCCCCACAGTTACCTGGCAACAGCCACGTGTGTCTGACTCAGTATAAAAGGGGCTTCTTGCTCCCTCCTCTCTCTTGTTCTCTTGCTCCCTCTCCTTACCCTTACCCTCTCTCTCCTCATTTCCCTCCTGCCTCTCTCTCCTCTTCTCTCTCTCTCTCTCTCCTTTTCTCTGTCTCTACTACCTTCTCAACTCCCCTCCCCATGCCTTGAATAAACTCTATTCTGTATATACCGCGGTGTGGCTGGTCCCTCAGGGGTAAGGGATGCCTCAGCATGGGCCCACAGAGGCGCCCCTACCCCCCCCCCCCACACACACACCTTACTGCACCTCCAATAAACACATTCTTTCCTTCTCTGTCTTCTTATAAAACACAACAGTAATAATCTAAAAGGCGGACTTGGAGGGTATTGGTTCCTTTGTTCTTCCCAGGGTGACCACAGTGAATAAACCTCCTTTCTCAGCTTTTCAATATTGTTACTTTTCTCTTCCCTTGATGTATTAGGAGGAGATGCCCAGCGTGTGACTTGGTGGGAATGCCAAGGCTCAGGATTGTACTCTTAAACCCTCTGGTAACAATACTGGCCATGTTGCTAGCTAGCTGACAGAGGGTGGGGTCAGGATTTAGGACTGTCTAAAGTTTGTGTTCCATCCCTGCAAGGAGAATCCCAGCATCTGTGAAAGCAACTTTAGGAAGTTGGAAGGCCTTTGGGCCTGGAGTGGAGCTGGGGACACGAACATATCCTTGGGTCCCCAAAGCCTTTCATTTTGACCTCTTTTGGCTTCTTTTGCTGTGTCACAGCACATACATTATACGATCCTCCCTGCTGAGGCGCAAGGATATGGGGAACCTATGTGGCAGAAGCTTCTAAAAAGGGTGTGTTTTCTGAAGTGGAGACCAAACTGGCAGCAGGCTCTGTTCCTATAGGAGTCACAGCCATAAGGAAGAACACAGTTCTGGTTGCATCTGATTCATTTTGTGCTGGTTGTCTTTGAATTTTCAAACACTGTCCAATACAAGAGGCTCCCAAATTAAATTGGTATTTGCTGAGGTGAGGCTGTGGGGGGTGAGCTACAGAATTCTGTCCTCGGAGTTAGCTGTCTGGCTAAGAAGACACAAATACATGTAATTATAACACCCACTCCCCGCCCACTACTGCTTAGAGAAAGGGGAGAGGGAAGAAGCTTTAGGAGCATAATGGAGGAGGGGAGTCGGCTCCTGCCTCTGCACCTTTCCACGTCATTACATGGCGTCAGGGCCCTGGTCAGCCTTAAGTCCTGTGAGCCTCACTGTGTGGGTGGACCGGGCTGGGGGTGGAGGCAGGGGATGGGAAATGGGCAGAGGAGGGAGACTCCACCTAGCACCCTGGTAGAGTCATTTTACAGTGAGGTACTAGAAACTGCCCAGAAATGGGTGTGTGGACACAGCCCTTAGCTTTCTGGGGCAGGAGACTCGGCAGTTCTATCCTTGTTTCCACTTCAGTGAGATAAACAGACTACTTAGTTACTTTTCTATTTCTCCCCAGACCACCATATGAAATGCAAACTAGGCTGCCCTGCCAAACGCCCTCATAAAGCTGCTGGGGCACGGCGGGTGTGTGTGTGTGTGTGTGTGTGTGTGTGTGTGTGTGTGTGTGTGTGTGTGTGTGTGTGTGTATCTTTCCTCCGTCTTCAGATCACCGCTGTCTCTTGCCTTGAGGGTCCAAGGCTCCAAACTCTGCTTCAGTTCGTTCACGTGGCTGTGACCTCTTCATCTAAACCAATCACATCCAAAATGACCTTACACTTCGGACGTGTTTAGGGATTAGGACATCAGCATATCTTGGGGGAGGGGCACACAGTTCAAACCCTAACAAAGGATGTTGAAAGAATCAAGGCAGAGGCAGGTTTGTGGTACCCACCTTTATTCACAGCAGCTGAGGGGTAGACGGATCTCTATGATTGCCGGGAAAGCCTCGGCGATGTAGTAAGACTGTTTTTTTTTTTAAAAGAAAAAAAAAAGATAGGCAGTGTGTGACAGGTTCGGTAAATGTCCAGATGGAAACAGACTGGAAAGAGAAGAGCTGCTAGACAGGGCAGGGTCCCAGGGGATGTCTAGCCAGTGGGCATTAACTTCTAGGGGTTGTTTAAACCCGCCCCCTGTTAGGAAGGGGGTGGGTAACTCACTCAAAGCAACTTGATTTCCCCCCAGAACAAGACTGGGTCCCCAGAGTGAGGCACTGGGGCTAGACCCCTTTTGAAGTGCAAATTCAGGTCCCGAGCGCAGCCCGCCCCCGGAATAATCAGTGCCTCGCATCTGCTGCCCCGCTAGGTCCTTGCCGGAAGTGCGCCCTGCCAGCTGCCCCGTTCTCTGAGTGTCCCACTGGCTGAAGTCATGTGGTTGGAAGGCTCGCAGCCCGAGGCAGAGCCGGGTAATCAGCACTTAGCAGGGAGAGGGAATTAGAAAACGGTGTGCCGGAGGGCTCTGCGGCAGCTGCGGGCCCAGTTTTTTGCATCTGCTTAGAAACCTGCTGTCCCCGGCGGCGACCCCTGCTGCTTTGCCTGGGCTTTGGGAGGGAGCGTGGCCCTTTGTTTAATCGTAGCCTTGTGACAAGAGCCCCGAGGGCATATGGGCAGGTCTCAGAAACGGGGGCGCGTGCGGGGGTGGGGGTGGGGTGGGAGGGCAGATGGGATTCGATCCGAGAGTGACTGGGTGATGAGGAAGTGCAGGCTTGGCTCACTGCGTCATCGCTGGCTGCTCTAGCCCATCTTCAGTCCAACCTCAAACCCCAGAGGTATTATTATCGTCATCATCATATTTTTTATTTTTAAACGAGACGCTCAAACCAACACCCCAGACTGAAGGGGTCTGCTCCAAAAGCCAGGGCTTGCGAAGTCGATCGAGCAGAGATGACTGCAGGTGCATCTGTTTTGGGGCTTGGGTCCAGTGGTCCATCTTATTTTTATTTAAAGATTTATTTATTTATTATATGTGAGTACACTGTAGCTGCCTTCAGACACTCCAGGAGAGGGCAGATCTCATTACGAGATGGTTGTGAGCCACCATGTGGTTGCTGGGATTTGAACTCAGGACCTTCGGAAGAGCAGTCAGTGCTTTTAAACGCTGAGCCATCTCTTCAGCCCCAGTTATCCATTTTTCCTTCTATAAAATATGAGTAGTTGCCTGCTGTCTGCTGAAAGGTTTGCCCTAAGAAAACACTTAGTATAGAAAATGCGCGCGCGCACGCGCGCGCGCACACACACACACACACACACACACACACACACACACACACACACTCAAAGCACAAGGGTAATAATGCCAGTGACTGGGATAAGTTACTGTGTCAGGAGCCACTAGGATAGACTAAGGCTTCCTGGAGGTGGCCCATCGTTTTTTCTTTTTGTTGTTGTTGTTTTTGGCATGGTCTGCAATGGGTTAGCTTGATGGCAAGGTCCCAAACAGACTTCATCTCAGGATTGCTTCCTGTAGCTTTTCTTGTCGTTATTAAATTAACATAATAATCCCTGGGCATTATTAGCCCACCTTATTGGTCAGATTTCCTGCAGATCAACATAAAGATGAACTTTTCATGAATTAATGCTATTTTGATGGATTAATGATTCTATAGAATTTCGGATTTGATTCCAATAATTTTAAGAAGAAAGTTTTAAGAGATGGTCTTAGTTGCTTTGCTAGAAATAAAGTTAGAATCAAGACTAGAATGTGTCCACTCCTCAGAATACTAAGTAAAGGCTGCATAAATATAATGAGTTTTCATAATTACACTAAAAAGACAAATAGGCTTGGGACAAATTTGTGTTCAAGGATAAAGCCACAGGTGTGCACTATGATAAGGCAAGGCCATGTAAAAACTGTGGCTTTGAACTTATAACAAGCTTGCAGAAGGAAACACTGCTTTGAACTTGATAGCAACAACCTTCTGTGACTCCCATTTTATGTAACATTTTATCTCTGAGGTAATTTTCTAAACAACTTTTTGTCTAAGAAGATATAAAAAGGCCAGAGAAAAGAAATAAAGTTGTTGGTTGGATTGGGGGGGGCTCTGCCCCGTCTGTCCGTCCGTCTGTCTGTCTGTCCGTCCATCCATATGTACATGTCTGTATATACATGGGTAGGTATATGTGTATGTATGTAAGCATGCATTAACACTTTGTGGAGTTGATTGAGATGGAGTGTCCAGCCAGAGTGTGGGTGTATGACTGTGTCTGTGCTTATCTGCCTGTACAAAGGCTTTTGTTTCCTTTCCTTCCTCTCTGCTTCAGAGTTAAGCAGCCTAGTCACAGAGGCTTCAGGCTGTCTGGACAGAGAAGGGAGCAATAGCAAAAATCCTTTACCTAATCACCCTGCGGTTAGCAACAAGTGTCAGTAGATCCAGAGGCCGGCAGCTTCCTGCCTCAGAGTAACTAAAGTCAAGATAAGTGTATGTTATAATAGAAAGGAACCCTACTCTTTCCCAAGACCTCATCTTGCCCCTGACGCTCTCTTCATAGAGGACCCCCACCCGGGCAAGCCCCTGGCACCACGGAGAGCCAGAAAGTGCACATAAAGTGAAGGTTCTTGAAGAAACACAAGGTGCCATGCTAGTTTCAGGCATCCTTCGGTGACTTGGAATAGATTCTTCTAGGAATAGCCATGTTTCCCACCTGTTCGTCTTCCACATGAGAAAAGATGCAAGGGCAGACATTGGTTTTTGTCACGTGGTGCAAAGGATAAAAGGCATTCTTCTCATGGGGGTCTTTTGTCACTTGGTGCAAAGGATAAAAGGCATTCTTCTCATGGGGGTCTTTAAAGGCCAGTGACTTCCCATGACATGGAGGGGAAGACAGCCGAGCCTTCACCTCTGGAGCATGCAGTAAGTGCACAGTGGGACTGCCATTCGGATAACTCTCCGTGTGCGGCTTCCTCACGGGGCTAACTCATGGCTGTTCCCAGAATTCCCTTGGTTAATGAAACCCAGTGGTTTCGGTAAGCCTTTAGATCACTACCAGGCTCATAATAAGTACCAACTCCAGCCACTGCTCTCCAACTCTAGGGGAAAAAAACCTTGGTGAGGTTTTTTTGTGTGCAACATCTGAGGCTACAAAGACAGACATGGGTGGGATGAGAGCTAGGGAAGGAAAAGAAAGGAAATTCTAGGAGAATTTAACTCTGGAAATCTCCGAGGAACACCAGAGGCCCTCTGCTGGCCAAAGCATTCAACTGCTCTCCTGATGGTTTATTGACACCTTGTGGTGAAAACTGGAAATGCAGAAAGTGTTACAAGTTTGAAAATAAATTGTATGTACTCTTACAATGGAGTTAAAAAGACTGACCCCCCTGAGAAACTATTGGCAATTAATGGCTTTTGGAAAGGGAGAGTCAGTTTTCTTCAGAGATGGCTAGCTTGGGAGGCTACCACGGTCCCACATCCATGCACAGGCAAGCAGAACTAAGTGGACTCATTTTAAACACAGGTAGTTCCTAGTAGGTCCCTGGCCTGCCACACTGGATTAACCCTTAAGGGAGGAGGTAGATCCTGTTCTTTACATTAGACATAATATATGCACAAGGCAAATGAAACACATCTACACAAGAGCACACCTTTGTAAACCTCATTCATGGTCATCTGAAAATTTAAATGACTCAAATGCTCACCAATCAGGGAATGCAACATAATTTATCTAGATATTACTCAGAAAAAAATAAATGGAGTGTGACATGTTTTAACATTAAGAATCGTAGTGAAATAAGATAGACACAAAAAGCAACATACTGTGATTCTAAAATAGAACAGGCGAATCCACACAGGAAGAAGAGCGGCAGTTACCTGGAACAAGCTCTGTTTGGGGGAAATAGGGAATGACTTCTAGTTGGTACAGCACCATATGGGGACTGTGGACATGAGATTCTAAGACTATGCTGACGACCACTGCATGGTGGGTAAATAGGCGGATTGTACAGTATCGCCCATATCTCCTTCAGTGGTTCAGAACATACTCTGTACTCCATGTCCTCCGGTAAGTACATAACCCCCCGTACCTTTATTATATACCTTCATGGTTTAATATATGCACTTCACAGTTCAGAGTGCCCAGCAACATGCATGGGTAACTGTGGTATATTTTCACAAGGTGTTGAGGCACTTAAGAGTTAAATGACCCATGGGGACATCCTCAAACAGGGACAGGACAAATGCTGGAAAGGGCTCCTCAGAGGTCATACCTGTTTTGAATATTTGTAGTGAAGCCAAACAAGGCGGTAAATCCGCCAACATATCCTGTGCTCCCAAACGCTAGCCTAGCCTAGGTCCAAAGTACTTACTGCAGAATGAGCTACTCCTAGGTGAACTCAGACACCGGCCAGACAAGACAGGCCGCTGCTAGCTGGAACCCGTTACTTTCATGAAGGGACCTGGAAGGGAATTGCTGGCAAGTCTTCCTATCTCAGCTTCCTCTTCAACTTCACTGCAGCAACTGCGCCTCATACCCAAGTCCCTTTGGGTTCAGACTTGCTTGTCTCCTGGTATCCCATCCTCCCATCAGCTTCTGTCACTTTAGACAAGTACCTCTGATGGGACAAGGACCGGAAACACACAGAGCACACCGAAGAATAGTGGTTGCTGAACCTACTGACCAAAATGGGAGGCCGAGTAGTAGACCCATCAGAGGCGGCTTTTAAAGCTGTCCTAGGGCCCTGGAGGAGTGACTCAGTGCTAGTTAATGCCCCGGATACAATGGCCAGCAGCACCTCTGTGGTACTGCTAAGGAAATGTTTGTTTCCTTCTATTCACCTTTCTTCTCTTCTGTGGGACTTTAAACCTCCTGAGTGCTAAGAAAATGGGTGTTCAGAACTATGCTTGCAATTGTTTATGAAATTAAAAACAAAAGAACCTTTCCTTTGCTGCTGTTGGACCCAGAGTCTCACGTGTACTAACGAGGCAAGTTCTCTAGCACTGATATGCATCCTTAGCCACAAGAACTGTTAGACAGATAATTCATTTTGGTTAGATGAGCTAACCTAATTATGCCACTGACTGACCCACACAGGATTGATCTCTAAGTATATGTACTTATCAGCAGCCCTGGCTCTCCTAGAACTAGCTTTGTAGACCGAGCTTGTCTAGAACTCACAGATCTGTCTGTACCTGCCTCTCAGGTGCTGAGATTAAAGCTATGTGTACACCACACTGGGAAATCTCTTCTTGGATATGACTCCTCACATCTCACACATGTGGTCTGTGGTGGCTTTAGTGTAATGACGGAAGGCAGTTGTGACTGCTAAACTATCAAGTACGACTCAGTGCAACGTTATCTTTAGAGTTACTGACAGAATTCTTTGTGCTTACCCGGACTTTCCAAGGTCTGTCTGCACAATGCCTATGTGGTGAGTAAACCATTATTGAAACTGGTCTACTGCTAGGGCTATGCCTGAGTGCCGCTAAAGACTAGGTACCGGGAAAAGCACAACTGAACCGGGGAACAGAATGTCTTAGTTCAAGCACGGTGAGGTTTCCAGTCATTTCAACTTAGATCAGTCTGGCCTCACCGGCTTGGTCCCAAGTTCAGTATTTGCAGGACTTCTGGTCACCCACATGGGTGAGGCTTGGATTCTCAGGGGCTAAGAATCCCATTAACCTTTCAGAAAATACACAAAAAGAAAAGTACAGATTACAGAGATGCCTATGCAAGGAATGATCTGGGTTAAACTCTGCTCAGTGATAGAAGAGACAAGTTTCCTTATTAGTGGAATGAAGAACTGTCTGCAGGCAGGACTATGCCATAGCACATGTGTGGTCAGAGGAACACTTTCTTTTTTAAAGATTTATTTTATAAATGTGAGTACGCTGTCACTGTCTTTCAGACACACCAGAAGAGGGCATCGGATACCATACATTACAGAGTTGTATGGTTGTGAGCCGCCATGTGATTGCAAGGATTTGAACTCAGGACCTCTGGAAGAGCAGTCGGTCCTCTAACCCACTGAGCCATCTCTCTGGCTCCAGAGGACACTCTTAAGAACCTTCAGCTGATGCAGACCTTGACAGAAGGCACTACCTGGTCCTGTGAGCCGGACTGCCCAGCCACAGACACTCAAGAGCTGGGCCTGGCTTCCCTAGAGAGGTGTGTGTGGCCTGTGTTGCTCTGTGGAAGTGAATATAGCTGCAGGCAAGGATATGCATTTTGAGGTATATGCCTTTGGCACTAGGAGAGCTAGGGTTACTGGTAAATGGATATATACTTAGAGATCAATCCTGTGCAGGTCAGTCAGTGGCATAATTAGGTTAGCTCATCTAACCAAGATGAACATCTAACAGTTCATATAGGTCAAATGCTAGAATTCCCTTCCTTCACCTCACAAGCAAACTCCAATGTGAACATCTATGTTGGTGACTCTAGACTACCAATGGCTTTGGTGCACACTCACACCACTTATGCCTCCTACTTATGCCTCTGGGACTTCAGAACTAAAAATCCCAGACTCTAGAGTACTGGGAACTCCCAGGTACTTAAGAGGATGCTGGAGGGAGACAAAACAACGGGAAGGACACTGGGCTGTATAAAGGGCCAGCTTCCGGGACTGGGTCTGCCGTTGACAGTGATTGTCAAAGAAAAAAAAAATGTCGATATGGAACCAGGCCATTGCTACTTGAAACCCAACAGATTTACTTACTCGATTTAAAAAATGCTCTTCCAGTGGGAAGACTGGATCTTCTGGAGGAAAGCAGTGAGATGTATGTTGCTTATTATGGCTAACTGAACACAGAGGCATGCATGTTCCAGCCCAGGCTGGTGACTGTCGGACTACTACACACCAGCCAGTCTGGTTCACCTGGGCCTCTGACCTTAGGGGTACTGCTCAGATGTTTACTTTCCCCCAAACGGGAAGTATGGCCGACTGGTCAGGAGGACCCTGAGTGCACAGGCAGTTCCTGGTGAGTGACTGACTGGCTGGAATGGATTCCTCATTGTTCGCAAGCGTGAGTCATGAGGGTACTTGCTGCCATGGAAGACGGACACCACTGGTTCCCTGAGCTTGAGGAAGGTGCTCAATCCTGAGGTGGAAAAAACGGCTTGGTATAAAATCACGTAGGCCATGGTATGGAATGTCATCTTTATTTCAAATAAATGAAAATCACCAGCAAGTAAAACCATGTCCTTATACTTAATGCTCTTCTGCATTAAAAAAAAAAAAATCCCTTAAGAAGTGCCTTTGTGGGCTGGAGAGATGACTCAGCGGTTAAGAGCACTGACTGCCCTTCCAGAGGTCCTGAGTTCAAATCCCAGCAACCACATGGTGGCTCACAACCATCTGTAATGAGATCTGATGCCCTCTTCTGGGATGTCTGAAGACAGCTACAGTGTACTTACATGTAATAAATAAATCTTCGGGCTGGAGGGAGTGGGGCCAGAGCTAGCAGGGTCACAGCTAGCGGGGCCATAGCTACAGTATACTTATACATATAATAAATAAACAAATCTTAAAAAAAAAGTGCTTTTGTGTGTATGTGTGTGTGTGTTTTATTTTTAAAGAGACAGTCCCAGTCCAGTACTTTAGTCTTGAACTCAAGCATCTGAATGTGACCTGGGATTCCTGAGTCTCCTGCCTGCCTGGACTTCAGGCATGATCTGCCAGACCCACCCACTGCACTGTTCTTGATATCATCGTCTTACTGGGCCCTCGGGCCCTGAGCTCACCTGCCCTCCATCCAGTCAAAGAAGCAGATGGCCGTGAGGACAGTGCTTCAACTACTCTCTCTCACAGGTGAGCAGCACACTGGTGAGGCCCTGACCACATCCTTCCACAGATGGTCCTCCACGCATGTACACTAGCCGCTGAAGAGTCCCTTCAAAATGTTCTCACTAAAAAATTAACAAACTAGCAGCGTGCTACTTAATGCGGCCCTAAATGCTGCAAAAGGCTTTAAAAAACAAAAATTTATTCAATACACATACACACGCACACGCATGTGCACACATGCATGCACATGCGCTCTGTTTTCACACACACCAGAAGAGGGAATCAGACCCATTACAGATGGATGTGAGCCACCATGTGGTTGCTGGGAATTGAACTCAGGAAATTGTTTAGGAAAAATACCAAGTGCTTTTAACTGCTGAGCCATCTCTGCAGCCCCTTTATCTGTCTTGATAAGGTTTGTTAGTGACTGCAGCCTGATTCTGCAGTGGACCAGACTCTACCGCTGGACACACAGATACCTCCTTCCAGCCTTCAGGAACATGACGCACACTCACAGTTCTTACACACCAACACAGGCCACACTCACGAAGATCACAACCACGAAGACTCAAGTTACCCACCTGCTTGCTGCTACTCCTCGAGAGAAAACACAGAGTCATTTCAGGTAACTTCCATTTAATTTAACATTTATTTTCATTTATATAACGAGATGTCACATTTTCTACATTAAAATATAATCATGCTGATCCCCCCCCCCCTCAGAGAAAAACAACTGGAAGGTGGAATGCAGAGAGTGGGTAAGTTACGGCTGCACCTGAGAACACAGCACAGAGACCCAAACAGCAGACACGGCAGAGGCACACAGAATACAGCTAAGAGCTCAAGCCGGGAAGGGACAGGAATGAAAGAAACATTGCTACATGTGCCACAAGGTCACCCAGAAAAGGGAGAGCTGAGTCAGAAAGCCGGGGACTGACCCGAGTTTAAAGCATCCACAGCCATGTCAGCCAGCCATGTCCACGGCCCGCCTCAGGATCTGGAGGGCAATGCGGAACCTGAAGCACCACAAGCACATCAAGATGAGGAGGGACGTAGGGCTCTTCCTCATCGTGCCCGGCCTGTTCCTAGTCTCAGGTCTCCTGTGATGTAGCCCAGTGGGGAGCATCAGCACAAGGCAGTCCACCACCGCAGGCTGAGAATGCAGGCTGCACAGTGTCCCTGATTCTGTGTGGGCGGGCCTCAGAGAGAAAGATGCCACGCCCTAGCAGAAGGAAACTCTTTTCATAAGGAAACACAGGCAGGCAGGCAGGCAGGCAGGAAAACCCGTCTGCACAGAGCAGAGGACACACCCACAGGTACCGCGCACCCCAGACGGAGGCCAGCCAGGAGCCTCGGTTCTTCTGAAAGTTCTTCCAGTGTCCACCTTGCCCCTAAATTTTGAGAGTGAAGCGTTTTAACTTCAAAACAGTGATACTCTTAAGGGAGTTGAGAGGTAGGGTTTGGGAGACCCAAACAAGACATTATTAGCAACTAGCTCTCCACTATATGTACAAATAGATACATCAGTAAGCAAGCCTCACCCCTCAGCTACTTTAAAGCAAGCACCGAAGGTGAGGTTTTCTGAGCAGGGATCTCTCAATCTGTTAGCAGTTTAAACGTTGAACACTGGCACAATAGTTACCTAGCCTTTGTTTTTAATTACAGGGTAACAGGTAAACTCCCACACACAGGTGGGATGGAGGAGTGCAAAAGGAGTCGGGAAACAAAACCAGTACTTCACAAGAGGGTCACCCACACAAGCGGCGTAGCTAGTGCTTTGCAGAGTCTCGAGGGTAAAACTCGCTCAGGGTGCTCTGAGGGATTCTCTTCAGCATTTCTTTGGGGAAGATTCGAAGCAACTGCCAGCCAATGTCCAAAGTCTCATAGACAGTTCGGTTCTCATAGGGCCCTAAAATATTAATAGTAGATTAATGGCACAGCGCTTCCAATTGGCCTGTGCTACTCAGCATTCAGTCTGTGGACTAGCAAGCAGGGTAGGCATAAAATACAGGAAAGGAATCGTGGGTCAGGATTCGAGACTCCATGTAGAAATGAGGGCGCCAAGATCTACAGAGATCAGAGGTGAGGAGAGGCCCACGGGGCAGTGTGTATATTGGTATCAGGGCTTGAAGTGGACAGAGACAGAGAGGTCCTTAAACAATGCAAACTAGACCCATTCTGTTCAAACTAAACTAGTATTCTGTTCAAAGGTCGGCAAAAAAATTGATTGTAGGACACAGGGCACAGGAGAAAAAGCTAGGCTTGCAGGAGATTCTGAGAAAGCCTTAAATGCCAAAAAGCAGATTATATTACAGGTCAGTGGTTTTCAAAACTTAATTTTGAGACAGGGTCTCATTGAGTGGCCCAGGCTAGCTTCAAACTCAACCACTTAAGTGCTGAAATTATAGGCCAACCAAATCATTATATTTAATACAGCAGAATTAAATATCCCTTTTAAAAATAAAAATTTTTAAATACAAGATTAAGAATGGTTGGAGTTCTGGGTTCCTTTCTCTAGACAACTTAACCATATTTTTAAGGTTCTGAATTAAAAAAACCAAACCAAACCAAACCAAACAAACAAAACAAAACAAAAGCAAAAACTAAATTCTAAGCAAGATCAACGGTGTACAGCCCAGTGAGACAACTGCTTAGCATGTGTTGGTTCCACCTATAACTCCCAAAAAACTAAGCTATTGTGTATCTGAGATGACTTCAATATCAGTAATGAACGCAAATGGATGCAATCAATCCTAAGTGTATCACTTGAGGTGTTATTCCAAACTAGCATGCCTACTCTAAGTACCACTGAAGTTAAGAATGGCGTATTTCTAAGCCTCAAGAGGAACAACATGGAGACTGAACAAAACAGCAGATAAGCCACACGCCATGTAGGGAAATTCGCTGGAGGTTTTTTATAAGGGAAACAAGTAATAAAATTATTAATAGTTACCCCCAAGCTGTGAGAGTGGAGGGAGGCTGAGCCCGGGGCCAAGCTTGCTAGAACAAGGCTGTGAGTGAGGGCCCCAAGGCTCAGACCCGGTACAGAGCTCATCCTCGCTCTCACCCAAGAACTCCAATCTCTAGTCCCACCTGTCTACTGAGTCAAAATTAGCATTCTCAAGATGATTGGTTGATTCAAAAGCAAATCAAAGTTTGAGAACTCCTGGACAAAATATTGTAATGAGAATACAAAAGTCGTAGAGAACACGCTGAGTAATCAATCACCTGATCACTAGAGGATAAGGAGGGTTAAGAATGCTGCCCAGTCAATTGGACTAGTGAGTTATTACCAAAAAACAAACAAAAAATCCCCAAAAAAACAAAACAAAAACAAAAAAAACCCCAAAAAAACAAAGGAAGTGAGGCAGGCTGGGGGAGTCAGAGGAGAACTGGATGAGATGGTGGATATGAATCATCATTGCACATATGCATCAGGTTCTCAAAACAGAACAAAACCCAAACCACCCAAAGTGCTGCCCAGCAACTGAGAAAACCGACCGCACGAGACACAGAGCTCACAGACCAGAGTGTGGCAGGCAGGAGGGTGGTCAGCTGGGGAAAAGTCTCATTCTGGTCACTAGGACTAGGACTTTAGGGATAATACCATACAAATGTCATGCCTGCAGCAGGCAGAGGTGTGGGAGCTGAGAGACAGGTAATGACCACATACAGCAATTAGAGTCCTCAGCATAGCAACAGGCAATGCTTAGGAAGGGGGAAAATATTGTTGGGCCTTCTGAAATATAATTAGAGATTCCCTGCAGATGTTCAGAAGGCAGAGGGAAGGGAGTCAGAAGTTAAAGACAAAGACAGATTTGCAAGCAGCGCACAACAGCTCTGAGGCGTTTTGTTTGAAGGGAATCGTCTTACCCTGACTAATGAAGTTTTTCTCAAACTTCTGCAGAAATTCCAAGTAAAGAAGGTCATCTGAGGTCAGGGCTTCTTCTCCGACCACGGCTTTCATGGCCTGTACATCCTTACCGATAGCATAGCATGCGTACTGAAGAGAGAGAGAGAGGTCAGCCGCCCGGGGTGCAGATATGATACGACATGTGAGCTACCTGGGGTGCAGATACGGCCTGCGGCAGAAAGCTCCCATGAAGTATTCACATTATTACAACCTCCCTCAAAAAGAGGCCTCCGGGCATGCAAGGCACAGACATTCATTTCCAACACTGCAAAAATACTTCCTCAGACTGCCAATGAATTTATGACAGAAACAAGATACAGAAGCCAAAGAGAAATCTCTGCGGGTTTCTTTAAAATGCCTGTGATTTCACAGGCTTCCCATTCCTATTGGAGGGTCAGATATTTTTCTGCAAGTTTGATGTGCATACTTATGAGGACATTAAGGACTTCATAGAATATATACAACTGTAAGCTTCAGTGTCCTGTTGGCTGCTTAATATATATATGATGGTGTCCATGCAGAATCTGAAATTAGTATTTAAAAGAACATATTGTTTTTTGTTTTTATTTTCATGCTTAAAATTTTATCACATTTATTTATTTAACACACATGGGAACACACTAAATAAATATTTTTTATTTGTGAGTATGCATGTATCGTGGTATGTGAGTCAGAGGGCAATTTAGAGGAATTGACTCTCTACTTTTTATATGAGGACCTGGGATTGAACTGTGAGACTTGGTGACAAGGTGACAAGTGCCTTTACCCAGTAAGCCACTAAGCTAAGCTGCCACCTTTTTTTTTTTCCTTTTTAATTTAAAAACTGGTCTGGAAAGATGGCTCCGTGGTTAAGAACATTGGTTGTTCTTCTAGAGGACCCAGGAACCAGGTTCGATTCCCAGAACCCACCTGGCAGCTAACCAGCCTCGATAACTCTAGGTCCAGGGGACCCCAAACCCTCTCTGGTCACAGATATTCATGCAAGTATAGCTCCAATAACAATAAATAAATAGATGAATAAATAGGGATGGAATATCCAATAAAACAAATTTAAAAACTACATATAGTATTAGAAATGAGTTACACACTTGGTAGTTTTCTTGTTGCTATTATTGTTTTTTTTTTTTTCCTCTGTGACAGTGTCACTGTGAAGCCCAGGCTAACTTCCAATTTTAATTCTTCCGCCTTGGCCTCTGGAATACCGGGATTCAGGTGGGTCCTGCCCAAACCTAGCAGGCGATTGGTTTTATTTTTTAAAGATTTTACTTTATATGCATGAGTATTTTGCATGTATGTATTTATGTTTACCACTACATATCTGGTAACCTCCAAGGTCAGAAGGTGTCAGTTCTGCCAGATCTGGAGTTACAAATGGTCGTGAGCCATCATGTCGGTCCTTTTGCAAGAACACAAAATGCTTTTAAGCACTGAGTCATCTCTGCAGCCCCCAAGCTTGGTATTTTAACCTTGATTAACATCATTTTTCTGAAAAAAAGGCTGCTTTGTCCCAGAGTTATCATTCCAACCAAATCAACACTGAAATTCTACTTCTATGGGAAGCAGAGTGACAGAGAGTTATGAGTTAGCCAGCAGAAGGACATACGGAGAAAGGCGGCTGTTCAGATCTCATCCTTAGAAAAGCACACGTACCAACTGGTTAGACACATCAGCATGATCCTTTCTGGTCATCCCTTCTCCAATAGCTGACTTCATCAGCCGAGAGAGCGAGGGAAGCACATTAATAGGAGGGTAAATCTGGGGTAGAACAGGAAGAAAAGAACCTATGTAAATGTACAGAAACACTTAAAGTCACCAGTGTCCCTTATGTCACATCATACATCTACAGGCATCTTTTCCTAGATGAGATCTGGTATCTTATCCTCTAGGAACAAACCGTAGTGAGAAATACCTGGGACACAGTATTTCCTTTGAGAATTAGATCCGAGAGTGTGGACTACAGAGAGCACAATGCTGTTCTGGAAATCTACAATTTCACCTGCCTAGACTACCCAAGTATCCACCTAAACAGTCCTCTGCAAGGACTCAAAAATCGATAAGCAAAATAAAAAGAGTATAATAATTTCCCCTAAAAGATGATTTTAGAAATCTGAAGCAAAGCCAACAAAAATCAGGTTTTTTCAGATCATGCCATATAGTAGCACTTTTAGCACAGAATTCCCTGACAAAAAGAAAAAAGTTCCTTTGAGACAACTGGTCCCATTTAAAGGCAAATAAATAAAAATGGTCATTTTAAATTCTGACTCTGCTTGAGAGATTTTAGCTTATAGAAATGCCATGTTTACAGCCACATTAAAACAACTCAAGCAGATATGTTCTAAGCAAACAGTCCCACAGAGCGCAGTCAGTCAGTGGAGAGTGTGCCGAGCAGCTCCAAGCCCCTCAGCACCACTCAAGAGACAGTACCTGTCTGTTGTGCAGCTGTCTGTCCACATAGATCTGGCCCTCAGTAATATACCCAGTCAGGTCAGGGATGGGATGAGTGATATCTGCCAGAGGAAGACATAAGGCATTAAAGTCCGTCTCTCACCTGTCTGTTAGGAGCTAGAGAATCGTTTTCTGAAATGATGTATTTGTGCTGTCTAACATGTGTGATTAACTTTGTCAGCTGAATACAACCCAGGGAAAGTGTCTTGGTTGGTTTGGTCTGTGAGCATATCTGTAGGGAATTATCTTTTTTCTTTTTAAATTGCATTTATTTAATGTATGAGTGCTCTGTTGCATACACACCTGCAGGCCAGAAGAGGACATCATATCCCCTTGTTGGAGATCACAACCATATCCTCATGGTTCTGAGCCACCGTGTGGGTGCTGGGAACTGAACTCATGACCTCTGGAAGAGCAGCCAGTGCTCTTAGCTGCTGAGTCATCTATCTCTCCAGCCCAGGAATTATCTTAATTAGTAATATAAAGATACTCTACTGTGGATGAAAGCACTCCACAGGCAGGTATCCTGACCTGTGTGTGATATGGGGACGACACTGAGCATTCAGATTCCTCTGCTCTTGATCGCGGTTGTGAAGCGACTAGCTGACCGGCTGTTTCAAGCTCCTGCCTTGACTTTCTTACAATGACAGACTGTGATCTGGAATTATACACTGAAACATACCCCTTCTCCTCTAAGGTGATTTTGGTCAGGGCGTCTGTCACAGCAATGGATATGGAGGGAGCAGGACAGACGAGCGTCTGCTAAGCACGGCTGCTGCATGGCTAAGGAAACCGAGGACTCAAATACAGGGCAATGTGCCTAGCAGTTACCATACTAAATAAGGGCAATGTGCCTGGCAGTTACCATATTAAATAAGGGCAATGTGCCTGGCAGTTACCACATTAAATAAGGGCAATGTGCTTGGCAGTTACCATATTAAATAAGGGCAATGTGCCTGGCAGTTACCATATTAAACGGCCATTTCACCTGTAGGTCCAGCACGTGTGGCACACTATAAAGTAAACTGGGTTTCCTGTTAGAACATAAAGTTCCATCTGTCTTTATGCTGCACAAAGCGTTATGCAGATACAGTGTGCACAGGCACGGCAGCACTGCTCAGGCAGCACGAGGACCATGCCCTGTGACGTGCTTCTAACTTGTGGATGAAGACAGCTGCCTGCCCTTCTCAGGCAGGCCGTGTCTACGCCACAAGCAATGCAGAGCCACTACTGTGGGCTGCGAATCCAGGCTGCGAGCTTCGGGGCTGTCACTTCTGAACCTGACAAACCACTCTACTTCCCTGGGCCTCAGCACCGTGGCGAGGCTCAAACCCGACATTTACAAAGCACTCTGACATCTAACATGATACCACAGAGCGTTGTTTTCTGTTTTGTTTTTTTAGATATTTGCTTTATTTACATTTCAAACGTTATCCCCTTTCCTTGTTACCCCCTCCGAAAACCCCCTATCCCATCCCCCCCACCCCCACACACACTTTGCTGTCCTGGCATTCCCTTACACTGGGGCATCTGAGCCTTCACAGGACCATTGGCCTCTCCTCTCATTGATGTCTGACAAGTTCATCCTCTGCTACACATGCAGCTGGAGCCATGGGCCCCTCCATGTGTACTCCTTGGTTGGTGGTTTAGTCCCTGGGAGCTCTGGGGTTACTGGTTGGTTCATATTGTTGTTCCTCCTATGGGGCTGCAAACCCCTTCAGCTCCTTGGGTCCTTTCTCTAGATGCTCCATTGGGGACCCTATGCTCAGTTCATTGGTTGGCTGTGAGCCATGGGTAGTGAGTTGTTTTTTAAAAACATTGTATAAAA
Organism: Tokudaia tokunoshimensis; assembly: GCA_036184795.1. Classification (NCBI taxonomy): domain Eukaryota; kingdom Metazoa; phylum Chordata; class Mammalia; order Rodentia; family Muridae; genus Tokudaia; species Tokudaia tokunoshimensis. The sequence goes on from BTHU01000019.1 coordinate 2,872,649, forward strand.
GTAACTTTTAAAAATAAAATATAAACAAACGGGCCTGATGGTAGAGGAATTCTGCAGAGCCCCGCCCCGAGCACTCAGCCTTGCTGTACTGAGGCTCACACAGGCCCAGGAGACGCAAGCTGCTTCGTACTCAAGCTGGAGTTAGTTAAACATCTCAGAAGTCTGTGGCCTCAACATCTATGCTCTTCACTGCAAGTTTAACTATTTACTATAACTATGACTGGCTTGTAAGAAAATCCAAGTAGCTTACATTAAGTAGAAACAAATTCTTCCTAACTAAAATAGTGCTCTGAAAACAGCAGACATTCAATTAATAGACAAATTCAAATTCAAATTATAAAGAAAATTGCTTTTCTTACAAAAAGTGGTAAGGACAATTAGGAATAATCTTTAACTGAAAATGGTATTTGGGTATAAGTATCTAGTTAGGTAAACCTCAGCAGTCAAGCTCTCAAAAGATTTGTAACTCAAAAAGGCAGACGGTTGACTACTTGGCACCACGCCTGACTACCTGGGTTGTCTAGGACCTACATATTAGGGGAGAACTAACTCTGGCCAAGTTGTTCTGACACTGTGGAAGGTACTCCCCCTACCTCATATACATGAATAAGTAAATAGTAACACATATACACACATTCTCACAAATAAGAAGCCCTTATACAATGATTAAGTCTAGTGCAATGCAAATTTACCGTCATTGGGCATGGTGAGAATAGGGATCTGGGTAATAGAGCCATTTCTGCCTTCCACTCGGCCAGCACGTTCATAGATCGTGGCTAAGTCGGTGTACATGTAGCCTGGGAAGCCTCGCCGACCAGGAACCTCTTCCCTGGCAGCTGAAACCTGATACAAATCAGAAGAGAATGTCATGGCACATCAGAGTAAGAAAGTCTGCTTAGGGGGTTTGCTTGAATACGTCCAACAAAGTACTAACTTACACGTTTGTAAAGCAAGAATGCTGAAAATTAAAGTGAGTCAGAAATTCAGTTGGGGCTGGAGGGGTTGATGCTACTCTCAGATTCTATCCATACAGTCATTTCCTCTATTTTAAGTTTGCTAAGGACTATACTTTTCTCAGCTCTCAGTGGATAGAAATCTTAGAAGTTTAGGGACACAAACAATTCTGCCCCTTTCATAAGGCCTCACTTGTGTTTAAAATAAATAAATAAATGAATAAATAAAATAATAATGGGTGACAATAATAAGTACTATGTGGATAAATAAATTCTGTGAAAGAAACGTAGTTGGGTGTGGTGGTATACACTGTAATCCCAGCACTGGGAAGGCTAAGGCAGGAGGTCTCTGTAAGTTCAAAAACAGCCTGGACCACAGAGACCTAGTCAAGGAGAGTTAATTTCAAAGCCTAAATTTTCAATTCACTATGTCATGTTGCGAAACAACCCATTTTTATGTAAACCAGTCCCAATAAGGTCAAGATGAGGAGCTCATACCAAGAACCAATCACTTGTTACCCTCATACATTAGTCAGTCAGATCTCCACAACAGCCAAACAAGAAAGTTTATCTCAAATTTGCAGCCAGAACTGAGCCTCAGGTAAGCTTCCCAAGATCAAAAATGGCAGAACCCAGCAGCATAGGTCGAGAATGCCAACACTTTGGAGAGGCAGGAGATAGAAGTTTAAGGTCAATCTCAGTTACACAGTAAGTTGTCAAGGCCAGACCGGGCTACACACACACTTACTCCACCACACAGAATATCATTAAAGGTCTTCCTGAGAGACATTCATAAGAGAATAATAGGTACTTGCACGTCTCTACCATCACAAGAACCTCAGAGGATTACCAATGAAGGATCTTGCACTGTTACTCAAAGTGTGACCCACAGACCTGTGTCTGCTGACGCACAACAAGCTATCATAGCATTCCGTAAGAACACCTGGATGCTACTGAGTCTAACATTAAGGGAACCTAGGTTTGTAAACTGTCTACCTTTAAAACATCTTTCTCTTAGCTCATTTTTGTTTTCCTTAACAAAGGTGTGGATCTGCTTCAATGAAGGGAAGACTCCAGTCTTTCAGAGAGTTGATGTAAACACTGTGACAATGTGGTAATGATCTTGGGACTTTAAAATACAGGTCATTAGAGAGCAGGTTTCCTCAGTCTTTTCATGTACTCAAGAATTAAGAATACCAGGAACTTGTCTTAAAATACCCTAAAACACAGACAAGTTCCTGGTATTTTTTAATTAGAAGCAGAGACCCGAGAGGCTAGAGAGATGGCTCAGCAAGTTAAAAGCATCTGCGGAGGTCCTGGGCCCTCCCTGGGGTCCTCACTGGGCCCTCCCTGGGGTCCTCACTGGGCCCTCCCTGGGGTCCTCACTGGGCCCTCCCTGGGGTCCTCACTGGGCCCTCCCTGGGGTCCTCACGACCATCCACCTCCAACAATGGACGCCATCTCTGGCCTCCGTGAGCACATGCACACACTCACAAATGTACACATAATTTTTTTTCCATTAGGAATTTGAAAAGGGTTGACACACAGTGGCCAGAGGCTCCTGGGAACGTAACACTACCACCAGCTTGTGCGGCTTTCTTACTCCTCCAGCCCCTGGGACAGTGACAGTGCGGTAAGCTGGCTGTTAATTTTAATCTCAGCTTCAACTATTTCCAAGTTGACAGAGACAACAATCTGTACTATCTGTTTTGATGAATCAATCAGTAACAAGATCAAAAATATGATTAAAGAAAAAACAGAAACTTACAAAGGATCAAGATAACCCTACGACTTGACACATTTTGTTTGAGGAAAAAAATAGAGGAAGGAAGAAAAAGTTACCTCTCGAAGTGCTTCAGCGTAAGAACTCATATCGGTCAGGATGACCAGGACGTGCTTCTCACACTGATAAGCCAGAAACTCAGCTGTGGTCAGAGCCAGGCGAGGAGTGATGATCCTCTCAATGCTGAAAGGAACACAAGTCCCAGGTCACTCAAAAACCACAGCCAAAACAGGTCTGGAAACAGCGGCAGTTTCCTTGTGGCACTCTTAGTACAAAGAGGAGAGGAAAACATTAACGATGCCTCTGTAGGCAGTTACTCAAGGAGAAACAAGTCTTACTTACGTTGGGTCATTAGCCAGATTCAAAAAAAGGCAGACATTGTCCATTGAGCCATTTTCTTCAAAGTCGGATTTGAAGAACCGGGCTGTTTCCATGTTTACCTAAATATCAGTGACTTCATCAGTGCAGCACAAAAGAAAATTCTCAACATCTATTTCTAATGAAGGCCAAGCTATGGATCTATATTGTTCTATCTTTTAAAAATTCAAGCTCTCTTTCTCTTTTCTCTCCTCCTCCTCTTCTTTCTCTGCATGTGTCAACAAACCTCCCCCCCCCAAAGCCCCATGGTGACTCCCTGGCTTTAATCCTTGGGGTCAGTGAATTCTCAGAGAGCAGCTTCCCAATAAACCTGCCTTTACTATAACCACACACACACGTTTCAAGCATTTACTTTTTTCTTTTTTAAATGTAAGTCAGAATAAAGCATTTTGGCATGCAAAGCATTATTAGGTTTCAGCTACATGCTAAATCTGACTAAATTTTGCTAAAATGCCAAGATGCAAAGTCTCTAAGAATAAAGTTGATTATGTACAGTTTATCACCTCTTTCTAACAACAGTTATTTTTATGTTACTCCCAAACACAATACTATACTTACTCCCATAGCAGCAAACACAATGGCAAAATTTTCTTCACTATAGTCCACTACATCTTTGGATTTCTTTACCAAACCAGCCTGGCGACAGATCTGAGCCGCAATCTGTTAAGGACGAAACTAAAAATATTATCCTGGCAACAAAATAATTTATTCTAATTTATTCTGAACTCTCTCTCTCTCTCTCTCTCTCTCCATATTATCAACTTTTACTTATTTATTTTTCCTTCGATATATTCTTTATTTACATTTCAAATGATTTCCCCTTTTGGTTCTCCCCTCCCCGAAAGTCCCATAAACCCTCTTCCCTCCCCCTGTTCCCCAATCACCCCCCTCCCACTTCCCTGTCCTGGTATCCCCTACACTGCTGCATCGAGCCTTTCCAGGACCAGGCGCCTCTCCTTCCTTCTTCTTGGGCATCATTTGATATGTGAATTGTGTCTAGGGTATTCTGAGATTCTGGACTAATATCCACTTATCAGTGAGTACATACCATGTGTGTTCTTTCGTGATTGGATTACCTCACTTAGGATAATATTTTCCAGTTCCACCCATTTGCCTAAGAATTTCATGAATTCATTGTTTTTAATAGCTGAGTAGTATTCCATTGTGCAAATACACTACATTTTCTGTATCCATTCCTCCGCTGAGGGACATCTGGGTTCTTTCCAGCTTCTGGCTATTATAAATAAGGCTGCTATGAACATAGTGGAGCATGTGTCCTTATTGCATGCAGGGGAAGCCTCTGGGTATATGCCCAGGAGTGGTATAGCCGGATCCTCCGGGAGTGTCATGCCCAGTTTTCTGAGGAACCGCCCGACTGCTTTCCAGAGTGGTTGTACCAGCTTGCAATCCCACCAGCAGTGGAGGAGTGTTCTTCTTTCTCCACATCCTCGCCAACAACTGCTGTCTCCTGTACTTTTGATCTTAGCCATTCTGAGTGGTGTGAGTTTAATTAGTAGCCTGAATTAGGTGACTAAAAATATCAGCTGCATGCTAGGTAATCTGATGCGTATATTCCCCCATGACAGGGCACAGCGAGCAAATCAGCTCTCACCTCGTTGTGTGGTAAGCCAGCAGCAGAAAAGATGGGGATTTTCTGTCCCCTAGCAATACTGTTCATGCCGTCGATGGCAGAAATGCCCGTCTGAATCATCTCTTCTGGGTAGATCCGACACTGAGGGTTGATTGGCTGACCTGATGTATTCCAGGAAGGGAAAAATGTTAGTATGTCTGCACATTGGTCAAGGATACAAGTGAAATAATTGAAAGGTCAGAACTACAACAAAGAATTTCTCTGTATTTATATATCTACTTTAAATGCAACCATAACTATTCTCTCTCTGGCAAGGCTCCCACTAGATAGAGTTACTTCCTCCAACACTGACACCCATCTACTTCCCATACCCATGATGTCAAGGAAGTCTTCAGCCAGCACCACAGGACCTCGGTCAATAGGTTTTCCTGATCCGTTGAATACTCGACCTATACAACAGCAACAAGACAGAACAGAGTATAAACCCAGTCTTCCCAATCTGCATTTATATGTTTCTAGATTTTAAATAAATATTTTTAGAAGAAAATAGATCTGTGTACAGAATAAAGAGTGATAGTCACTTACCAAGCATATCCTCAGACACTGGTGTTCGGAGAATATCTCCAGTAAACTCACAGGATGTTTTCTTGGCATCTATACCAGATGTCCCTTCAAATACCTACCAAGAAAGACAATCAATTAGAAGGGAAAAAGAAGTTTAGGTCAAGACACTTAGTAGACCAAGGGTCCTGCTTGCAGGGTCAAATATCACAAGGAGCTGAGGATGTCATTTATGTGTAAAAAGGATGGTTGAAAGTAAGAACAATGAAAAAGAAACTTTAAGGACTTTTGGTCATAGAAAAAAAAATCTAAAAAAAGCCAAAAAACTAAACAAAAAAGCCAAAAAACCCATCTGTCTACTTTTACAAATTTTACCTACCACTGTTCTAGAATATTTTTTGGGTACATGTTGAGAAACCTCTTTTTCTCTGTAATAACATTAAAATGTAGGAATTTTAAGGACTAAATCCAAAAGAACTGGGTTAGGTATCATTTTGATAGCATCCAATCTTCAGTAAATGTGGCTTCTCATCACCATCCTGTCATGAACTGTGTTGGATTAGGAAATGCCTCAACGACTTTGAGAGATGCTCACCTGAACCACTGCTTTGGAGCCGCTAACTTCTAGCACTTGTCCACTTCTTTTTGTGCCGTCTGGTAATGTCAAGTGGACAATCTCAGCATATCTGGGAAACTAAGCAGGAAAACAGTGAGGGATCAGTGCTCGGCATCCTAAAAGCTACCCAGGCTACGCCACGCATCTCTGCCATGGCCCTGTTGTCTATGCACCACTCCCCAGTCCACGGGGAGTGGAATATGGATCCCTGTAACTTACATTTACTGGTATACAAAGTGGCAAACTAGTGCAAGGTACAGAAGAAGGATATTATCCTACAAAAGCATAGCAATTACATTTAATAATTTTCCTCTGTGTGTATAGGTTTTGAAACTGCAGAAAGATATAAAGTTACCAACAATATTTCTACCACTCATAGAATGACATTCACTGAGCTATGATTATCTGTAATCACCTAGGCCTCACGTAAGAGATGAAAGTTAAAATGTAATTATATGATTTATCAGACTAAGATAATGTGCAAAGTCTCCTCCAATCTAATCTAAACAGATATCTATCCTCCTATGCAAGAATGCAGAAAGTGTATCTCTAAGGTTCGCTCCTAGCTGCAGCCCCTTCCAGCTTTTCACTGTTCATTTTTGAGACACTGTGTAACGTAACTCAAGCTGGCCTCACTGTGTGTCTAGTATCTAGTGTATACACACACACACACACACACACACACACACACACACAGCCTCAAGGCTGGGATTACAAACTACTGAACTACCATTTGAGCTAAGACGCTGTTTTATGTACTTAGCTAACAAAATACTTGATGTATTATTGGACAACTTGCTTTATTGTATTGACATTTTGAAATAATACATTGTCTGGCTATTATTCATAATCTACCAACAAGGTTTATTGAAAGATGTATCATTCTATGTAATTTGAAGGGGGAAATCTCTTTAATCAAATTATTGTACATTAGGGCTACTAAAACCTTTAGATTTTGAAGATGTTAAAATGTTAATAAATGAGGATTTAAAATTAGTGTTTATACAACTGACACTGTAAAAGTCTAATAAGTAAGCTGGGCATGGTAGCACACAACTTTAATCCCAGCATTGGAGTCAGAGGAAGGCCTGGTCCAATCAAGGTACACAGTGAGACCCTGTCTCAAAAAAATAGAAGAAAAAAATCATCTAATAACTATATCATATTTAATTCAGCTGTTCACCTGATGAAACAAAGAGTTATCCAATATTATACTTCTACGATAATGATAGAACCCTCAGTTTTGCATGCAACTCTTCAGAAAGTTAGTAAGCTACATTCTAGCGATGCAAGTATGTTCATATACGTGGGAAACTGTGGGCAAATTTTCTCCCCAATTATTTTGCAAAGGTACTAAATAAACTCACATTTATTTCCACTATTAGCGGAAAACAAAACAAAAAAATGAAAACCAACCAAAACAAACAACAACAAAAACCCAACAGCAAACCAGTCAACCAATAAAAACACCCTCCTCAATTTTTGCCAATTTTTTTTCTTTCTTCCTCATTTGTGGTTTTATAGAATGTAGACATTGGTGTTCTTATAAATGATGTTTATCTTTTAATTTTGCTCATGGTATTTTCTGTCCCACAAAGATATGAAAAGTTTTAACAGAATAAAATTTTTGTCATTCCTTATGATTTAATCTTTTATTTAGGAAAAGCTTCAACTTGAAAATCATAAACAGGTTTTCAGTGTTGGCTTCTAATAGGCTGATATTTCACTTATGTGGATTTAATTTCCTATCTGTTTTTTTCCCCATTTTTCATTTGGGAAATTAATAACATCTAATAATAATAATTATTATAATATTATTATTATAATCATTATTATAATTATAATAATTATTATTATTCTTCTAACATCTGACTAAATGTTTCCTGCGGCCTCACAAAGCCTGATTCACCATGCCAAAATCCCATATGTGCTAGATATAACCCTAGTTCTCAGAGGGCTAAGGCAGGAGGGCTGCAAGTGCCACGCCAGAAGTGTCTACATGGAGAGACTCTGTCTTGGGCCATGGTGGTGCATGCCTTTAATCCCAGCATTTTAGAGGCAGAGGCAGGCTGATCTAGTTTACTGAGTGAGTTCTAGGACAGCCAGGGATGCACAACCCTGCCTCAAAAAACAAACAAACAAACAAAAACAAAACAACAAAAACCCAAAACATGTATGAGACTATGTCTCATAAAAGAAAGACCAGGCCACCGAAGATCATCATGTGCATAGTTGTTTGGGTCCCATGGCCATGTTGCATGGCTGTGTTTATCCACTTACTAAGTCCCCTGCTTCCTCACCTCATCTCTCACTGGGAATAAACATTTTTCCCCACAAACTTGAATGTGCTCACCCAGTCAAAGTTAAGTGGAACTACTCAAAACAAATGCAATTTCCAAGTACTTTCAGTAAGCTGCATGGTCTTCTCTATACGAGGTACATGTAGCACAGAGGGACAATGGCTGTGGCTTCCTGCCCATCCTTTCACACTCTCACTCTTTTCCCACTGCTTGCTAATGCCAAACTCAGGATGCACAGTAACTGGGACCTCAAGCATTCTCATCTCAGCTTTAGCTCAGTTCTTGGTCATAGCTCCTAAAACCTCTGAGATTTCCTAGGTATCAGGAACAATCGAGAGGATATTAAGTCTTTTATTAGTCATAGGAAGTCCTTTCAACCACACCGGTACCTTAATGTGGTGACCTTTGGGAAACCTCTAGAGACCGTGGAGGATGTCCACTGTCCAGGGGAACTAAGCACCCAATTACACATCCCATCCTCTGATCTCTGAGGAGGGGAAAGACTGTAGATTGACTTAGTCAATACTGGCCAATAATGTGATCAATAGTTACATAATCAATTCCCCACAAAAATCTTGACTGAAGAGCTGGAAGTTTTATTGTCTGGAAACAATGTAGCCGCAAGCAGACAGATACCACACTCTGCTCCTCCGACTGAAGCCTCAGTTCTCCTTGGGACTATATATATTTACCCATCTGGTTATTCATTTAGACTCTTTAGTATACCTTTTAAAGTAAGTCAGTAATGGTAAATTAACAGTGTTTATGCTTTGGATGAGCTATTCTAGCAAATTATGGGAAATCAACAGAGACCTTCTGATTTATAGCCAAGTCAGACAATAGCTGTGTCTACTTAAGATACCCACAATGCATTCATGAAGCAGGTACAGTGTGTGTGTGTGTGTGTGTGTGTGACAGTCAGTGGAGTGTGTAAGAAATTAAGCAAATTTCAGGTCTACTAAAAAACTGAACTCAATTGTTTTGGAGAACCTGTCCACCTGGTGTTGGAAGTACTGACAGAAGCCAAGAGGAAACAGAGTAGCTTTCACTAATTTAAAAAACAATGTCACTAGGGCAGTGGTTCTCCACCTTCCTAAGGCTGTGACCTTTTAATATAGTTCTTATGTTGTAGAGACCCCCAACCATAAAATGATCTTGTTGCTACCTTATAACCAATTTTGCTACTGTTATGAATCATAATGTAAATATCTGATATGCAAGATATCTGATATGTGAACCCGGTGAAAGAATGGCCCCACCTAAAAAGAGGTCACAACCCACAGCTTGGGAAGCTGTGTACTGGGGACCCCTAACTATACTGACTGGCTGCTGTCTTCCTGTGGTAAGGGGGAGTGGGGCCAGGAGGACAGGTAAGGCTTGAGGGATTTCAGTCTAGAAATACAAGTATTAGTTTTGGGAAAGAGCCTGCATCAAGGCACTAGGCAGAGAGTGGTAGAGGATACCCCATACCTCCTTCTGACCGGAGGGAAGCATGCTAGATTTACCCTCAAGATTACTTTGTCAAGAATCCCGTCATAAATAAAAACATCATTGCAGTGATAAAGGGAATATGCACTTTGCCTTTAAAAATGTTTCTCAGTTTATTTTCTGCTTCCAGAAAACATGTATGTGTTAAAAACAACACACATTACCATCATTAGCATCTGTCCACAAACTAATAATTATGTGTTTCCCTCAGCCCTGCCCCAACAGCCACCAATAGAACTCTAGAAAGCACACTATTTAAATTACTTTGTTTGAAGTTTTCCTTTTGTCTTACTGAAATATTTTTGTTTGTACCATTTTTCTTTTTTATGATGATATTTCGATTATAAAAACCAGGTAGGAAGCTTAGTCCAGAGTAACCAATTAGAAACTAGACTCTCTATATATCTCCTTTTCTAAAATTAACCATAAGCTCAGAATAAACATTAGACAGAAGAACATGTTAACTAATGACCCTTACAACTAATTTTGGGCAAACTATTCTATATAAGGTTTTAAGCCACTATTGAGACAATCTTTTCTTGTATATTCATTACTTGCATGCCCATGTCAGGCTCTCAACAGATAAAGTACATTTAGTTACTCAAGAGTTTAACATTTAATAGACAGGAAAAATATTACTTTAAAAAAAGCCTATAATACAAAGGACATAAGATGCCACGTATCTCTGTATAATGTCCTTTAGGTTATAAAACACACTTATTATTGCTGCTTCCTCCTATAAACCTATTAAGTAGGATCTTCCCCCAACTTTGAAGACAAGGTACTTAGAGACCATAAAAAGGAATCCACATTCAATCTGTACCGGAATCCAGTTTTCTGACTTTAGGTCTTTCTTTCCTACAAATACTTACAGTCATACTGAAGAATGGTTAAAAATTCACAAGACAAGCTTAAAGCGTACTGGTGAAATGTGAAGTACAATAGTCAGATCAGAAGGATGTGCCGTTACCTTCACGTGATCTAAGATCACTAGTGGGCCATTCACTCCAGAGACAGTCTTGTAGGCTGGAAAGAGAAGTCTTGTTTAGTGAAACAGCATGAGCTGATGTGGCTCTCTGATTTCAACAAAAACAACCCTTCACTTCATCTCCCCATTAAAACTTGGATATTCAAAAAGCTATACGAATTTTTAATGGATTTTAAAATATGGCCGCTCCTATGTAACTTTTCAATGCCCATCTTCAAAGACATTTGAATCTTAACTCTAAGTCACTGTTCTCAAAACTCAGGATACAAAGCAAGCACCCAGGCTGCTTCTCTTTAAAAGTTCAGTTTTCATGGGGCAGGGAGAATGTGAATCTGATGGCAGTCATGCGGAGGCTTCCTGGCAGCAAGGAAGGGGAAAGGAATCCTCGACAAAGTAGTGACAAAACCCACAAAGGAAGGCTGAGAAAAATGTGGCTGGAAGGTAAAGCCATTATGAAATAGAATACAAATAACAGAGACGATGTAGAGAGACACTGCGAAAGAGAAGACGGGCAACGCAAACTTGCAGGGGTCAAGGAAGGTTAGTGTTCTTGTTGCTTTTTAAACAGGGTCTCACGATGTAGCTCGGGCTGGCCTTGAACTCAGATCTGTCTTTCCATGCCCCAAGTGCCAAGTGCTGGGATTAAAGGTGTATAGCACCTCACCCTGTAAGAGAAGTATTCTTGTGTTTTCTTTTAACCTTTATTTCTACATGTATGGATGTTTTGCCTGCATGTATGTGCAGTGCCCGTGCTGTATCTCACTGACTAGAGCTAAGGTCAGTCAGTGAGAGCTGCCATGCGGTGTTGGGAATCTTCTAGAAGAGCAAACAGTGCTCTTTGCCACTGAGCCATCTCTCTAGCCCAACAAGAATATTCTTAAAAAGACAAAAACCACAACAAAATAAAAACCCATAAACAGTCAGACATGCAAGCAAGGGGTGGGAGGGAAACAGAGAGACTGTTGAAATGGCTCAGCAAATAAAGGCACATGCTACCAAGACTGACAACCTGAGTTCAAGCTCCAGGACTCATATGGTAGAGAGAACGGAATCCCAAAAGTTGTCCTACGACTTCTATTTGTGTGTAGGTGAACTTACCTACACACTTACAAGCATATACACACACAATAAATTATTGAACATAGATAAATTTAAACATATATACAATAAAAAAAAATTAAAAATCAGCAGGGCATAGTACCCCTGGCCTATGAACCAGGAAGGTTAAGACAGTCTTGGCTACAGAGCAATGCCTTATCTCAAAAAAAAAAAAATTAAATATTACTACCAGGTTAAAGAGACCAGTATTACTCACTGCAAAGTAAGCCCTAGAAGGAAACACCTAGTCTACTTTCCCTTATTCTAATATATATATTTAAATGTTTAGTTATGTTTTATTCCTATGTACTTACGTACAATTGTCTAAATTTTATGTATACCATGGGCTTGAAGGGGCCTGCTAAAACCAGAGGGGAGAGGATCTGTTGGAACTCAAGAATTGGAGGTGGCTGTGAAATGCTTGATGTGAGTGCTGAAGTCGAACCCAAGTCCTCTGCAAGAGCGGTAAGTGCACACGGTTTCTGAGATAGCTCTCCAGACCCTCACTCACTTCAGAAAGCAGTTAACATCCTTGCTGGCAAGGTTCATGATTAGATACAAAATACTTAGGAAAACAGCAACTTTAGCAGACAACTTCAAAATGAGCTATATTTCACAATCAGAACAGCTAAAAAAGAAATGCATTTCTTAAGAAAATATACCATAAATCCTGAAATAATTTATGTGAAAATATTAACTAATCAGGACTGTTTCATTTGTCTGGTCTGAGTAAGGTCTTCTAATTAGCTTAAACAAGTATTTCAGACACAAATGCCATCTTCCTAAGAATGAGGAAACCATTTACTAACTAGTCTGTCCCTTCGTAGGGCTTCCAATCCCTTCCTCCTGAGGCCAGGAAGCAAGTATCCTGGTATAGACTCTGGGACGGAGCAGGCAAGCCCCACCCCACGCTGAGACATTTAAACGCGGACAGCAAATGTTCACTTGACTGTGTCAGAACTGTCCTGGCCTCAGTAGCGCCCCCCCCCCCCCCCCCCCCCCGTGGAGAGCCCCTCTTTTAATAGCGTAGGTAAGAGTGTTAAGATTTGCTGCATTTTGGGCTGATTTTAGGAAAGCACTCTCACAGCTTTAAGATAATCTAATACTGTTTTTTAAAAAACATGTAATTTCAACATCTTAAGAACTTCTTCCTTGTTTTCATTTTAAAAACTCCAAATACTGTTTCTCAAAGATATTCTAGAACTGTTGTGTGAAAATGGAAAGTGAGCTACATCTTCAAACCAACTCTTAAAAAAAAAAAAAGAAAAAAGAAAAGAAAGAAACTGAGACTTTTCCGAATCCTTCCTTAAGTCTTAAGGCACAGAGGAGGGGATCCCGTAAACTGATAAGAAATTCTCTCTCAAAACACTTCATTAAAATCCCTCCAGTTCTTAAAATTCTCTGCTTTTAAAGAGATCGCAGTTTCTTTGGGTTTCTAGTACTGACGACTATGGCTCAGAATCTCATGGTTAAAATTCAAACTCATTATACACCATGAAGTTTTGCCAGTCACAAGAAAAACCCATGACCAAGAAAAAGAAGCATTAGTCACAGCTCTTCCTGGAAGCAGTGGAGTTGACATTCACTACAAGGACGAGGCTAGAGGAACTGAGTTCAAACCCTGGAACAGTAAATAGGAAAAAAAAAATCAAATTTAAAAGCCAATAAGCAAACACTACAAATTTACTAATCAACAGCAACCGCTTCATTATTCCTGGTTTTAGAAGAGAAAAGTCATTTTCAAGATCATCCATGCACCTGTACCTGAAGCCTGTCTCCAGCCACTTGGGTGAAATCCTTAAACTGAAGTAACAGCGTGTTGGAAAGCGTTTATTTCTAGGACAACACACTGAGGCTAGGCGTGGCAAGCACATTCCTATACTCTTAGCACTTAGACTGCAGTCCAAGGCCAGCTGAAGCCACACTGGCTCAAAAGAAGAACCATGAGCGACACTACCTGCACTTTCAGCTCTGAAAAGAGATGTTTATAGTGCTGTGGGGCAGGCAGTGTCCCTGGGGTCTACAATCGTCACTGCTGCAAGGCTAACCTTTCCCAGCACTTATAGCTGCCAAACAACAGTGGCCCCCACCTCAGTCAGGGTAGCTACTGACCCACCCCATGGCAGTTACTGATAAATCAAGCAGACAGAGGATGCAGTTTTCCCTCACTGGCAATCTGAAGAACACGGGGGACCTAGTGTGGTACAGATGAGAGAGACTCATCAGTTTAATTTAAACAGACAGACTAAGCTAATAGATCTCATAATCTGAACTAAAATATTACCAAACCTTTTAGGAGAAAGAGGCACATTTTTACTGAACATTTTCAGATTGATTTTATCTTTACAAAAATACTGTGAGGCGATGGGATCATCTTACTACCAACTTTTAAACACCACAGCCCTGAGGAATGTTACTAATGGAGGGCCTCCGGTTAGTCTCACTCAGTCTTGTTGCTCCTTTCCCTTAATTACGAAGTTGCTACTCTGTGGTCCTGAAACACTTCTAACTGGTAACAGTGTAACTTAAAACACCAAGATCCCACAGATCCTAGTATTTGTACTAGAAATTGATGCAAAAGACAGTTTGAATAAGCACGTCAGTCCTTTCCATGCCAATGGAAGTATTCAAAGAGAAAACCCAGCAGGGAAAACAACAAGCACCACCTTTTATCTCTCAACACTATCTGTTTACCCTTCCTTAAGATAACCACAGGTAGTTGGAAAGAGATACCAGTTCGGAGTATGGCATCCAAAGAACATCCATCACACATCACACTGACAAATTCTTACCCTTTTGGCAATGGCAGACACATGCTTATCTTACACAGAAAATTTATGGAGTAGCACTTAGAAGCCATGATTTATTTAGAAACTGAAAAACAGGAGAGCTACTATACTGCATAGCAAGTGCCAGTCCTGCCAGGGATACTAACAAGCAAGCTGGGTGTGGCAGCGAATGACTAAACCCAGCACCTTGTAGGCAGAAGCGGGCAGATCCCTTTGAGTTCCAGGCCGGCCAGGGCTACATAGCTGTTCTCAAATACACAAAACAAAACAAAAAACAACTTGCTCGATAATCAATCAATAAAAAACAAAACCACCCCAGGAACTAGGAGGATTTTAAAGAGCACTAGGCAGCGGTGGTGCACAACTTTGGTCCCGGTGCTTGGGAGGCAGAGGCAGGAGGATTGAGGCCAGCATAGTCTACAGAGTGAGTTGCAAGACAGCCAGGGCTACACAGAGAAACCTGTCTCAAACCATATACATACATGTATGTGTGTGTGTTTGTGTATTTATACACACTTATACACACACACACACACACACACACGGAGAGAGAGAGAGCACACACATCTATCAGATGATTCGCTCTTCCTTTTGCAGGGAAAGAGGCTGTTCGACCCTACTAACACCCTTAAGGACTGTGACACACTTAAAGCAAAAACCATTGCACAATAAGCCCTAGCTCTTTAGGCACCACCTTTATAGCAAAACAAAAGCTAAGAAAACCATTCCTTCTATTGTGCAAGATCAGAGCACTAACCTGGGCAGTGCACACCTGAGATGCTCTGGGAGGAAAGCAAGTAGGGTCACTTGCATTTTTTGCTGGGGTTCTGCTTTGTGACAGAAGAGACTTAACGTTAGCTGACACATGGGTCAAGAAAAGTGGACCCAACCGAGCTCATAGTATTTTGCTCTAATAGCTTTGTAGATATTGTTGATCTTCCTTAACGTTTAAAAGGGCAAAGCTTTTTTTTTTTTTAACCCTGGGATGTCAGAAAGTCAAATGATGTGCTCAAGATTAATTACTAATTTCAAGCCTGAATATTTTACTTTCTGTTTCTTTTCAACAGCCTGAATGATTTTTTATATTATGTACATATACTATTTAGAATTTTTAATAACCCTGAAGTTATTTTAAAACAGGATCTAATTTTCACAGGGCAACTGCCAAAATTACTCCATTCAAAGAGTGTGCATCAATTAACTATAATTATTTAGATAGTACCATCAAACTTTAATAAAAATTGAGTTGTTAATATTTAAATTTGACTAAAAATGTGGCAAAAACAGTAAATGATATTTAAATGCAGTATTCCAACTCCCCACAAACCCTATCCATACTAAAAACATATACACTGAACTATTAGGACAAATTGAATTCCAAGTTATAGAATTTACAGAGCACTTCTTAAGTCACACACTGTGAACTTGGGGATGCAAAAGAGGCCGAGTCAAGCAACTTTAGAGACAGCTTAGTTAGCAGAACCCTCCTGTGAACAAACTTCAAACATTGGCCAAGCACGTGTACAGGTGGAGAAACACTAGTCACCCCTGAAGGGCTTACAACTTTAGCCATGGAGTATTCTACACTCTCTGAATCGACTCGGAACGACTTATTATATGGAAACAAACTATTATACCCTTGTAACATTTTTTTTCCCTAGATGCCACACCTGTGTCTATGCGCTCTGGCCAGGGCAAAGCATGCACACCAAAGGCAATTCACGAGAGTCTGTAATTCTCCGGTAGAAATCTGTCCATTTTCTCAGCGTTTCCTTCTGCTCACATGAAGTCCTAACAGGCATTCTCTAATTCTAACAACTATTCTAAAAAAAAAAAAAAAAAAAAAACGCTTAAAAGGCACACCTCAGCAGTCCTTCCCCACACTGCAGTGTTATCACATGACCCACTCACTGACAGCTCAGGACAGGATTAGTCAGGCTGGAGGGCGCCTAGCTAAAACCCTTCAGCTGAAACGCTTTTTAACCAATGAGCCACCCACTGAGCCTAGCTGGCAATTAACCAGTGCAAACGCATTCTTATTATTTGGAAAACAGATACTTTTTTTTTAGTCTTCTTTCAAAGCTCTCTGCCTGCCTTGAACCGAAATCTTCAGCCAACAAGAGTCATTTGGGAATGACTGACTTGTCTACTTAAACATGGCTTATTGAGGTCTTTAAATAATCACTACACTTAAGCCTATGCACATTAACAGTGGAAAGCAACCATCCATTCAACTGAGTCTGGTTAGCTGGTCAGTAAACGAAGAAAACAACAGAAGACCAAGCAAGGATTAAGAAACTCGATTTTTGGTTCCTCTTTTCCCGATAATTAGATGTCTGAAGCCCGGCATGGCTTCTCCTTTCCAGAACCTTAGGCGTCTCGCTTGTAAAATGAGAGGGTGGGACTGGACGAGGAGGGTATTTTTCAGCTCTAAGGTTCTCCGGTATCTAGGTGTCCTCCTGTGAAGAGGTCCCTACAGATTAAGCCACATCTCCCTCTAGCCGCGGGGCCTGCCCACGTCAGCGATGACACTACACCTTCTGCTCCGTCCACCTGCCCAGAGGTCCTCGGGGCAAAGGGGACAGAGTGGGCGTTCCCTCGACCGGGAGACATTTAAACGAGGCCAGGAGCCGATGAAGATACCAGTGACAAGAAGTGGCCCTCGGAGACAGACAAGTGCCTGCCAATACTGTAGCCCGGAGAACTCGGAGCGGGTAGGGCAATCATCAGGAGCCCACTTAGCCCACGGGAAGGTTCTAGTCGCTGCTCTCACCCTCGGCCCACCTAAGTCACGGACAAGCTCACGCAGAGCTGGAGAGGTGCTTGTGAACTGAGCGATGGGGGAAATAAATCCCATTCCCTCCCCGCTGGCTGAACAGGTGAGGGCACAAGCCAAGGGCTTGGTGGACGCGCTCCCTTTCCCGTACTCACTGAGACGAGGCTGGGAGAGGTAGTTCCGGCTCACCGCCAGCGCCTGCTCTCGAGCTCCGGCCATCGGCCCACCGGTGGGCACGGGCAGTTCGGGTGCGGCCCCGTTCACGATTCCCCGCATCGCTCGCAACGCCATCTTGTCTCCTCCGTCCCGACTGGCCCCGCAGCGACGCGGCGCAGGCGCACATATAGCAGGGAGGCCCGTGCGGCCGGCTCCACCCATGCGCGCTGTGGAGCTGCGGCGGAGGCTCCGCCCCCCTCGGCGGCGCCCCGCCCCCAGACTCGTGACTGGAGTTCGGCGGGGGCGGGGCAGGGCGCGCGCGTGCGCGTTAGCGTGCGGTAGGGAGCTGACCAGAGTGCTGGGGGGCGCGGATCCGAGGCCGGGAGCGGGGAAAAGAGAAGCGAAAGGGCCAGAGAGCAAAATGGACATAGGAGAGAGAACTCATGAGAAAAAGAAAAAGATCCATTGGAAAGCAGGGAAGGAAGAGGTGGGAAACCGTGCATAAGAAAATATAACCGTGCACAAGAAAAGACAACAGATATCCATAATCAAGCTGTGAAAAACACCTCGGAAAGCAGAAGATAGAAAAAAAAAACCTAGTCCCATGCTTGCTAACTTTGTGTCGTCATTTATTTCAGTTTATCCTTCTACCAAGTTCTTTCTCTCGTGGATCTGTTCAGCAGACTTGGCTTTCTTGCACATCTGTGTGGAAGACCACCTTAGGAACAGACTGGAAAGCCAGTTAAGAGGTTAGAACTCACATAGGGCTCTAATTTGTTTTCTTCTGCTGGGATAAAATTAGCCAACGGTTGGCCTGGTGTGATGACTCTTGCCTTTAAACGCAGCGCTCAGGAGGAGGCAGAGGCAGGAAGGTCTGAGTTCCTGGGCAGCCCCAGCTACATGGTGAAACTATGTTTCAAAACAAAGAAAACAAACAGAAAAACCGGCCTGTGAGAAACGAACAACAGAGTAAATTTATTGTGATTCTGTTTACAATGTAAGAACAGAAGAGGAAGACAGGAACTTTGCTGTGATAGGGCAACAAAATGAAAAACTTTTTTGTGTTAGTTCTCCATAGATTTGTTGATAAATACACAAGAGGATATCTAGACTGGCCTTAGGAAAGGTTTATAACTCATCATCAGTTTGGGAAGCATGGGACTTTGCCTCATTCACAAAATTGCTATATTATTGTTTTGTTTATTTTTTCAAGATTTATTTATTTTTATGTATGTGAGTACACTGTTATTGTCTTTAGACACATCAGAAGAGGACTTCGGATCCCATTACAGATGGTTGTGAGCCACCATGTGGTTGCTGGGAATTGAACTCAGAGCCTCTGGAAGAGCAACCAGTGCTCTTAACCTCTGAACCCAATTATTATATTGTTATATTGTTATAAAATTCCCTTTTGGGCTATATATGTAAGGTATGCATGGAATATAAATGAGTTTTATCTCGAGACTTACAGCCTATATACAAGACCTATCATTATGTAAATGCAAATATTTCACAATTTTTAAAAAAAGAAATTTGAGGTTTAAAGCGTTCCTGCTCCCAAGCATTTCAACCAAAAGTCAGTCAACTGGTGTTACAAATGAAGTAAATGTTCCTAGGCCACTTAAAGTCTACTTTGGGTGCATCTCATTTCCATATATAACAATCCTTCAATCCTCTATAAAATTGTTGGAAGTATTAAAAGAGGTAATTGAATGTAAACAGTGAGTTCTATATAGTTCTTTTAAAATTTTTATTATTTGGGAATTTCATGCATGTGTATAATACAGTTTGATCAAATATACTCCCCAATTCTCTTTCCTCCAGTTCTTACTTTTTTTTTTTGGTTTTTCGAGACAGTGTTTCTCTGTGTAGCCCTGGCTGTCCTGGAACTTGCTCTGTAGACCAGGCTGGCCTCGAACTCAGAAATCCGCCTGCCTCTGCCTTCCAAGTGCTGGGATTAAGGGCGTGCACCACAACTGCCCGGCTCTTTTTTTTTTTTAAGTCTACCGTGTCAGCTTTGTGCTGCTTGTATGTGCATGGGTGTAGGACCATCTACACGGATGACCTCTCAGGGACCATATTTCTGAACAAAGCTGACTCTGTTCCTCCCCTTAGCAGCCATCCATTGCCAATAGCTCCTCAGGGTAGGGTAAGTCAACAGCAGAAGCTCCTTCACCTGTACTGGGATTTTGGCTACCTTGATCTTATGTAAGCCTTATGCATGCAAATCTATATATTTCTTAGCTGAGATTACTCATATACTTCTATTGATTGATAAACCTTCATACATTAATTACTAGGTGATAGAGCAATGGTTCTCAACCTTTCTAACGCTAAGACCCTTCAATACAGTTCCTCATATTGTGATAACTCCCAACCATAAAATTATTTCATTGCTACTTGATAACTGTAATTTTGCTACTGTTATAAATAGTAATGTAAATATCTGATATGCAGATATCTAATGTTGTGACCTACAGGTTGAGATCTGCTGTGTTAGATTATTTTTTAAGAGCTAAATGACATGCCACTCTAACCAATTTGAATTAAACAGCAATTTTCTTGTATCTTCTATCTGAAACACCTAAGGGGTTAATCTGCAGCTAGTACTTAATATACACCTAGCAGATGAATGAAATGTGTCACATCTTTGTTCTTCTACATGGAATGTTTTAAGGTGCCTTCCTTTACTCCTAAGGACTGCAAGGGTAGCTGGCCCAGCCATAGAGAATGTGGTCAGAGCATGAAACTTGGAGCCAGCAAGCCTGGTTTCAGTGCTGACTGTCTCTTGAAATACACAGTGTGATCTTGGGACCAACCGTCAGTTCCTTCTGCCTCTCACTTGCCATCTGTGAACAGGAAATATTTTATGTAATGTATATCTTTTAAGAATTTATTTAGTTAGGTTTTTTAAAACACTCCTTTGTAGACCCAGCTTGCCTCAACCTTACTGTGGAGCTGTAGAGTGAGCCTGGCCTTGAACTCTTTATCCACCTGTCTCGAAGCCCCAAAGATAGCATTATGAGCACGGTCCTCTAGGCCTGGGTTTCTTAAGGATTTAAAATTAAGAAAAAGGCTAGTAGCACTCAGCAACTGTGGTACAAGTGTGAACTTGTATTTTATTACAAATATTTGTTAGCCGGGCAGTGGTGGTGCATGCCTTTAATCCCAGCACTTGGGAGACAGA
Source organism: Tokudaia tokunoshimensis (assembly GCA_036184795.1). Classification (NCBI taxonomy): domain Eukaryota; kingdom Metazoa; phylum Chordata; class Mammalia; order Rodentia; family Muridae; genus Tokudaia; species Tokudaia tokunoshimensis. The sequence goes on from BTHU01000019.1 coordinate 2,893,313, forward strand.
GGCAGGCAGATTTCTGAGTTTGAGGCCAGCCTGGTCTACAGAGTGAGTTCCAGGACAGACAGGGTTATACAGAGAAACCCTGTCTCGAATAACAAAAAAAAAAAAAAAAAAGAAAAAAGAAAAGAAAAGAAAGACCCAAAAAACCCTAAATATTTATTGAGGAAGGAAAAATAAGGAAGGAAAGACAAGAAGAGCTCATGCCAGTGACTAAATTTTCCCCATAGATGTGAATCTTTCTTTATTTAATGGAAAATACCACTCAGGTGTAAAATACTGAGTTTCCTTATGTGAATGTCCTTTTTAGAGGACTAATTTATAGTTGTTAGATTTTAGAAAGGAGCGATACTAGATATTTCTCTCCAGTTTGCAGGTGATGAAACAGAAGTCTCGGAAAGTAAAGTGATTTCCCTGCAATTTGAGCTTCTTAGACTGTCAGCAACGCCTGTTGACTCCATAACTTCCATGCTTTGCTAAGTTCTTCTGTATAAATTCAGATCAATCTACAAATGCCCCAGATACAAATTACCAATGGGGAATTTTGGAACATCAAGTTAATTCTAAGATGAGTGGGTGCATCTGATCCAAAGTGAGAATACAAACCCCAGGCTCTCACCTAGAATCTGCTAAAAAAAAAAAAAGCCCTTTCTCTAATATCAATAAACTGTTATTACAGCATCTGGGATTTTCAGGTGAAGCTCCAGAGACATTCTAATTTGGATCATCTCTGCCTTTCCATCATGGTCACGATCTGCATTGTCTCTAAGTCTGAATCTCGGAGCTATGAAAGTTTTTTTTTTCCTTAGCTTACTTGCAATGCACTCAGAGAATCGAAAGCATTCAAATGATGCCTTCTGCAAGCAAATGCCTGACTGGTACTGAACTCAACATAGTGCGGTCACTGGAGAAACTCCAGAGAACTGAAGGACACATTATTGCTCTGAGCCATAAATACATTATACCAGGCTAGACGGAGCATGCCAGGCTCACACTTAACTAGTCTTACGTCTGTGTGCCCGTGCCATATCTCTAAAGCAAAGACAGCATTACTTGCAATAATATATGTGTAAGGAACACAAGGCTAAATAATGGAGACAAAAAAAAAAGAGATACAATCCTACAGAGATAACATGTAAGACATTGTAAAATGAAATGCTAGATTGGGTACCTGTTTTGTACCTGTTTTCAAAAAGTCCCTAGTGTTGATTAAGGCAGGGAGGAGAGGGGAAATACACGTTTCAGTTAGTATTTGGAGAAGAGGGTCTAGGGCTTAGTGGTGGATCCCTTGCTTAGCAGATAAAAAAAAAAAACCCTAGAATCTATTTCCAGCACCTTGAACCACAAAACAAACAAACGAACAAAGAACTTGGAGAAGATGTAAACGGGAAGGTCAGCGCTGGGTGTTTCACATTAAGTCTTGAGCAATCTGTAAATTCTTGTGGTGAACAAAAAGTAACAGCTCTAAAGTGGTCAGGGTAGGTGATGCCCTTCGAAGGGGAATTTACTTAGGGAACTTAATGTTTGGAAATTCTCCCCACAAATTGAGGGGCCCTGGAGAGCAGAATCCATGTCTTTCTGATAATTAAGTTCTCGGGACATAGTACTGTATGCCTACTATGCACCAGGTGTTGTAAGGGACCCACCAGAAGAGACTGAATAGACACAGTTTCAAGCCAATAGAAAATCTTTAATTAACCCACCATCTACTACACTGGGTGCTCAGGACCCAAATATTGCCCTGAACCTTTCCCAGGATGAGCTTTTAAGCATAAAAAACATATCTCAGCTAGCAAGAACACTTAGCCCAAAGCAGAACTACAGAAGCCAAAAAACACACAGTTAGTACATTTAGGAACTTTCCCAGAACTAACTATGGACTTTGATGGTCTTTGCGGTTCTCTCTCTCTCTCTCTCTCTCCCTCTCTCTCTCTCTCTCTCTCCCTCCCTCCCACCCCCCACCCCCCCACCGGTGGGTATTGTTGCCTACGTGCTGGGTTCCAAGACCTGAATAGTACTTCCATCATGGCTTCTGTTGTTCTAAGTTCTGGGGACCTATAACACAGACACTCTACTAAAAGCTTGTTAGAAATAGGGTCTCACTATGTAGCCCTGGCTGGCCTCGAATTCATTATACAGACCGGGCTGCCCAGGAACTCAAGTAATCCTCCGGCCTCTGACTCCATAAAGACATGATTCACCATGGCCTGCTAATTGCTTGCTGTTAATTTAACTCATTGACCTTCCACAAAAACTCTACAAGTTAACAGCCAGAGGCACAGGGGAATCAAAAAGCTGTGCACAGTCCCACAGTTGGTCAGTGGAATAATTCAGACTTGCACTGATGGCTAAAGGAATACCTCCCCTCTGTTTCCTAGTAAGGATTGAAAGGTGTACTTACTAGGAAGGAGTCTGATGAGAACTGAATTTAGAGACTACATGTGAATTGTTCTTAAGTGACCCTGCCTTTCCTACTCCAGTAAAGTCACACTATCTCCACCAGTCTCTACTATAGCTCTTGTCCAATGGTATGAGGATGGTCACTTTCCCATAGTTACTGTATGACCAGACTCTCTAAGGAGCCATTGTTGAGGCTGAGAGTCTAATTGTTATAGGTAGAATTCTGCCTACACTGCCCAGGATTTCAGAACTGAAGTTCTCATGAAAGATGGTGTTTCTTCTCTCATTCTTTTTTTTTTTAATGGTCTCTGTAAGGTTTTAATGCTCAGTCTTCACAAACACAAGTTTCTACCCAATTTTACAACACACAATAAAACATTCTAGTCTTTAAAATGCACATTATTCGAGGTCTGCCTGGTCTACAGAGTGAGTTCCAGGACAGCCAGGGCTACACAGAGAAACCCTGTCTCGAAAAAAACCAAAAAAAAAAAAAAAAAACAAAAAACAAAAAACAAAAAAACGCATTATTTAACTATTCCTTGTATTCTTTTCTAATCTTTTAAAATCACCAGGAGTTTCTACCTAAGTAATACTCTACTATATTTACATTTGAATTGCATGTCTTAAGAACAAACGAAATCCATGATATTTTGGTTAACTCGGTGTATTTATAAAATGAAAAACTCTACCAAAATACTTTTCACTGGAAAAATAAACAGAACAGACAATGGATCGACCAAAATTCACATTTGCATTGGCAGAGTCAGTGAGGGACAATTGATGACAAGCACAATTTGCCCTTATTCCCCCAGAGCTGATCAGCTTCCAAGCTAACTGTTAAAATTATTTTACTGAGATTTCATCATGTTGGCATCTGGCTCATTCCACATCATCTTCAGCCAAGCTCTGAGCACTTACAGTTCTCTGACTAATGGTTGGAAGCTTGGTCAGAAGCATCTGGAACACTGGTGGTGGAAGAGTCTGCTGTAACACTTGCAGCAGCTGCTGAGGCTGTCCACACACGGCAATGGCATTTGTCATGCGGTCCACACCCTTCTCGTAGTTACCTTGTGCTAATAACTCTTCGCCAAGCTGTATCTCTTCAAGGAAGACTTTCTAAACAGCTTCAGCACCTTTTAAATCAGGTAACTTGGAAAGCCCAGCTCTCTCCTTAGCTTCATCGTTCTCGAAGTCTGTTCTTGAAGTTGGGGTCACTCCGCCTTTTGTGGTCGAAGTAGATGCAGTACCCGATGAAGGGGGCACCGCACACACCCGCGGCGCTGGCGCTCTTCTGGCCTGGCCCACCATCTTCGCTCGACTGGGGCACGTGCGGGACCGCCTGGCAGTGGTTAGCTCTGATCAGAGCATGCCCGCCGCTCGCAGCGAAAAAGCCTTCTCTCTCATTCTTAAGCAAACAGGCTCTGGAAATGTGTGAGTCTTCTTCAGGGCCTATGGTACCTCAGCCAAGCCTCTATGAAGCCCAGAGAGTCAAGAATGATTAGATATCAGTAATATTAATAGAAACAATAATATACAGTTATTGCTATGCAAGTGTTCCTCTAAAGCCTCTGTGACAAAAACTTGAAGGCCAGCCTGTGACACCATTGGGAGATGGGGGAACTTTCAAAGGTAGGATCTAGTAGAAGGAGGTTAGGTCATTGGGGGAATGCCCTTAAAGAGTATAGGTGGTCATAGCTTTCTCTGCTGCCCTGAAATGGATTAGCCACTACCATACAGTCCTGCCCCTGATGAACTGTGTGCTTTGATGATCTGAACAATTGGAGGTATTGAGAGTTGTTAAGACCTGGGACTTGGAAAGATGTCTCGGTGGCTAAGACATTTTGCAGCCAGGAGGACCAGGGTTCAGATGTTACTGCCCGTGTAATAAAGAAGTCATCCTGTACGTACTTCTAACCTGGATAGTTTTTATGAACTCAACACAAGTGAACGTCATCTGAAGAGGAGGGGACCTCAAGCAAATACCTGCATAAGATCTGGCTATAGGCAAGCCCTGAGGACATTTTGTTAGTTAGTGATTGGTGGGCGAAGGCCCATTCTGGGTTGTGCCACATCTGGGCTGGTGGTCCTGAGTTCTGTGAGAAAGCAGGCAGAGTGAGCCATGGGGAGAAAGCCAGTTAAATACCACCCTTCCATGGCCTCTGCATCATCTCCTGCCCGCAGTTCCTGCCATCCTGTCTTTCTCAAAGGAGAAGGAGGATTATCAAAGGATGGACATTCTTAAAGGATGAACAGTGATATGGAAGTGTTAAGTCGAATAAACTCTCTCCTCCCCAACTTGCTTTTTGGTCATGGTTTTTCATCACAGCAATAGAAACCCTAACTAAGACACCCAGCTTGGAAGAGACCAGTCTGAGCCTATCTGAGAAAAGGGTAGCTTTGGGTTCAGTGTGAAACCCTGTCTTAAAGGGATAGAGTTATTTCATAACTGCCTGTAGCTGTAACTCCAGTTCCAGGGGAGCCAATGCCCTTTTCCAACCTCATCACTCAGGCACAGTGCATATATCCTCTTTCCATGTGTATAAATACTCACAAATGCACACATAAATAAATACATACAACGGGTCGGAGAGATGGCTCAGTGGTTAAGAGCACTGACTGCTCTTCCAAAGGTCCGGAGTTCAATTCCCAGCAACCGCATGGTGACTCACAACCATCTGTAATGGGATCTGATGCCCTCTTCTGGTGTGTCTGAAGGCAGCTACAGCTCATATAATTAAAATAAATAAGTCTTTAAAAAAATAAATAAATACAAAATTTAATTCAGAAAGAAATCTAGCACTTGAATAGAGGTCTTTCGTGCAGAAGCAGGGAGACCATAGAAGGAAGAGAAGGTCCTCACCAGGCAAAAGAGATGATAAAGGGAGCACGGAGGGTCGGAGGGTGTGCATAAGGCTTAGGTCTCCAGCAAGGAAGGAAAAGTGGTGGTTGAGGTCTCAGGTGAGAGACAACAGCCAGAAGAGTCCTTACCTTTAAATCCTAAATCCACATTTATCCTCACATAAAATCCTTGGAGTTCCACACTACTATAAAACACCTGCACACTTCTGCCACAGCTGAAGGGCATCCAGAGTGAGTTTGCAGCATCTTTGCTCACATAAGAAGCTTGCTTTCACTGGCATAGAATGTGTATTTTCTTTAACTTGAAACTTTCCTGCCTTGTTCTTCAAGAGGATTGGGAATGAAACCCTTTGGTCTATTTATATATTACTGAATTTGCTACTGGTGTCCTGAAATGGAAAGATTATGTGAAGTTCCAGTTTATGTTAATTTGGTGTATGTGTGTGTGTGTGTGTGTGTGTGTGTGTGTGTCCTGTACATTGAGTCTAAGGCTTCTTTGTGTATGCTGGCCAGTAACTCGATGACTGAGCTATGTTCCTGGCCCTTGGCTTGGTTTTGTTTGATATTTATTTATAAGTATGTGTATGAGGTTTTATTATGGTACTTTGCCTGCGTTGATGTATGCGTACCATGTGCAAACCTGGTGCCCTCAGAATCTAGAAGAGATTCTTGGATCCCCTGGGATTGCCTTAGCTTTCCTAGAGTTGAGATTATACATGTATGCAATCATGCTTGGCTTTGGATTTTGGCATTTTAAAGTACCTTGTTCCCCTGGATCTGAGTCCAGTACTTATTTTCTCTCACATAGAGCGATCCTTACCCTTCAGAGACAACACTATTCCATAGGCTCTTCAATGTCATTAGGATCACGGCCATAGAAAGTTACAGCCTCTCCCCTTAAATAATTTCTGAACCAAAGTCATACATTTGGAACCATGCCTCTAAAGTTTGGGCCTGTGACTCTGATGTCTATTAAAAATATGAGGAATTATGAAGTGATTGTTAAATATTTGAACAGCTAAGGGAAACAGGAAGTAATGAGAAGTAAAAACACCCTACAGATCTGAGTCACAGGACATTCATTGTGGCAGGCCCTGCCAACCTCAACTCCAGTCATTGTTTTCTGTGTATACATGCCCAGAGAAAAAGCTGTCTGCTGAAGGTCCCAATTGCCAGCCATTTAAACTGGGAAGAACAGAAACACAGTTGGAGAGCCTCGCGCTTCCACTTAGTTCTGATCAGATATAGTTCTTTGCCAGGATTTAGAGGCCACCAGAATATCTGTATCTATATGGAACTATTGCTTTTCACTGGTTACTCTTTAGGTTTTAATTTTCCACTGTTATGTGGAAAATATGTAAAGTTAAGATGTACAGTCATGTTCTTGGGAAGATGAGGCAGGGGGATTGTGAGTTTGAGACTAGCTGGGACTAATCTCCATCTTGTTTGTTGAGACATAGTTTCAATCTGCAGCTTAGATTGTCCTGGAACTCTCTATGTAGACTAGGCTGTTTTGAACTTACGGATATTCTCTTACCTTAGTTTCCAGAGTGCTGAGATTATAAGATGTGAGCCATTATGCTTTATGTATATATGTTTCTTAATAGATGTATATATACATCTATATATATGTATAAATATGTATATGTACATATCTCTCAGCAGAGAATCAAATATTTATTATATATAATCGTGATGTACTTAAAACTTTTAAAAGGCTATATAAAAAGAGACAAGACCTATCACGTTAAACATTTTTAAATATATCGTTCAGTATTAAATGTATTGACATTGGTCCTACCAACTAATCTTCAGAGACTTTTCAACTTGGGAGACTGAAACTCTGTTCTCATTGGAGAACCACTTCCCGTTTTCCCTTCCCCCATATCCTAGCAGACATGAAGCTTTTGTTTTTATGAATTCCATTATTCTAGGAACCTCATATGAAATCATAAGGAGTTTTTCCTCTGGTGAATGACATCCTTTTAGTATAATACTCTCAAGATTAATCCATGACGGATAAGATTTCATTGTGAGTACTTATCACATTTGCTTGTTCATTCGTCCATCGGAAAGCATCAGGTTGCTTTTAGCTTTTGAAAAAGTGTGTGCATACCTGAAAATGTGCATATTAGATGGCTCAGTGGTAAGGGCCCTTGCTGCCACAGCTGATGACTTGAGTTGAATTCACTGGACCTACTCGTTGACCAGCCAGCCTGGTGAGTACACTGTCCAATCAGAGACTTGGTCTCAACAACGTAGACGAGGAGGACTGTCACCCAAGCTTGTCTACTGACTTCTACCCCTATGCACACACATAGATGGAAAGAACTCAACCAGAGGTAGACAAGGACTCACTCCTGTGATTATCACCAGTATTCTGTGAAGACTTACTCATCCTGGCTACGAACGCAAGCTCTGCAACTGAAAAATGTATTTACATTTTAAATATAACATATTTAAATGGCTATGTATTAGCAATATGCTGAAAATGGAGTAGGCAGTTTGCAGTGGTTGTCATTGTTGTTATCGTTTCTGCTAATGTAAAGTATGATCATTCTTTAGCCACACTGCCCTCTTAAGCCCTTTGTTCGCCCAAATCATCATTTTCATATACTTTTTTTGGGGGGGGGCTCTGATTTTGGTGGTATCTCCAAATTTTCTTAATTTTTTAAAGATTTATTTATTTATTATATGTGAGTACACTGTATCTGTCTTCAGACACTCCAAAAGAGTGAGCCACCATGTGGTTCCTGGGATTTGAACTCAGGACCTTTGGAAGAGCAGTCCTCTTAACCGCTGAGCCATCTCTCCAGCCCCATCCAAATTTTCTTCAATTAGCATTGTTCTATGCTCCCCAACCCCAATGAAAGTTCTTTACTAGACAACTGTACTCTGCAGGAAATGCCCAAACCCTCAAAGAATGTAAAGTACACTTGCCAGGGAGCATGTTGGCATAAGTGCCAACTGGACTCTCAAAAGGTCTTTTGCCCAGAACTGGAAAATATATTTACTGATACATCTCTCTGACTTTCGGTCATAGTCCCTTTTACTCTTAGAGACACAAGTATAGAAACATGTTGGGGAACCCATGTGCTTTGCTCCCCACATCCCATGATAATAGGGCAAAGGCACCAAGAGATGCTAACATCCTAGTCACGAACCTATAACTGTTTCTCTGCATGCTAAAATGTCCAGGTGAATCAAGGAATCTTATGTTAAGGTCCTGGGGTCAGGACCTTGAGCTATTTGAGTGTACTCAGTATAACCACAAGGGTTCTTGCAAGTGAAGGTCAGAGAGAGTTTAACATTGGCTACTGGCTTTGAAGGTAATAGCTAGGAGCCAAGATCTGTAGGTGGCCTCTTGAATTGAATTGTCTCCAGTGTTGGAAACAATTTACATTTAATTTACATTTGTAAATTTAATTTACAAAAGAAACTTACTCTAAGTACTACTATTTAGTTTTCAGACCCCATTTAATCACAAGGAAAATTAAATTCAAGGTCCCAGGCCCTAGGGCAGCTTCCCAATAAGTGAATAGCTTCTGTTGTAAGGAAAAAGTTGTCTGAGTCCAGACATCTCAAAGACAGTTTCTCCATCTTGCTAGTGCAGTCAAACCAGATCATATTCCCAGGCCCAGAGACCAACTCCTATCCTGACTGATGGAAATTCCCTTGCTCAACCCTTTATGTCAAAATATGATTGAAAACTGCTATAACCTCCCTGCCTCCATAGCTGTATGGTTTTACCCTTCATATACGCTGTACAACGTCCCTTCCAGGTCATAGTTAAGCTCCTGAGTCTCTTCTCCAGCCCTGATCCATCAGTAGTGGTTTGATTACAATAAATTTTTGTCATCTGCATTGGCCTGGTGTTTGAGCTATGTTGGATGCATGTTGGGTTTAAGTGGGCCCACAACACCCAGAACCCCAGAATGAACCAAACCCCGCTGATACCTTCAGACTCCTGTCCTCCAGAACTGTACAACAGCAAATGTGTGCTGGTTTGTGCTACTAAATTCAAAGAATCCACAGTATTGACACATTTCCTTGGTGACCTTGCTCTCTCTCTCTCTACGCTTACGTTTTCAAGCTCTTTCCTTCTTCTTTTTTTTTTCATCCCTAAATCAATCCTCCAAGTTAATTCACATAATTAGGATAGCTCATAATAGGAGACCTCTGTTACTCTCGTTCATCTGTCGTCTTTGGCCTTTTTGGTAAACTTTACATTCAATGTCTCACTGAAGATGCTTCGTGCATTAGAGACCTATGGTGCCTCTGAATATCCCTCAATGAGGGCTGTCTGTCCTGTAGCCGTCTATCCAGTCTCCCCATAATAAAGATTTATAAGAGGCTATTTTGTGCCCAGCACCGAGGTAGGATTAGGATGAGGGGACACAGTGAAAAGTTTGTGCCTGTACGTAGACCACAGATATTTGATTTGTGTATATATATATGTGTGCTTCTACATGTTCATGTGCAAATGCAGGTGTGGGTACAGATGCAAATGCATGCGTGTGCACGTATGTGTAGAAGCCAGAAGTCAATGTTGGGTGTCTTCCTCAATTTGTCTCTGTGTTTTTTTTGAGACAGTCTCTTACTAAACCTTGAAGCTTGCAGCTTCAGCTATACTGGCTGGCCAGAAAGTCCCAGGAAACCTGTTACCACCCTTTCTTTCCATGTGATTACAGGCTTGCACTGTCGCCTTTTTGCTGTGGGTACTGCAAACTCGGGTCTTTATACTGTGTGTGGGGTCATCTCGCCACCCCTAGATATTAGGATTTATGGTTAGAGAACAGTAAAGCACTTATTTTTTTCTTCATATAAATATTTCACAATTTATTAAGGGAAGAATTGGAGCCCAAGAGGCATCTGTAAGAAGCAAAGGGAAGGAGATGCACCCTGGTTCTACCTGGCATTCTAGTGTGCATCCAGATCTAGGCAAGAGTCGAAAGAACAATGTGATAGATCAGCGCAGAAGAAAACTAGCACAGCCCAGAGCCTCTTTGCTTAAGAAAAATACACTCCCTCTGTCCTCTCCAGCCCTGGCCCTGTCTGTCTCTGACGCAGAGAGCTAAGGGTCTAAATGAAACCTGTTGGAGGTTCCAATTAAATCTCTGTGGACAAAGCGTGTACACATGTGGGCGGGCACGCACGCACGCGCACACACACACACACACACACACACACACATCCTCAGATAACAGGCAGCAATAAATCCATCAGGCCAATCTCTTTCAGAGAACAGAGTCTCTGCTGTCTTGCCAACAGCTGTCAGTTCCTCTCAGAGTGCCTCACAGCAAGATGAGCTGTAAGGTAAGATTTTTTTTTTCTTTCTGGATAAGTTTAGTTCTTCCTTAAAATTTCTGTTTCTTGTTACAGGGTTTTGACTGCTGAGTTTACCGTGAATGGTTGGACGGATTTTTTGTCCCATTTTTTTTTTGTTGTTTTATTTTATGTTTATTTTGTTTATTGCATGTTTATTGTGTTACTGTGTTTATATTGTTTTATTGTATGTTTAGTCTCAGTCTACTTATTTTACTCTGTTTAACAACTTTTCATTTTTTGTTGCTTTCTTTTTAGTCAGTTCTTACTTAGATTTTTTTTTATGTGTCTTAAGTAAGTTTGTAGTTTGAAATTTCTTATTATACAAAGAAAGGAAGGGTCTCAGATCACTTATATTTGGTTCCTGGTTCAGAGTCATCCAGGAATTGGTTTCAGTTGAGAGCTTGCTCCTTGAACTGTAGCATGGAGGATGTTCTTCTGGCTGAGAAGACACTAGCTCAATGCCTGGGGTACTTCTATCATCTGAGGCTGGTGTTTAATCCTAGAGATAACCACTCAAAATTATTTACTGCTTGTATTATGAAAGCAGCTCATCATAGAATTATATGAAAATGATAAGCCAGGCAAAGAACCAAGTCACTGACTGTGAGTAACTGGCACTCAAGTATGGGTCTTCCTAGACTTAAAAATAAGCACACTTAAAAAAAATCTCTTTAAAAACTTTTTATTGCTTTTTTGTGAATTTTATATCACGGACCCCAATCCCACGCATCTCCCTGTCCCCTCATACCTGCCCTCTGCCCTGGCAACAACCACCCAACAAGGGGAGAAAAAAAACCTCATTGTGGAAGCTGTAGTGTGTCACATTACATGCCAAGCCATGAATTGTGTCACATTACATGCACATGCCAAGCCATGAATACAGCATCACGGACGTACCATTTATTTTATGATAGTAAACCACTTTAATGTTAAATGATTGATATTTGTTGGCACTGTAATAGAAGTGTCATAAAAAGCCAATGAAACCCTCTCAGAAATTATGATTCCCTGAGGTTAGAAGAGCCACTGTGAAGTGATTGTCATGTGTGATACAGGTTCCTAAATGTGAAACTACAGATATAGCAGTCCACTAGGGAAACTCATTGTGTGAGTTAACATCTTATTACACAGCAGCACACCTCTCTGAACAGGGTTCTATAGCTTAGATACAAAACCAGGAGCACTTCTAACATTGTATATCCACAGAAAAAAAATAAGAGTGTAAATATACAAGTTAAGAAGTTTGGGATTTTTAGCTCCATGTGACATCAATTGTGAGACCCAGGACAAATCGCTCCAGCTTCTGAGTTTTTGATTTTTTTTTTTAAAACTGTTTTGTTTTTGCTTAGTGCTTGCCAGTGGACAGGCAGTGGGACATATATTTTTTGCATGATACAGTTTCCTACGCTATACTTTTTGAGTGGTGATAAACTTAAGACTTTTTTGCATAGTCATAAAATTGCTTTTATTTGTATGTACTTGATTTTTGAGACAAGGTCTTGCTGTGTAGCTGTGACCTGGATCTCTATGTGGTACAGATGAGGTCCTAAACTTATGCTTCTCGTGTCTTCACCTTCCAAGTGCTGGGATTAGGGTGTGCACCGCCATGCCTTTCACAACAATATTTTAAAATGAAAACTATCTAAAACTTAGAATGGAAGAGAGAACTGTTGTTCGAGAGATGTCTACGCCATTCAGACGAGAGGCTGGTTTCTGACAGTTGAGAAACAAGAAGGCTGTTCATCTGTAGAGTCTGTTTAATGCAGTAGGTGTAATTTCAGACCTAAACCTCTGGACAGCAAAACTTCGCCGGGAGGTATTGTGGGAAATGTTGAATTGTTGAGATTATCTAAGAAATGAACGAAGAGGCAAGGAAAATTCCGACCCTTGAGCTACTTACGCCTTCACGCTTTCATTTGAGCAGTGAGCTTCCGTAGACCAGGCAGACTTCCCTCCTCTAAAGGTGACAGAAGAACACATCTGCCAAGGGGCCTTCCTAAGCACCCAGAGGCGAAGGCCCCCACCATCCCACTCCCTTCCCAGCCCAGACTCCTGCAGCCCTTGCCATGTTCCAGGTGGTCCTGGGGGCTCCTCGGCGGTTGCTGGAGGAAGGGAGGCAGTCCCGGAAGCTGGTGTTGGTGGTGGTGTTTGTGGCTCTGCTCCTGGACAACATGCTGCTCACTCTGGTGGGTACGTTTGGGGCTTTTTGTGCTGTGGGTGTATCTGCTTCGGGTCACAGCAGGCAGCATGTACCCTGCTTGATTCCATCGATGCGCAGAAACGTGTTAAGTTTTTCATCTGGAAAAGGCACGGAGGTTGTTGAGGGGTGGTGGGAGCTGTAGGCAGAAGGGTCTGGAGGCTGTCAGACTTGAGACTAATGACTCCAGAGTTCTAAACAAAAACAAGTTCATACCCACCTGGCAGGGAGAGAAGACCTAAGCCAGGATGTCATGTTTTCACCTTTAGGTTTTCTGGAGTCACCCGGGGCAGTGGGCTTCATTTATCTGTAATGCTCTTCCAGCCTCTTCTTTGCAAACACAGGATATCTAAGTCCTTACCAAGCCCTTCCCTGTTTGTAGTTAATTGCCTCATGTGATGTTCTGGCTGATACTTCATTAAAAATTTTACATTAAATTTCAGAAGTATATGACTAAGTTCTAGCATCCTGTCTCTCCTGGGTGAAATATCTGCTTTAAAGAAGAGGCTTCTTCTGACAAGTAGATAATCCAATATAGTCGATCCTCATTTCTTGTGGTTCTATAGTTAGAGTGATATTCAGAAAATGCTCACAAACGCTGACATAGCAAGTATGGAATCTTTGCATCAAAGGGAAATACACACACACACACACACACACACACACACACACACACACACACAGCCCACTCCACCATCGAGATTATTAAGTCTTGACATCAATGCAGAAGGTTTTGTCTCTTCTACAAAAGGCAGAACCTATTTATTGTACCTCAGCTGGAATGTGTACATTCTAGTGGTGAACATGTGCGTATAGAGTATGTGCATTGGGTTACTCTGTTTTTTCCCATTTTGCCCCCATCTGTGAAAAATCATTACAGATTATATCAAGTATCGATACCCAGGTTATACATTACACAAGTAGATAAATTAACCAGTAAGGATGACACAAATTCATGAAAACTAACTGAATAATGGATAGAATTTGGCCCTTTAGCTGTTAGGATGATCTGGGCAGGTGTCATCTTCATTAGGTTTTAAATAATGTCACTTCCTTCTACATAAAATTGGACCTCAGAGTAGTTCTTTTGAACTTCGTAATGGAAAAAGGATCTCTGTCCTTGACTCTCCTCACATATCATCATTGATTTTCAGTGCCCATTGTGCCCACCTTCCTGTATGCGACCGAGTTCAAAGACATCAACTCTTCTCTGCGTAGTGGTCCTTCTGTAAGCTCCCAGAAAGCTCTCTCCTCTTCTGCCTTCTCTACCATGCTCTCCTTCTTTGACAACACCACCGTGACTGTGGAAGAGCATGTACCCTTTCGTGTAGCATGGACAAATGGTACCATCCCTCCTCCAGTCACCGAACCTGGCTCAGTACCTAAAAACATCTGCTTGCAAGGGATAGAGTTCTTGGAAGAAGAAAACGTCCGGATTGGGATTCTATTTGCTTCAAAGGCTTTGATGCAACTTCTGGTCAACCCATTTGTAGGACCTCTTACTAACAGGTAAGTCAGTAGCTACAATTTCTGTCTTAGTCATTGCTCTATTGCTGTGAATAGGCACCATGACCAAGCATTTAAATTTGGGGCTTGCTTACAGTTTCAGAAGGTTAGCACCTTATCATCATGGCAGGAAATGTGCCAGCATGCTTATAGGTACCGGAGCAGTGGCTGAAAACTACATCCTGATCTATAAGCAGAGAGAGAAAGAATGACTCTGGAGTTGGCATGGATTTTTGAATCCTCAAAGCCCACACCCAGTGACATACTTGCTCCAATAAAGCCACACCTCTCAATCCTTCTAATCCTTTCAAAGTGCCACTCCCTGGTAACTAAGTGTTCAAATACATGAGCCTAAAGAGGTGACTCTTATTCAAGCACCAAAGTGTTCCATCCAGAAAATACAGACTCAGGCTTAGCACCGAGGCCCAGGCTTCACATAGGTCAGTGGTTCTCAGCCTTCCTAATGCTGTAATACTTTAATACAGTTCCTTATGTTGTAGTGACCCCCAACCATAAAGTTATTTTCGTTGCTACTTCATAACTGTAATTATGCAATGTAATATGGAGGATCTTTGATATATGACCCCTGTGAAAGGGCCACTCATCTTTTAAAGGGTTGCGACTCATGGGTTGAAAATCACTGATATCGGTAGTTAGAAGAGAAAAGGAATGCTCTGGTACCCCAGAGGAGACAGCAGTGTGGATGTGTGTTATCCAAAAGGATAACACGTTATAGGTGGAATGTTGCAGGCTTCACGTCTTCTTAGTGATGTGGATATTGATGCTGAGAACAGAAGCAGTGAACAGCCGGCAGGTGGTGAGCACGGCTTGAGTGGGATGCCAGAGAGCACAGGGCAGACTGAATGCAGTGTGAAGGAACCTCAGGCTTCCTAGAAATCTCATCTAAGCTGATCCCAAGGTTTCGAGAGATGCCTTTTCTGGGAAGAATACTTTGGGCCTTGTCTGTGGGTAGATTTGCATGTTTGTTTATATATAAGTATGTCTTCACATATTAAAAGCATGCTCTCAAATTAACCCCACCTTTGTTCCCACTCAGATTAAAAAAATACTGTCCAAGTATATGAATGCTTGCTGCGATGCTATTATTCTTTGTTCGCTTCCATTTTAGGATTGGCTATCACATCCCTATGTTTGTTGGCTTTATGATCATGTTTCTCTCCACACTAAGTAAGTCATTTGCTTTCCTTCACTAAGCATCTTTGATTCTATTATGTAAATGTAGTGTCAGAGCAGGATTGAGTTACCCAGAGAACAAGTCAGCTGGGACATTGACTGAATGTCTCAGTCACTGGAATAGGGACTGGGTTAGTGTCAGTAGCCACGTCCTCTAATTGCAATCATTCTCATCTCCTATAGGAGAACAGATTCTTAATTCAGTGAAAATCATGAGGGCTGTGTGTATGTACATTTACTTGTTTGAGGAGGTGGGGTGTGTGTGTGTGTGTGTGTGTGTGTGTGTGTGTGTAACTAACCTCTTGAGCAAGCTTACTGCAAGCCTTCCCTCTTTTAAGAGATAGTATTTTGCTGGTATGCTATGTAAAGGGTGACTAACAATAAAAATGGATGTTGGAGCATAGTAACTAGAAAAGTCCCAAAACCTGGTGTTTCCCAGCTAAGGGCTTTAAAGGTCATACCTTAGGAAAGTAAATTTGCTACAGAAACCAGAAAGTAAGTGACAAATCTCATCCAGTTTGAAGTTACTAATACAATGGAGGTGGAATCAATACCGTGAGATGAATAAGCTCGATGTTTGAGTCTGAGTATTGCACAGGGGGAGCCCTCGGAGATGTCCATTTTAGGGGATCAGTGTAAGGAAGACACCTGTGGACCCACCATTGGTTCCTCTGCTGGTTCTGTGTTCCAAATTACACAGCTTCTCCCTTTAGATTTCTTAGTTTTCTAACTCATATCCACCTTCTCAGCTTTTCTTCCCTCCCAAAGTTAGAACTGACCCAATGCAAAGTTCAACAAGATATAGTTGCATTTGCGGATGTCAGAGCTTGAGATGGGGCAACGGGAAATACACTTGTGCAATTATAACCAAATGGAAGAAAATGAAGTCACCAGGCTCTGTTGCTTGGTTCTAAACTTGGGGGTCACAGAGAAGATCCTCATCAAACTCTGTGAGACACTAAACAAAACCAAAACCAGTTAATGAAGGCAAGGGATTTATGGACGGTGGAGGGGCTGGTTGGATTGGGAGGAAAATGGGAGAGGGTGGTAGGTGGGGACAAGAGTATACAAGTACGAAGTTGTAGAAGAACAAAAATGTACTAGTAAGAAAAGAAAATTAGGAAGTTCAGATTAGCAGTGTTCATGAGTCTTCTATAAGTTCACCTTGTGTTAGAGACCAAATTAAGGATCATGGTCATCCAATGTGACTTAGAAATTCGTTAAAAAAATTTCTGGAATTCGTATAAAGAATAAACTATAATCCATGTGTGTAGAGGAGGGTGTGGTGATTGCCTTGGGAATTGTGACCATACCCTGCAAAATAAGACCTGTGACCCAGGCTATTTAGTATAAATTCTTGTCTGCTCCTCTGCCAAGAAACAGTAGGTTAAAAGCTTTTCCATTTACCTCACTGTGTGTGTTAAGTAACAATTATGGTTTCTATGATGTCACTAGTTCTACTGGGTTAGCCTAATTCTGTACAAAAGAACATATATTTGGGTGTTCGGATAGCCTGTGTAAGCCTTGGGGTTTGAATAAAATAATAAGCAAGAACTGGGTGTGCCAGCACAGGCTTGTAACCTAGCACTTGGGAGCTAGAAGCAGGACGATTAAAAGGTCATTGTCATTTATTCTTGGCTATAGGGAGTCCAAGGCTAGCCCACGCTACAAGGGGCCCTGTATCAAAAGAGCAAATTTACTAAGAAGAGGTTGTTGATGCCCATCACTCCCTTCTGGAGCCCCTCTCTGAGAATTGTTAATGTAACCAATAAAGGCCCATATTAATTTAGAAAAAGAAAAAAAAAAGAAAATGATTGTTTTTTCTTTTTAAAAGAATTATTTATTTATTTTGTATAAGTGAGTATACTGTCGCTGTCTTCAGACACACCAGAAAAGGACATCGGATCCTATTACAGATGGTCGTGAATGACCATGTGGTTGCTGGGAATTGAACTCAGGACCTCTGGAAGAACAGTCAGTGCTCCTAACTTCTGAGCCATCTCTCCAACCCCGATTGTTTTTTCCAATAGTGTGATCAACTGTCCTGATTTTTCCATGTTGGAGGTTTTGTACAATGTGGCTTTCAGTTCTGAAACTAAAAAAGTTTTGGGTAACGCAAGACAAATTGGCCACTCCCTTCTTTGAGATCATAAAAGTGGTGGGGTTTGAGCTTACTAGATATTAGAAAGTCTGAGAATGGGCATTACAGGCCAAAAAAAGAGAAGGACCAAGAATGTGTGTTTTGGGGAGATAATGAGTAGTTGGGTGCAGTCATGTTGGGCTGCAACTAAGCTCAGAAAACACAACCAAAGTCACCTGTAATGAGTGGTCAGGAAGATTAAAGTATGTCTGGTTCAGACATCTTGAGAAGGACTTTTTTCCCCTTTGGAGATATTGCTTGGGAGTTGAGGATGAGGAGTGTCTACCAACACAACCTCCACAATCTGTAATTTAGTTTGAGACAGCGCTCTCTAGTCTGCCTCTCAGTTTCAACTGTGTCCATCTCTAGTAGATGGTGTGTCTTCAAGACCATTAGTTGGATGTGCTTGTTCTTCCTCACATCTGCTACCAGTCCAGCAGAGTTGCACACTTATTGTTAAATAAATCCCAATCATTATATTTAAATGTTAATTCTTTAAAAAATTGAGGTTCATTTATCTTTATGTGCACTGGTATTTTGCTTACATGTATTTCTGTGCGAAGGTATCAGATTCCCTAGAACTGGGGTTAGACTGTTGTGAGCGGCCATGTGGGTAGTGGGAATTGAACCCGAGTCCTCTGGAAGAGCAGCCAGTGTTCGTCACTGCTGAGCCATCGTCCCAGCCCGTAAATATGTTAATTCTATGAAATAATGGGTCTCATCTCATCATGTATGCTTAAGGTCTATGTAATAGTGACTCATCTCTGCCCAGAATGACATCCTCGACAGAATCTGAGTTAGCTTGCTAATGGAGCTGACCTCCTCCTCCTCCTCCCCCTTTTGTTTGTATTCTTCTTTTTTTTTTTTGATTTTTTTCAAGACAGGGTTTCTCTGTGTAGCCCTGGTTGTCCTGGAACTCACTGTGTAGACCAGGCTGGCCTCGAACTCAGAAATCCACCTGCCTCTGCCTCCTAAGTGCTGGGATTAAAGGCGTGTGCCACCAGTGACCACCCAGCTTCTTGTTTGTATTCTTAAAGGAATTTTTGATGTGTTTGTTTGTTTGTTTTTCTCTATATGAATGCCACAGAGTGCATTAAGGTAAAAGGACAATTCATAGGAGTTGGTTCTCTCCCACCATATAGTTCCAGGGATTGAACTCATGCTGCAGACTTGTTGGCAAGCACTTTTACCCACTGAGTTATCTCTCTGTCCTGAAAATCATTCTTTCAAGAAATGGTTTTATTAGCCGGGCGGTGGTGGCGCACGCCTTTAATCCCAGCACTTGGGAGGCAGAGGCAGGTGGATTTCTGAGTTCGAGGCCAGCCTGGTCTACAGAGTGAGTTCCAGGACAGCCAGGGCTACACAGAGAAACCCCGTCTCGAAAAACCAAAAACCAAAATAAACAAACAAAAAAAAAAAGTAAAAAAAATGGTTTTATTAATATCCTAATTTGTTTCCTGTTGTGATAAAATGTTTTTTACCAAAAGCAGCTTGGTGAAAAAAAGGGATTGTTGGGTTTACAGAGTATAAGTCCATGGTTGGGAAAAGCCAAGGCAGGAACCCAGAGGCAGAAACTGACGCAGAGATCATGAAAAAAGATGCTTACTAGCTTGCTCCTAATAGCTTGCCTGGCTACCTTTCTTGTAGCATCCTGGACCATCTGCTTAGGAGTGGCACTGCCTATGTTGGGCAGGGCCCTCCTGTATTGATTAGCAATGAAGGCTGGGCCCTCCTGTATTGATTAGCAATGAAGAAAATGTCTTGGGGGCTGGAGAGATGGCTCAGCGGTTAATAGCACTGACTGCTCTTCCAGAGGTCATAAGATCAAATCCCAGCAACCACATGGTGGCTCACAACCATCTCTAATGAGATCTGATGCCCTCTTCTGGTGTGTCTGAAGACAGCTACAGTGTACTCACATATAATAATAAATAAATAAATCTTTAAAAAGAGAAAGAAAGAAAGAAAGAAAGAAAGAAAGAAAGAAAGAAAGAAAGAAAGAAAGAAAGAAAATGTCTCATCGACATGGCCACAGGCCAGTCTGGTCTAGGCAGTTCCTCAACTGAGGTCATCTCTTCCCAGATGACTCTGGGTTATGTGAAGTTGATCACCAAATCTAACTGCGACAATTAACCTAATTAACCCATATCTCACAATGGGTTTTGTTACCCTCCCTATTCACCCTCACTCTCACTGCGGCTCCTCTTCCCAAGGAACCCCCCCCCCACAAGTTGAATTAGGGTTCCTTACAGGTGGGTGGGGAATGGGGGGCTATTTACAGGAGCCCAAGCAGCCTACTAGTAATATCTAAGGGAAATGAGTCTCTTCACCCCAACCTGGACCATTCTGTCTCTTCTCTTTCCCAGTGTTTGCTTTCTCTGGCACCTATGCCCTGCTATTTGTGGCCCGAAGTCTCCAAGGCATCGGATCTTCATTGTCATCTGTTGCAGGTAATACTGCAACACACACACACACACACACACACACACACACACACACGCACACACACATACACACACATACACACACACACACATACACACACACATACACACACACACACGCACGCACACATATACACACACATACACACACATATGCACACACACATACACACATACACACACACGCACACACACATACACACACATATACACACACACATGCACACACATACACACACATACACACCACACACACACATACACACACACACATACACACCACACACACACACATACACATACACACATACACACCACACACACACATACACACACATACACACCACACATACACATACACACACATACACACACACACATACACACCACACACACACACACACACATACACACCACACACACACATACACACACATACACACACACATACACACACACATACACACCACACACACACATACACACACACATACACACCACACACACACATACACACCACACACACACACACACATACACACACACATACACACACATACACACCACACACACACATACACACACACATACACACACATACACACACACATACACACACACATACACACACATACACACCACACACACACACACACACATACACACACATACACACACACATACACACCACACACACACACATACACACCACACACACGCACACACACATACACACACATACACACACACATACACACACACATACACACCACACACACACACCCCTCTTACCACTGCTTTAGAATAATACTACATAGAATTTATATGAAGAGATTAAGGAGTGTGTCACCCATGGAAGTAGTAATTGTGATTCAGGAATGAACTGGTTGTAGACTTGTGGGCAGGGCCTGTCCATTTCTGGCCTAGATTAACTCTTGATGTTACTCAGGTACAGTCTGCTCAAGTAAGAATAAGTCTATGCTTAGGATTTTATCTACTGACTCTTCATGGCCCTTCCTTTGCATTGCTTTTAATTTAATAGGAATTGTTATTTCAGTAATGTCATCAGAGTTTTTCTCAGTATCAACAAGCAAAAATGTCACAGTATCCCAGGAGGCTGCTGTGTTATGCCACTCACACAGCTGATTGGCCTGATGGTAGATTTGCTAGATATTGCCAGCCCATGCTCTCTCCTGGATGCCTAGTTTTCATGTTCCTCTTTGCGTACCGCACTGAATACAATGGTCTACTCATATGTCTTCCTTCCCCTGACCTCCTGGTCTGTGACCTCCTCATGTAGGGAGGTGTGTAAGGAAATGATAAAACCCTATGAAACATGAAATAACTAGACAATAGTGTTATTATATTACCCTTCCTCAAAGGCTTCTCATTTTTTTACAATATTAACAATGTCAGCACCAAAGTAATAAACTGTATGAAGGGGAGGACCAAGACGCAACTGTGGAGGACGGTATTTGTGATATACTATGAACTAAGTCTTATAAAATCACTCAAATGAAATATCCAGTAAAGACCATCACTCAAGATATTCCTGGGTTGGTACCAAGGGCTGTGGGAAGCAATTAGCAGCCTCCCGCATGCCAACTCTAACAATTATTTTCTATGCAGGGCTTGGAATGTTGGCCAGTGTCTATACTGACAACTACGAGAGAGGGAGAGCCATGGGGATTGCTTTGGGGGGCCTGGCTTTGGGGCTTCTGGGTAAGTAGCAGCTAGACAAAGACCTGAGCTCAGGAGGTGGGGTGCTGCACATTCTGTAAAGATGGCTCCAGGAGGCAGGTACCTCCTGTAGTGGAAGACAAGTATTTTCCATGCCTCCCTGGCCCCCAACTGCGTTCAACTCCTTCAGAACAATCACTAGGGAAAGTGACATTTCTTTTTCCTTAAGAAGCTACAAAATGCAGGAGGACTGGGGACATCCTGAAGGCCAATCTGTCTGAGAGAGTGAATGGCCTCACATTAGTGACCACTGCTCCTCCCCCTCTACTTTCATACAAGGCTGGTGCTTTCCCCAGGAGAGCTGGTCTTTTGCCAGCGTCCCTTCTGATTTCACAGAAGTAATCTCTTTTAATCCTCATTACCAATTTGTGAAGGATGAGTGGTTGTCCCCAGGGAAAAGATAAGAATATGAACCATTTCGGAGCTATCAAAAGTAATTGGAGAGGCAGGAATAAGGGGTCAGATTTTCTATACTCCGAAGCCCCAATTCCAAACAACATGCTTAGGTTTCCCTGGAGGCATAGACGTCATACTGACTCATTGAACAAACTTTCCTTTGCTGAGCACTCCCCAGGACAAGCACAATGCTGGCACAGATGGCATAGAGGTTACAGGCTTCAACGATGTTCTGCACTCGGGGAGTTTACAAGATTGCCGAGGGAAGACCCAAGTCTCTTCATTCTCTGATCTGTGCCCTACCAGCCACCATGGTAGAAAAGAGAGGGAAGAAAGCCTTGTTCTTTGTTATTAGCCATATTGATACCCACCATGTTGTGTGAGACAACCTCACCACAGCCACTATCAGGAGATGAGCACGCTCCTTCCCTTAGAACCCCTTCAAGGTCAGCTTTCCCCTCTTTCTTGGTTGGAACATGACACTAGCCTCCTACTGGTTCTCTTTTATACCCTCTCCTTCCTTCATGGTACATATCACCCAAAGAATCTTTTAAAGGCGACAACAGGTGAGGTTTCTTCTCTGCTAAAAAGTCTCACCTTTCTCAATAACCAACAAGGCCCAGTAGATGCCTCATCTGGACATCTAGAGCCCTTGATTAATGTTGCCTCAACCATCTTCATATTCACATATCCCCTCAAAATACTCGTGTTCCATCCACATCAGCCTTCATCCACTTTCAGACCCTCCAGGCTTGCTCCTACACATCACCCCCAGCTGCAATAGGCTTGGCAAAGAGTTTGCGACCTTTCTGAATCATTTCACGAGTGCAACACAGTATTTTCGAGCACAAGACCATTTCCTGCTGGGCACTTTGCCGCATTTCAACGGCTTGTCCTATTACCTCCCTGACCCTGCCCTGCTAATTTTCTTTACTAGAAAGGTCTTTGTCCTTGAGGACAGAGACTGAATCTTCTTGATCCCTGAGCCCCAGGCCTCAGTAGAGTTTAGCCCCCAAAGGCCTTCAGTAAAGGCTCAGCAGGTGATGTGGAAGAATCTCACTGCAGGTGTCTGTGCTGCCTTTCCTTTCAGTGGGAGCACCTTTCGGAAGTGTGATGTATGAATTCGTGGGCAAGTCCTCACCGTTTCTCGTCTTGGCCTTCCTGGCACTTCTAGATGGAGGTAGGTCAACGCTGATGCCTCTGGACAGCTCAGCTCAGGTCGGAAGTGCATTATGCTATGGAGTCTGCCCTGCTTAGATGGGTCAAGGACTGCTCCATTCTAGGGAAAAAGAAAGAAACCGAGGAAGTCAAGGTGGTAGCTATGTGGCCATTAGTAGAACCCCAGATAACCAGCCAATAAACAGAGCTGTCCCCATTTCCCTTTTTTTTCTCAGCTCTCCAGTTTTGCATCTTATGGCCTTCGAAAGTGTCTTCTGAGGTAAGTGGTCATGAAACTCCATTATTCTGGGATAAATAGCATGGCTGAGCCCAGGAGAAAGGGGAAGTCAGAAAAGCGAACCCCGGATTTAGATTCCAGACAGACCTACACTTAGGGCAGCAAAGGAGTCTGCCTTGGTATTGGATAAAGATGGACAGGTGGCTGTAGAAAGAACCGTTTTCTAAAGGATGAAGGAGGTGACAGAGTCCCCCCAACAAACTTCTCCAAGAGCCCCCATTTGGACACCGTTCAGTCACACTCAATACCTACCAGAGTCGGTGCTTATCTGACTCCGAGTAAAACATGGCTCTGAGCTGTATTATGAGGGAGGAGTTGCCCAGGGTGTCAGCACTGATCAAGGAGGTAGGGGGTGCAAGCACTTTTCCCTTGACAGAAGCAGTGGCCTCAGCTGGAGAAGGAACGAATGTGTCCTCTCCCGGATGGGTGAACTGCCTGAAGTCAGCGGAGAAGGGACTAGAACCACAGAAGCAGAGAAGAAGTGGACACCAAGGGTGTGTCTGAGCTGGAGGAGGGTCTATATAGGAAGAGCATGGAGGTGGGATCCTCTACAAAGCTGACAGAAAGGACATAGCGTGGATGATGATACTGGGGCCCAAGGACCAGTGGGAAGACTATAAAGAGGTTTTCCTTGAATTAGGAAGAAAATCTTAGAGAACGAAACTAAAGCAGTGAAGAAAGACATCCAGAGACTGTCTTTATTTACCTCACTGTTTGCCTTTAAGAATGGTCAGCAAAATAAAGCAAAAGACATGATTTTCCCAAGGACTGGGAAGACCAGTCTCATGTAGCCCAGGCTGGCCATTAACTCACTAGGCGGCAGAGGCAGAGGATTGACCTTGAACTCCTTTCCCTCCTTCCTCTACCTCCTGAGCTCCAGGATTATAAGGGTTACTAAAATGCCCAATTCTGAAATTTCCTTTTCAAGCCAAGGACAAAGAAGAACTGAGGAAAACAAAGAAGTCTCCGGAAGATGAAAATTTAAAATCCTGGAATTAATGATAGCTGAAAAGGTGGAAATAAGAAATGTATAGGCAAAAATGAGAGCAATTCCCCCTCCCATAAATATGGGAGAGAGTTCAAACAGGGCAGATGGTAGAGTCACGGGGTGAGGGTAGGGGTGGGGTGGGGGAATGGGGGTGGGGGTGGGCTGAATAACAATGGCGACCAGGTGACCAGCCAAGTGGGAAAAAGAATCCAGGAAGCCTAGGGAACCAAAAAGAAGCTAACAGAGAAGGAAGCTATACCTAAAAGCAAACGGAGGCCAGCAGAAGTGACAGAGATAGAGTGAAGAAGAGGGAAGCGTCAGCCCCAACCCCCTCCTCTGTACAGGGACGGGCGGTGAAGAGAATCTCCAGAATGCAGCCGAGCAAAACTATGCGCCAGTGTGTCTGGTTTTATGTGGAGATCTTCAATCCACTTATAATTGAGCTTAGTGCAAGGAGATAAGGATGGGTCAATTTGCATTCTTCTGCATGTTGACCTCCAGCTGAGTCAGCACCATTTGTTGAAAAGGCTATCTTTTTTCCACTGGATGGTTTTAGCTCCTTTGTCAAAGATCAAGTGACCATAGGAGTGTGGATTCATTTCTGGGTCTTCAATTCTGTTCCATTGATCTACATGTCTGTTACTGTACCAATACCATGCAGTTTTTAACACTATTGCTCTGTAGTACAGCTTGAGGTCCAGGATACTGATTCCCCCAGAGGTTCTTTTACTCTTGAGAATAGTTTTAGCTATTCTGGGTTTTCTGTTATTCCAGATGAATTTTTGAATTGCTCTTTCTAACTCTATGAAGAATTGAGTTGGGATTTTGATGGGGATTGCATTGAATCTGTGTATTACTTTTGGTAAGATGCTCATTTTTACTATATTAATCCTGCCAATCCATGAGCATGGCAGATTTTTCCATCTTCTGAGGTCTTCTTCAATTTCTTTCTTCAGAGACTTGAAGTTCTTGTCATACAGATCTTTCACTTGTTTGGTTAGAGTCACGCCAAGATACTTAATATGGTTTGTGGCTATCGTGAAGGGTATTATTTCTCTTACTTCTTTCTCAGCCTGCTTATCCTTTGAGTATAGGAAGGTTACTGACTTGCTTGAGTTGATTTTATATCCGGCCACTTTGCTGAAGTCGTTTATCAGCTGTAGGAGTTCTCTGGTGGAGTTCTTTGGGTCGCTTATGTATACTATCATATCGTCTGCAAATAGTGATAGTTTGACTTCTTCCTTTCCGATTTGTATCCCTTTGACCTCTTTTTGTTGTCTAATTGCTCTAGCTAGAACTTCACTGAAACTAATAGAAGGGAAACTAGGGAAGAACCTTGAACATATGGGCACAGGGGAGAATTTCCTGAACAGAACTCCAATAGCTTATGCTCTAAGATCAAGAATAGACAAATGGGACCTCATTAAATTACAAAGTTTTTGCAAGGCAAAAGACACTGTCAAAAAGTCAAAGCGGCAACCAACTAACTGGGAAATGATCTTTACCAACCTTACATCCGACAGAGGGCTAATATCCAATATATACAAAGAACTCAAGAAGTTAAACTCCAGAGAGGCAAGTAACCCTATTAAAAAATGGGGTACAGAGCTACACAAAGAGTTCTCACCTGAAGAATATCTAATGGCTGAGAAGCACCTAAAGAGATGTTCATCATCCTTAGTCATTAGGGAAATGCAAATCAAAACAACCCTGAGATTCCATCTCACACCAGTCAGGATGGCTAAGATCAAAAACACAGGAGACAGCAGTTGTTGGCGAGGATGCGGAGAAAGAGGAACACTCCTCCACTGCTGGTGGAATTGCAGGCTGGTACAACCACTCTGGAAAGCAGTCTGGCGGTTCCTCCGAAAACTGGGCATGACACTCCCGGAGGATCCGGCTATACCACTCCTGGGCATATACCCAGAGACTTTACCTGCATGCAATAAGGACACATGCTCCACTATGTTCATAGCAGCCTTATTTATAATAGCCAGAAGCTGGAAAGAACCCAGATGTCCCTCAACGGAGGAATGGATTCAGAAGATGTGGTATATCTACACAATGGAATACTACTCTGCAATTAAAAACAATGAATTCACGAAATTCCTAGGCAAATGGTCAGATCTTGAAAATATCATCCTTAGTGAGGTAACCCAATCACAAAAGAACACACATGGTATGCAGTCACTGATAAGGGGATATTGACCCAGAATCTCGGAATACCCTAGACACAATCCACATATCAATAGATTTCTAAGAAGATGGAAGGAGAGACCCCTGGTCCTGGAAAGACTGGATGTAGGGGAACGCCAGGACAGAGTAACGAGAGGGGGTTGAATGGAGAAAAGAGGGAAGGAAGGGGGCTTATGGGACTTTCGGGGAGGGAGGAAACGGGAAAGGGGAAGTGATTTGGAATGTAAATTAAAAAAATAAAATTAAAAAAAAAAACTACGCACCAGTGCGGCTCAGTGCGCACCGCGAAACCCCAGGAAGAGTGGAGAACGAAAGGATCAAAGGATAGGAAGCGCTTCCACCCCTAGGCCTTACCACAGAGGGAGAAACTACCCCAGCATGGGCGTTTGCAAGCCTTTGGGCCTGCACCTTGTCCTCTACAGTTTTCTTCTCTTCCGGGTTGAGTTATTTATTTATTTTGGATTCTTGTGAGTCAGGACCCCATGCTGTAGATCTATCTGGTAATCTTCCTGCCTCAGCCTCCTGAGTTGTAGGAGTATAGCCCTGAGCCGCAGCACTTAATTCCCACTTGGTTTATTTGTTTAACAGGGCTTAAAATTATTTCTTTTATTTTTGAGATTATAATATAGATACATCATTTTCCCCTTCCCTTTCCTCCCTCCAAAGCCACCCACATACTCTTTCTCCTTTTCTTTTTCTTTCCTCCTCCTCCTCCTCTACCTTCCCTTCTTATTCAAGATGTATACTCTGAATAGAAAATTGAGGACTGGTTGAGTGCTGGTGGTGCAAGCCTTTAATCCTCTGTACCTGGGAGACAAGGGCAGGGGCACACAGTGTGTGTATGTGTATGCACACCCGTGTGTGTGTGTGTGTGTGTGTGTGTGCCTGATGCCTGCAGAAGCCAGCAGAGGGCACTGGATCCTTTGTATTGGAGTCACAGATGGTTGTAAGACACCATGTAGTGCTGGGAATTAAACCCAGGTCCTCCATAAGAGTAAGTGCTCTTGATTGAAAGTGGAATTATAAATGTTTTCTGATAAAACTGAAGATTTACATGAAAATATCTCTGATAAAATTGAAGAAATATATAGAAAAACACGTTAAGATTGACTATTTCATGGAAAAATTATACAGATAAAATGGTAGGCATAAAAATATTCCTAAGTTGTTTGAAAGTGAAATTATAAACATTTTCTGATAAAATTGAAGATCTACAAGGACAATATTTCTGATAAAATTCAAGAAATATATAGAAAAAACATGTTAAAACTATTTCATGGAAAATTATACAGATAAAATGGTAGGCACATTTTATCTGTATAATTTTCCATGAAAATCTTCAATTTTAATGTTATTTTATATTTTTCTACATTTTTATTAGAAATATTTCCCATGGAAATCTTCAGTTCTATCATAAAATGTTTTTGCTTCCTTTTTCAATTAATTTAGTAATGTTTTTTGTGTCTACCATTTTACTCTTTCATTTTCCATGAAAACTGTCAATCTTAATGTGCTTTTCTATATGCATCTTCAATTTTGTCAGAAACATTTTCCATGTAAATCTTTAATTTTATCATAAAATATTTTTACTTCCTTTTTCATTTAAAAAAAAGGAGTAAGTGCTCTTAACCACTGAGCTTTGTCTACAGCTACCATTATAATAATTTAAAAAAGAACTTTCAAAATGGAAAGTTTCAAAATTCAGAACATGTGCATGCATTGTTTATTAAGGGCTATAGAAGAGATCAGTTTCTTGCCATTATCCCTAACATGAAGGATTTAAGAAAATCATTTTAAAGGAGTTAGAGGTTCTGTTTCAGCAAAGATAGCAGAATGAGTGTGGTAGGTCTCTGTAACTCAGCATTAAAGAAGCTGGAACAGGAGGATCATGAGTTTCAGGAAGTCTGGGGTATACAGTGAAATTCCCTGAATAAAACAAAAGGTGTTTATGGTTGTATTATACTGAGGAATGAAATGCTGATTAAAAAAACAAACTTTCTCGCCATGGGCAAAACAACTAAGTTATTGTTAGTATATCAGCTGCAAGGCTATGATAGTCAATTTAAATACTAATTATGATATTAATTAACAAATACAGGAAAACTTTAGAAAATGTGATGGAGAAGAAAGCCATCCACGCAGGTGTACATGGTTATGTGACAATATCTATGCAGTATAAGTAAAAATGAATTATCCAAGCAAGGTAACAAGAGTGAAGGGGGTAGAGTGAATGGAATGAAATTAGGAGAGATGGAGAG
Organism: Tokudaia tokunoshimensis; assembly: GCA_036184795.1. Classification (NCBI taxonomy): domain Eukaryota; kingdom Metazoa; phylum Chordata; class Mammalia; order Rodentia; family Muridae; genus Tokudaia; species Tokudaia tokunoshimensis. Next base: position 2,922,409 of record BTHU01000019.1, read on the forward strand.
ATGGCTCAGAGGTTAAGAGCACTGACCGCTCTTCCAAAGGTCCTGAGTTCAAATCCCAGCAACCACATGGTGGATCACAACCATTGGTAATGAGATCTGACGCCCTCTTCTGGTGTGTCTGAAGACAGCAACTGCAGCGTACTTATTGTCTTATATAAAATCATAGCGAGCAGGGCCAAGGAGAGGTCCTGAATTCAAAATTCAATTCCCAGCAACCATGGCTCACAACCAATCAGTACAGCTACAGTGTACTCATACACATTAAATAAATAAATAAATAAATCTAAAACAAAAAAAAGAAAATAGGTTTCCTTTGTTAAGGAAAATACCACAAAGTCAGGCAGTGGCGACTCACGCCTTTAACCCCAGCACTTGGCAGGCAGAGACAGGTGGAATCTCTGTGAGTTCGAGGCTAGCCTGGGCAAGTTCGAGGACAGCCAGGGCTCTGTTATACAGAGAAAACCTATCTCAAACAAACAAACAGAAAACACTATGAAGAAATAATGCAAAAAAAAAAAAAAAAAAAAGAAGGAAGAATGAGGATATGTGTACGGTGGGAAAATGTGACTCAAAGGCTTAGCAGATCAAGGTATTTGAAAAGTAATTAAAGCCACATACAAAAGTTCTTGGCATTTTATGTTTCAGGAGCTCCGTCTAGCACACCATCTGTGGTTTGTCTTAAAAATTCCAGGGAACGACTATTTTCAGCCTCATTTTACAGATGCAGAGTGCTCCTGAAAGATTTTGGCACTGGGGTACAACTGATGCTCTAAGAGTGCCATTTCCCCTCCGTGATGGGTACGCGGTCTGCTGCCAAGGTGTCTAGGAGTAGGAGTAACCACCCACCCAAAACTCCTTAGAGAAAAGCACCAAAAGCTTTCGGACTCTCAGGCCTGGAAGGTGTTTGGTCCCAGCACCATTAGGGTAACTACCTGCCCAGGCCTGGAATATTAAACAGGATGGTTCTACCTTTATTTTACTGAATGTCCTATATATTCAAATCCTACTGAATACTCAACAAAGAGACTAGCTTGTGACAATAGGAAAGTTGAGTATGTATAAATAATTTTTAAAAACTTGAAGGCTGGGTGTAGCTCAGTTGGTAAAATGCTCGGTTAGCACACAAGAAGGCTTGAGAGGTCTTACACTCCACCTCGTCCGTTTATACTGCAGTGTGTGCAATGACTGTTTCCATGACAGAGACAGTACACACAGGTTAGTTGACACAAGGCCTCCACTTGAGCTTGGACTATATCAATCTCTTTACGTTGATTTACATATAGGGTAAGGGTTATAAGTTAGGTTTTGGCACTTCTATATGTGTCCATTGTTATTTGTTCATCATATGTGGTGATGATATTCAGATACGATATCTCGTATGTGATACTGCACACCAGAGATTAGGAAATTCTCTTTGATTCCAACTGCCGAATCAGGAAACACTGGGGGGAAGGTGGAATTTGAACTTGATCATGAAGAACAGGTAAGATGGAGAACTCTGGAGATGAGAAGGATGCTAATTTGGGTACGGGTAACAAAAGGATGATGGCACGCCCAGGTGTGGCTGGTATAAGGGTGATGTCGTGAGAGAGGAGCAATCAGGACTGGTCACTAGGACCAGCATTTTAACCTGCGTGTCCCCAGCTGCACTGTGTAGCTCAGAATGGAGGAAAGGAAGACCTTGTTTGAGGAGCTTTCTTCCGTTGCACTTTCACGCTTACCTTGAGGTTGTGTACTCTGCCTGTTAGGGCAAATGATATTTCCATAGAGAGATGGTGGAAAGGCCCTGGACACCCATTGACAGTCCTGGCCTTGCTTCTGTTCACTATGGGAATCAGAGCCAATACAAGGTATGCTGCTTTCATTACCTCAGGACTTTACACAAAATGGGCTCCGTCCTCCGCGGGAGACACTAGACAGGTCACTTCCTTTCCCTAGACCTGAGTTTCTTGGTCTCTACAGCAAAGGAACCAATGATGTCTAAGGTCCTATCTTAGATCTTGTGAAAACAGGAGTGTTGTAAACTCTAAAAATAAAGGTTCATGCTATTCATTTTTTCTCAGAGTGCCATGGGGACTCCACTTTTGACGCTTCTCAAAGACCCTTACATTCTGATAGCAGCAGGTAAGCTGCCCATGCCCTCCCTCTCTGTGGGAGTCAGGCTTCAGGCAGCCACCCTGGCTCACAGAACTGTCTCTCAGGTTCCATCTGCCTGGCCAACATGGGAGTCGCCATACTAGAGCCCACACTGCCTGTCTGGATGATGCAGACCATGTGTTCCCCTGAGTGGCAGCTAGGTAAGTGAGCTGGGTCCCCAGCAAAGCTCGGACACCAGGTGCTGTGGGCTGTTCTGAAAGTAATCAACAACCTTTAAGTCCAGGTTGTCAACCTCTCAGAGGCTGTACACTCCCTCCATAGGCTCATCCCCACACCCACACCCACGAACTGAGTCCAAACCACCTTGTGAATGATGGCGGGCAATGGAGAGATCTAGTACTAATATGAAACCATTCATTCCAGCCAAAGACCTTGTTTTGTTTTTCTAGCATTGACTGGCAATCTACATTTCTGCAAACAGCATAATCTTTCTGTATTACTTTTCTCATTCTTGTGACTAAATACTCAACAAAAGAAACGTAACAAAGGATGGATTTCTTTTACTCATGGTTTGAGAGGAAATAGCCTGTCTTGGTGGGGAAGGCTTACAGCCACTGGAACTCCTCAGTTTTGGAGATCCCATGAAGCAGAGAGCAGGAGATGCCTGCACCCATCTTGAATTCTCTTTTAAAATTCCTTTTTATTTTGTCTAAAGCCCCAACCCAAAGCATGGTGCTGCTTACATTTAGTATGGGTCTTCCCTTTGCATTTAAACCCCTCTACAAACGCCCTCACAGATTGCCCAGAGTGTGTCTCCTAAGTGATTCTAGATCCAATAATTGCTAAGATTAACTATCACGGTCTCTGAGCATCACTTTTAAAGAATGGTAGTCTCTTATTTATATAAAACGATAAACTCAAAATTTATATAAAATGATAAACTCAAAATTTGTCTTGTTATTCCAGCCAGTGAGGTAGATGGACCTGAGAATATCAGCTCCATTTAACCGGCAACTGAGCACATGCTTCTCTCTCTCTTTCTCTCTCTCTCTCTCTCTCCTCCCTCCCTCCCTCCCTTCCTTCCTTCCTTTTCCTATTTCTAGGGGTAAATCCCAGGACCCTCATGCAAACTGAGCAAATGTTCTATCATCAAGTTACATCTCTGGCCTGCTCTCTTATCTAGTAAGTCCTGAGGTACAAACCCTAAGCCTTTGTGCCTAGGAAAGTTTCCCCATGACTTTGCATCACATTATTTTAAAGTAATTTGGTTTCACAGTTGAGCACCACTTGACTTCTATCTAAAATGAACATGCAAATGCTTTGAAAGGTATTCAAAAGCTCCTTCAAGGAGCTATTGCAGGAATGTATGGCCTAAGGTACCCTGTGCCTGTAGACTCTGCAGGATAAGAACCAACCACACTCTCACTACACCCCTTCTTATTGTCTTATGTGCTCTCTAAAGGGGTGCTCAATCTCCATCCAGGTCGAAAATAGAGGACCCCAGTCTCTTCTGTTCTACGTAGGCTGGAGGCCTCCATGTGTGACTTTGAGTGAGTTTAGAGAGAAGGCCTGGGCCTCTTCCAGGAAACCTGAGGACAACGGGGCAGGAGAGGCTACGTGCAAATGATTCAGTCACTACAAGGCAGGAGAGGCGTGCGGTGCCAGAGGGGAAGCTGATAAGAACCGGATATAGCTCAATGTACCATAAAAAACACAGAATCTAATTTTAAGGGGCCAATTCTAAGCAGGTCTCCAGCTGTACTCTTAACTCAAATTGAATTTCTTGGGCTGTAACAGCCTCTGACTGAGACAATTAACTGAGTTAGGCAGTGCTCGGTGCAGATAACATCTCTTCTGAGGAGGTTCTGGTCGCTCTGGCTTCTGGTACCAGTGAGTATACTACAGCCTGGAGCAGCCCTCCCCCAGCCGTCCAGTTAGCAGCCCCACTTACCAGTTACAAGTCAGTTGGTTACCTGTCCCAGCATCTTATATCATGTTCCTCAGCACTGCCTGCACCTCTGAACTCTACGCATTCTAATATAATTCTCCAAAGATGATGCCACATGCTCAGAGAACTTGTGATACTGGGATTTCTCAGCAAGCTAGCAAAAACAGGTTAAATCCAACCTACTCCTTCCCTCCCTCCTTCCTTCCTCCCTTTCTTTGATTTACTTTTTGTTTTCAAGGCATTCCAAGTACAGTTTCCCCTTCCGTTACTCATCCCAGTTGTTCCCCCATATCCCCCTCCCCATCCACTCCTTCATTTCCCTTCAGAACACGTCTGCCAGGGGTGTCCACTGAACACTGAATAACAAGTTATAATAAGACTAGGTACAAACCCTCATATCAAGGCAGGATGGGCTAACCCAGTAGGAGGAACCCCCCCTTTTTATTTTTTTGTCCCAGAGCAGACAAAAGAGTCAGAGACATCCCCACTCCTGGTTGTTGGCATATGTCAGTAAGATTTGCTGAAAGAGGCAGAGGGAAGAGGACCACTACTTCAAGGCCAGCCTGGGTTACACTTCCTCCTTTTTCAATCTTGCTTTTTTTGTTTTGTTTTGTTTTTCTTTTGAAACTGGGTTTCCTGTAACCTGGTCTGTCCTTGGCTTGAATATATAGATGAGCCTAGCCTTGAACTCCTCATTCTCTTGCTTCCATCTCCCAAGTGCTAGAACCTTAGACTTCGTGGCATGTGCCCACACATCCCATGGAACAAGTTTCATGATGTTTCTAATGAGTTTCCAGGGGACAAGGGTATACCTCATACCCATCACCAGTCACCCTTGATAAAGTACTGGCCATGAAAATCTCTTCTCCAGATTGCAGGAAGGAACAGGTAAAAAACAAACAAACAAAAAAAAAACAACTCTTGAGAGTGATGTGTGTTCTGAGATGGACCTTGAGAGTGATGTGTGTTCTGAGATGGACCTTGAGAGTGATGTGTGTTCTGAGATGGACCTTGAGAGTGATGTGTGGTCTGAGATGGACCAAGTGCCACATGGACCCTGGGTTCTGCTGCCAAGTGCAGCAGACAGCACTGGCTTTGGAAACAGATGCACCCCAGTTTGAGTTTATTATACTAATTATCATGTTGGAGAACTGTACTTTTTTCTTTTCTTATATTTATTTAGACGAGATCTCATTACAGCGGTTACACCGGTCTTGACTTCAGAATCCTTTTGTTTCAACTTCTTGCGTGGTGGGATTACAGGTGTGCACAACCGCACCTGGATTTTCCGTCTTCATTGTGAAAATGAAGATATCTTTCGGTGTTGTTTTGGTCTTTGTACTTGTTTCAGGGAGGTTACTGCAGAGCATGGATTATGGGATTTGCTAAACTGATAATTAATGTGTCTTGACGGTTGCGTGTGATCCACCCCTGCAGACAGGCTGTGAGAAGTATGTGGATATTGATGAGCATAGACCACAAAGTACAGCTGAGGTACAAAGCTCGGATCAGCTGCTATGGACCCGTGTATGTTTGAGGAAGCTTCATTGAGGAAGTTTCATACAGTTTACAAGGATGTCGAGGAGATGGGTAGCTAGGCCAGCGAGTCTTCTCTTTGTGTGTATCAGCTAAACCATTCAGTAGTTATTACCTCTAAACATTCAAAAGCAGTAATGAACAAATGAACTGGTACAGTTTGAAACAGATTGCTACCCTGGACAGATAAAGTAGGCAAACACAGGAGGACATGTTTCTCTTTTGCTGCATAGAAGACAATATTAAAAGCAAACAAGCCACTGGCCAGGCCCTGGCTAACTGTTTACTTTGGGCTTAGGATCAGAGTAATGATAATTTCTATTGGGTTACATTGTTTCCTCGAGGTCCGAAGTGGTGCAGGGAAGGGCTAATGAGACCCGGAGGAACTCTCAGTGTTGATTCCAAGAGCCCCTCAGGCCAGAGCCAGCCAGCCACTCTGGTGGCCTTGGGTAGAGGGAATATCTGGCCTTGGAGTGTGATACCTGAGTTCGCCCTGAATGTCACAGGTCATGATAATAATTAAGGCAAGTGTTCACAGGGCACTTCATCTGTGACAAGCCAGTGCTCAATATGTAGGGTGTTCTTATTTTTATGTTTTATTAGTTCCTGTTTTCTATGAACATTTTTAATAAGTATATAAGCACATTGTATTTTCACTATTGCCATCCCCTCCCCCTCTCCAGCTCTCCCTAAGTTGCCCTATCCTCCAAGTAGAAGGCCTCGTCTTTAATTATTATTGTGTGTGAGTGTGTGTGTGTGTGTGTGTCTGTGTGTCCTTCTGAGTCCAATAGTGTTGTCCACATGCTCACAGGTGTAGGACAGACTACTTGGGCATGGAAATTTAAAAAAAATGGGAGACGCCTGAAGAAAATCGATTCTCCTTCCTTCTGACATCTCTAGCTCTTCAACTAGGGGTGGGGGTGGGGGTGGGGGTGGGGGGAGAGCCTACGAGTCACACCCCCATGTACATTGGAATGCTGCCTGGCGTGGCCTTGTGCAGATAACCATATTATTGAGGTTTCATGAGTGCAGTTTCCTGTCACGACGAGAAGGCACTTTAGTGGCCGTCTCCTTGTCCTTAGGCTTTTTATGATCTTCACAGTATTCCCTGAGCTCTGGGTGTAGGGTTGTGTTACTTGGTCCATTTGGCAAAGGACGCTTTAGTCACTTACTCTCTGTGTTTTGACCTGTTGTCGTTCTTTGTAATAGCCTCCGTCTGCTACAAAAAGAAACTTTTATGATGAGGGATGAGAGCCTAAGTTGTATATTCTTGGTGACTCAGAACTGTCATCTCCCTGTGTTAGTTGATTTTACTCTTATAACGAAACACCTAAGTTGGGTTAACTTTATAAACTCACGCAGTTTGGGAGGTGATTGACCCAAATTACATAGGGCTGGTTCTAAGGAGCTCTGGTGGATGGTCGTAGCATGTATGATTCAGGGTCCAACTCCATCCTCATAGCATCTCACTCACAGAACAGTTCTTGGGGACAATGGGAGCCACCTACATATGTCCCTAGGCAAACCCCTCCAAAGAGCAAAAGACCTGCCCCAACCTCCAGCAAAGTCTCATGTAGCTCAGGCTAGCTTTAAACTCACTGTGCTACTGAGGTTGAGAATGAACGTCTGTCTCTACCTCCAGAATGCTGGGATTACAGGTATGTGTGACCATGTCCAGATTATATGATGCTGGGGGAAAAACCCAGGGCCTCTTGTGTATGCTAGGAAGGCACTCTACTAACTGGGCTACATCTGCATCATAGGCCTTTCTTTTAAAGAAAGCATCATGCTGGGGACCAAGCCCCAAGAACATGAATCCTTGGGCGTGGGAGTCACAGTCCAACCATTTTTATTTGTGGCAGAGCTATGTGCGTGTCAATACAGGTACTTGGAGAAGACGGAGGCCAGATCCCTCTGGATCAGAATGTAAATGCTTTGCAAGAGCAATAAGCTCTCCCAACTACTGAGCTAGCTCTACAATCCCCATTTCCATGATCTTAAAAGCTCTGTTTATGACCTGTCCTTAGAGCTCTGCCCTTATGTATCTGCCTGTCTGACCTCTGCACGTTGGTTGTTTCAAGCCCTTCGTGAACCCCCTGACTTTTCCTCCCTGCTTATCTTTCGATCTTCACCACCCAGTTGATAGTAATAAAAAGCTTTACTTCTCATTTTCTCTCTCTCTCTCTCCTCACTCCCATAGTGTCCCCACGCAGCACGAGAGAAAGTTCTACAACTCCACCTTAAAAAGACCTCCAAGTTTGTTCACCCCTTTTGGTAATGGCTTCCAAGTGGGGACTCTGACTTTTCTCCTGGGTTTGTCTCTTCTTCTGTGAAGCCATTCTTCTAAGAGACTAGAATACACAGTTGGGCGGTGTCATTCATCTCCATAGCTTCTCATGTCCTCTCTGCTCACGCGCGTTTCAGTCACTCAGGCCTCCTTCCTGCTCCTGTAGCCGGCTGAGTGGTTTCTTCCTTGAGCCTTTCAGCTTGTGTTGGTGCTGTCTGCCCAGTTCTCTCTCTTCTCTTTTTATGGTAAACAAGGTCTCAGCTTAAGCACTACCCCCTCAATCTTTCCTTGGCTTCCCAAATATACAGTAGCCTTCTAGTCACTCTGACATTTGGATACGTGAAATTCCTGTCACAGTTTTCAAGGTTATTTTCTTCACTTGATCTTTAGCATTTATTTTTATTATCTATCTCTCCTTGAATGTGAGTTCTGTTTGAGTTATAACTATCTTCCGTGTTTATTTGCTTGTACTTGTATTATTTTAGGATAGTGTCTTGGTAGGCCTTGAATTTACAATCCCCTTCACTCAGCCTGGTAGAAAACCTCTCAAGAACATGGCCACAAAATCCAAAGTACTTCTGTAATACAAAAAGGAAGATGGGTACTTATCTGCTAGCTGTGCTTAAGCAAGAAAGCACCTCCAATAGGCATCCTGTGCCTCACTCTGAGTGCTTAGAATTTGGCTTTGAATTCTTATCTGATTGACTAGTGGAGCCTGCCGTAATTGATGAGCAAAATAAAACATTTGTGAATATGTTTTAATTTTAGGGAAAATGCCAATTTTTGCATTTTTTTGTGTTTCTTACAATTTTCTATTAAAATAGTGCTTTGTTAAATTGTTTAATGCCTTGATAGAGAAGACTACATTTTCCTTGTGGTTCCCACAGCCTCCCTAGTACTAGGATTACAGACTTGTACTGTATTTGCATCTATGTTTACCTTTCAAAATATTTTACTGTATATTTCATGTGTGGAGATACACACATGTAGGTGCGAGCAATCAAACCTGGGTCCTCTGGAAGAGCAGTCGGTGTTCTTAACCACTGAGGCATCTCTCTGGTTCCTCTGTATCTCACGGCTCAATTACTGATCTTGAGACTATCTGGCATATAATAAAAGCTCATCAGAAAGAAAACAAGAAAGAAGGAAAGAGATGGGAAGGCGAGGGGAGGAAGAACTCAGAAATAACAAGTAAAATTTCTAAGGTCTCATAGTCCACAAGTGGCCAAGCATATACTGAACCTAAACTGTATGATCCAATGTCCATGTCCCAGATCATCTCAGTCTGTTGTCACAAAGACATGTGGCCACGACAGAAGTTAAATGAAAAGTTAATGAAATTTCACAATCTCTGTCCAACTTGTTCCCTACTGTTCCCCAGAAAGCTATAGTAGCAGCTTTGCTCTGTCCACATGTGAGAATCTTGGCTCAGAAAGGCTTACCTAGGACCATGGGCAAAGCAACAAGAGGACAGATCATAATAAGAAAACTAGACTTTGACTCCCCAGGAAGTCCATACTCTTGTGCTGATAACCAAGTGAATCTTTTACATGCCGGTGGCTTACTGAGTCCCTTCTCTGAAAGTCCAAGTGGGAGCTGAGAGCATATTGAGTATATTGAGTATAAAGAGAGCCTTGTTCCTGAGGAAAGCAGGAATGTGGGGTCCTGACACCTCTGCTTGTGAGTTGCACAAAGATCTCTAAAACATACAACAAAATAGTTTGGAGACCTAGGGTTATCAGGAATACTTTGCTCAACTCTAGGAAATAAGGTGCTTTAGATTAAGTCAAGCACTTCCTAAGGTGTGCTTCTGTGTCCTTCCACAGGTCTGGCTTTCTTACCTGCCAGTGTGGCCTACCTCATTGGCACGAACCTTTTTGGTGTGTTGGCCAACAAGATGGGTCGGTATGTAGCCTGGGAAACTGGAAGAATGATTAAACTATCACTTAATAGTGACCTTTGAGTCCTTATACTTGGAATAGTTTAGGGACACAGTGGTAAAAATTGCCATGCAGTGGCCCAGTGGGTAGGTGATAAGGGCAGTACAGAGAATGGATCATCCTTAACTAGCCATTTTGGAAGAGACAATGGTTACAAAGGGATAGGCCATCCTTTCCAGTTAAAGAGGGAATGTCACCCCAATAGCTAATAGCTATAAAACCAAACCAAACCTAACCAAAGCAAGCAAAACAAAGCACGATGTATTTTGGAGCAACCATTGCCAAACTCTAGGCAGGAACATCAGAAATTCACAAGGGATTTGAGTTCAGGGAGGCAAGAAGTATGAATCTAGATTCTCTTCCCCTACTACAATGATGAAATGGCTTTGGTTCTAATTTTATCTTTAACTCAGTACAAAGCTTTAAAAAAAACCACATTAAAAAGCATTGCTATAGGAGATAGAGATGAGGAGGAATTGTATATGTTCATGTGGGTTTTGAGAAGGTTTTGTAAGACCACAAATGTTATGAGCAGATAGAGTTTGAACTGGGCTGAAAAGATGGGTCAGTGGATAAAGACTTGCCACAAAAGCCTAGTGACTGGCATTCAATTTCCAGAACCCACATAGAGGTGGAAGGAGAAAACTGACTATACAAAGTTGTCCTCTGACCTCCACATGCATGCTGTGGTGTACCTCCTCTCACATAAATCCCCCCAATACTCTCTCTTACGCACACATTAATAATAATAAAAACTACAAAAAAAAAAAAAAGGAAGCAACCTGAACTGGCAAGCACCAATAATCAAGTTCGAGAGCTTATTCCAAGAGCCAAGTGCCTTTGGAAGCAGCGGCCTTCAGTTCTAAGGGATATAAGCATATATGTCTCAGCGTAGTACTCCCAACACTGTGTAAGAAGAGCTACGAGTTCAGGGTGAAGATGAGGTCAAGAAAAAGACTCAGACAGAAAGGGATTTAATCTGGTCCTGTAGAGATGCAGTTCCTTCCCAAATCTAGTGGGTTACTTGAATTAGGGTATTTAGCACTGGCCAAGGTGGCAGGTCATAGCCATCTCTCTGTAGATAGTGTGTGACAATGGTTCTTTTCTTCCAGGTGGCTGTGTTCCCTTGTTGGAATGGTAGCTGTAGGTATCAGCCTGCTCTGTGTAAGTACAAGACCCAGTCGCTAAAGGAAGAACACTAGACAATTTAAGATCATTTTCCTTCAAATGAGCAGTAGGCTGACGTAGTAGAAATTTCTACATGATCAGAAACTGGTGCTCAAGGGATGCTGTCAACGGATATGGCGTGCCATCAAATGGAGGTGTGAAAGGAGAGGAAGAGGGCAGCGTGTGGGAGCAACTAGAGGTGTGAGGAAGCTGTGCATAAACATGTGAATTGAAGCACGTTGGGATCTACTTCTGGAGCTTGCCAGCCAATGGTATTTTACAAATCCACTGTGACAATCCCTACAAGCCACCGGGGCATGATCCATTTATGGATCAGTCTCTAGAAGCAGAAAATTTAGTAGAAGAACGAAAGCAGGGATTTCCATCTTGAAGAGTCCTTTTTGTACTTCTAGGCCGTTACTGTCACCTGCCCTTAGTGGAGACCACCAGTCCATTTGACTCCTGGCTAAAGGGATATAAAAACAGAGGTGTGAGGCTCTGAGCGCTGCACCCAGCTTGAGCTAAAGCTCCCGGTGATGGGCATGAGCTCAAAACTCTATTTTCCGGCTTTACCACTGGCCATTTGAGTGACCCTGAGCTACTCACACCACATCTCTGCTCAGTATTCTCTCATGAGACTTGGCTTGCATCTCACAGGGTATTTGAGGTAATCCCATAGACCACAGAATGGAGAGGACACATGAAAAGCCCTCAGTAAGTCAGCCCTGCCATTTATAAATGTGAGCACCACTTGAGGCATTGCTCCATAAGTAAAATGAGTTGCCAATGCTGAGTGTCATGTTAAACCTTTCAATGGCTGTGTGATGAGTAACAGGTACCAAGGAAAGGGTAGGGACGCTGCTTAAAAGGGAAGGCCAGGCTTTCGGTAAGGGGTGCATGTATGTCATTGCTGGCTTTTGTGGCATCCAAATGATGCTGCTAATCTCTCCAGTTGCTGAGCTGTCAAATGTTCGGTTTATTTTATTTTATTTGTCTTTTTGCTAAAATGGCTACCAAGTTTCAAATAAAACCCTTGGGACCAAATTTGGCGGTGCATGTCTTTAATTCCAGCTACTCCAGGAGGCTAAGATCAGAGGATCAGGGATTCAGGGCTTGCCTGGGATATAGAGTGAGTTCAAGTCTAGTTTGGGCAACTCAGTGAGATATCACCCCAAAAGAAATAAAAGAAAGTGAGGGAAGCCGTAACCTTACAAGGTCCTACGTTCAATCCTCAGTACTGTGAAATAAATAACAAGCAAGGTTGATAGTGGCAATGCTGGTAACAAACAGTGATGAATGAACATGGCAGAGTGTGTTTGGTAGAGAGTGTTAAGTGAACAATAATAGTCCATGAAGAGGAAGGGACCCTTGCTATGATATGATGCAGTTGAGTCTGACATTAGAACTTCATCTTGCTGCTAGTTGGCTTCATAACTTTGGGTAATACCCGCCCAGTTTTCATGTGATTGAAGTGAGAGGAAGATTAGTCTTCAAAAGAAGGTGTGAGAAATCAGAGGTAAAGCATGCGGCACATGTCACAAACGCATGCTGTGCGAAGACTCTGCACCCTGCTCTTCCCAGCCCTCAGTGGCATTCTGAGGAACTCATCTCCCTTCTCATTCCAGGTACCTCTGGCTCACAATATTTTTGGTCTCATTGGCCCCAATGCAGGTCTTGGCTTTGCCATAGGTAAGCAGTGCCCTCAAAGTAAAAAAGACACCTGTGAGAATGTTCTTTGAGTCAGGTTCCTTTCCTCCCCATTTTCCCGTCAGAAGAAGCAAGGGTGGGAGAGAAGCTGGCAGATGTGCAGAGTGGGCTCATGGTTCCTACCTGGTCCTCTGATGGTGCTGAGAGTAGAGACAGCAGGCCCAGAGAGTAGATTAAATGGGGGCAGAGTAGAGGGAGATGCTATGGGTAGACTGACTAATCACATCCTATTTGTTTTGGCCACAGGCATGGTGGATTCTTCTCTGATGCCCATCATGGGATACCTGGTGGATTTACGCCACACCTCTGTGTACGGGAGTGTCTACGCTATCGCTGATGTGGCTTTTTGTGTGGGCTTTGCCATTGGTATGTTGCTTGTGTTAGATGAGAGCTCCCAGACCTGAATGACCCAGTCTCCCCTCTCCATTGTAGTTTACCTGGATGTGGAACCAGAGGCCTCATTCTCTTAGGGATCTGAAGATAGTAGAATCTGCCTCAGCCTCTGTGGTTACCCACTTTCCCTGGGATAGTGTTGTACAGGTGACTGATTCAACAAACACTTGGAATTTGATTTATTTTTCCATAGGCCCATCTACCGGGGGTGTCATTGTCCAGGTCGTCGGCTTCCCTTGGCTCATGGTCATCATTGGGACCATCAACATCATCTACGCCCCTCTCTGTTGCTTCCTGCAGAACCCGCCTGCTAAGGAGGAGAAGCTTGTAAGGCACCTGCATAGTGACTAGAATACATGTCTGTCCCTCCCTGTGGTTCCTCGACCCTTCACCTTGAGCTCATTTCCTCTCTGCTGATCATTTCTCTGCTTTGTAGCTTTACTGTTCCTCCGAACACACTTACCCTTTTTTTCCCCACCCTTCACTTTCCCTTCTTTCTCTAAACAACTAAGTCCCCTATTATCTGGAGCTTAAGTAAAGAAGGGAAGCGAGGAGCAGACGTGGTGACACACTTCTGAAATCCCAGCATTTGGGACACAGGGGTAGGATAGGAGTTCACCATAATCATTGGCTACATATTGAATTAAAGGTCAGCCTACCATGAATAAATACTACTCATAAAAAATCAAAACCAAACTAAACTAAACAAAAAAAAAAAGAAAAATGAGACTATTTTCATTCTTTTGTTTATGGTGCATACAAGATAGTGTACAAAAGGAGGATGTTGACTTCTTTTATTATTCTCTGCCTTACTACGTTGAGACAGGGTCTATCTGTGTACTAGAGTTTTGCCCTTTAGTCTGGGCTGGCTGTTCAGTGAGCACCCAAGACCTGCCTGTCTCTACCCACCAGTTCTAGAATGACAGGCGTATGACCATGAACAAAACAGTCTTTTATATGGGTGCTGGGGGTTCAAGCTCAGTCCTTATGCTCTCAGGGTCCTTATTCCTATAGAGCCATCTCTCAGCTCAGGCCTTGTCTTTTAAAGTTAAAAATTAGTCTCCAGGTAGAAGATTCTGCTCACCGTATGACTTAGTTAATATACTTCACCCTCCTAGGAGCATGAACATTACAGCAACCCTAAGTGCCTCATGGATTCAGGATGGATGTAGAAGCTGCATCCATAGTTCATAGCCACAAAGGAACGGAAGTAGGCAGGAAGGTCTATGGAGAGGAGTTCCCATTTCAGTCAGTTATTTTGCTATGCCTTGCCCCTACTGATGCTAGGGTTCAAACACAAGCATATCAGATGTTTGTCCTGACTAGATTTGATATGCCCAGGTACCTTAGAAGGCCTGAGTCTGCATGAGGCAGAAAGAGGGCACTATACTTACATCTTGAGTTGTTCTAAGTAACCCTAAGCTTGGATATGCTAGTGTGGACAAGAAACAGGATGGCCTATGATATGCAGTAATCTCTATACTTACCTCTTGCTCCAGGCAATTCTGAATCAGGAATGCTCCGTAGAGACCCAGATGTACACAGTCCAGAAGCCCACAAAGGATTTTCCTCTGGGAGAGAACAGCGATGACCCCGACAGCGATGAGTAGCTGCAGAGGGCGGTACCTGGACCTCATTCCAGGTGACCCCATGAGGCTTGAATTGCAGTGTCCCAGGGGACCAGATCACCCTAGATTCAATGGGGTTCACTTTCCTCTCCACTGGGCGACTCCCTTCCTCCCTCCTCCTTACTCACCTGTAAGTGCAACCCACCACTCTCCCAGTGTGCTCTGACACCTCCAGTGACCCACTTTTTGTGAGAGGACAGTGCTGCTTCCTGCCAGGCCAAAGTGAAACTGATTAAAGCTGGGCTATGACAAGTTCTGCAAGGGGTGACTCACTTCCGGCAGTACTGAACGGTGTGCTGGGACATCTGGAACACCAAGAGCGAGCCCTCCTTCCTTCTCTGACGGTTTATCATATTACCAGTATGTCTTAAAATTTGACCTGTGTCCTGTGATATGTTTTCCCCTTATTTTTTCCAGTCGAGCTTCCATATGTAGGGTTTTTTTTTTATTTTATGTGCTAAAATTACTTTACCTTCATTAAATGAGGCCTTCCGGTTTTCTTCATTCAATCAAAAGGAAATAAGCAGCTTTCCCAGATTTGAGTTATGTCTGTTCTGATGATTTCTCATGTATTTTTTTTCTTTTTTTTTCGAGACAGGGTTTCTCTGTGTGTGTGGCTGGCCTCGAACTCAGAAATCCGCCTGCCTCTGCCTCCCAAGTGCTGGGATTAAAGGCATGCGCCAAATTTCTATCTTTCCCAAACCTCTTAAATTCTTATAAATAAAAGTGGTTGAAGTACAGAAAAAAACAAAAAACCAACCAACCAACCAAACAAACAAACAAAAAACCCCCAAATAAACAACATTGCATTAGACTCAAGGGTTCCCTTCATGAAGCAAAAAGAAACTCTTGAAATGTCTCCCAAACATGTGTTTCGTAATAGTAGCAGCAGAACAAGGCGTTCATTGTTCACACGTGTCAGTGAGTAAGTCAATTAGCCATTTCAGACACGATGAACCAGATGGTTCGTGGCAGGAGAGAGAGTGTGGGAAAATACAGTGGGTGTTGTAAGTCACGTGACTTTTGGCTACAGTTTTGAATTGGTTATTAGATGATGGAGTCTCCAATTTGGGAAATATGGCACTCATAGCTTCTCATTTACTTGAGAAAACAATACAATTTATAAACAACTCAAGTTAGTATATGCTATTCATGTACAGGGAGGCCTGGGTGCTCAGGGCTGGTTAGGGGATGACAGCAGGGGTGGAGGTGTGGAGAATGGTGTGGAGGTGCCCTGATTTCACAAAGGGGTGTTCACCCTCGATCTGGAGTGAGTTCCGGACTACTATATCCTTCCCTGGGAGTTGGATAGCTTCAGGACAAACTCTGATTCAATAGAACACGTTTTGGCTAACTTTCAATGAATCTGTGTCACTTGGACAAAGAATATCTGATTAGTGGATGTGTTTTGGGGAGTTTAGCTTTAACACAGACTTTTTGATTTGTAGAACCAGATAGACTTGTATCATTTAGTACATATGACATGTTTCTCATGTGGGTGGGATTTATAATAAAAGTTAAGCTTGCAGGACTAGGCTCAGCGGTTAAGAGCACTGACTGCTCTTCCGGAGGTCCTGAGTTCAATTCCCAGCAACCACATGGTGGCTCACAACCATCTGTAATGGGATCTGATGTCCTCTTCTTGTGTGTCTGAAGACAGCAACAGCGTACTTGCATAAAATAAATAAATACGTACATAAATAAACAAAAAGGAACAAAGAGAAAAACAAAATTTAAAAAGAAGTTGAACTTGTTATAGAAACTGTTAATGTGAGTTTTAAAACAAAGGGAGAATTTACTAGAAGTTATCAAGCACAAATAAACCTAGCCTCTATTAGCAGCCCTGTAAGAAACATGAAAGACTGCATGGTATGCATCAAACATTGGCAGGTCAGGATGATATTCAAAAAATGACCATGTCAATCCAGTAAAAATGAGACTCAAGGATTTTTCTGTAACAGCAGCATCTGTTCCAAGCAGTATATGATCTGTGATGTAGTTTTCTCCTCATAAAAGGAGGTAACATGAAGAACTCCCAATGACGGTCAAACAGAGAAGCCAGGGGAACTTCAAAGCGCCACAAGAGTGTTGGACATTCTCAGAGTAGAGACAAACCAAAAGGCTTTCCTTGCCCATTACTAAAGTGTGGCACTTTCACATCTCGTTGAGAGGTAGACGGTACAGGAGGAGTGAGAGAAATACTAAGTTAGCCTTTTATTGGTGTGAAGAGACCCCATGATCAAGGCAACTCTTATAAAGGACGACATTTAATTGGGGCTGGCTTACAGTTTCAGAGGTTTAGTCCATTTTCATCATAGCAGGAAGCATGGCAGCCTCCAGGCAGACATGGTGCTGGAAAACAGAGCTGAGAGTTCTACATCTTGATCCACCGGAAACAGGAGACAGTGACACAGCTCCTCCAATAAGGCCACACCTCCTAATAGTGCCATACCCTATGGGCCAAACATTCAATCACAGGAGTATGGAGGCCATTCCGATTCAAAACACAGCATGTGGGATGATGGTAGGGAAAGTGGTGTGGAAGAGACAGGAAAATGAACACGGGGGAGGAACCCAAGTCCAAGAAGCTAGGATTAACATGACTTACACCTTCTAAAAAGTCTTGCTATGGTGGCCTCAGCGCCTCAGCATGCTGCCACAGTGAGCAGTCCCATCACATCAGTGAGCTGAGACTGGGGTGATTGAGGAATACTCTCTCCCTGTGTGTCATCTTATGGGATACATTCCTCCATGATAAGGCCTGGGCTGAAGAACTGACTATTAGAGAAAGACTGCACCTTGTCACTCTCATGTGTAGGTTCTTTTAAGTTGACATGAAGAAGGCGCAGTATGACCATGTCTGCAGATGGCACTCATCAGGAAATCTTAAAGATCTTTAGTATTTGTTAGTTGTACCTGTGTAGGCAGAGCTTCATAGAGCATCTCCAGGACCCATGTAGATTATACAACCCAGGCCCCCTGAGTTCACCCTACAACCTTGTGTGTGTGGTTTGAATATGCTCAGCTCATGGGAAGTGGCAATATTAGGAGATATAGCCTTGTTGGAGTAGGAGTGGTCTTGTTGGAGGAAGTGTGTGGCTGTAGAGGTGGGATTTGAGGTCCTGTGCTCAATCAAGCTCTACCCAGTATGATCCAGAGTCTTCTCCTGGCTGCCTGCCGAAGACTCTTTCTTTCTGGCTGCCTTCAAATCAAGATAATGATTTGTCTCCTCCAGCACCAAGTGTGCCTGCATGCTGCCATGCTTCCTGCCATGATGATAACGGACTGAACCTCTGAAGCTATAAGCTAGCCACGATTAAACGTTTGCCTTTGTAAGAGTTGCCTTGGTCATGGTGTCTCTTCTCAGCAATAAAACCCCAACTAAGACATTGTGTATTAGAGGAACACTGTAGATTGTGGGAGGAGTACAACCAGACAGCTCTCTGGTTATGCTGGGAGAGGATTAAGAGAGGAGTTGCCAGAAGTAGCTTGGGTAGGAGTAAACAAAGTGTTAGGTTT
This sequence comes from Tokudaia tokunoshimensis, assembly GCA_036184795.1. Classification (NCBI taxonomy): domain Eukaryota; kingdom Metazoa; phylum Chordata; class Mammalia; order Rodentia; family Muridae; genus Tokudaia; species Tokudaia tokunoshimensis. Next base: position 2,940,631 of record BTHU01000019.1, read on the forward strand.
GAATATGAAATACCCCCTTAAGGCTTTTGTATGGAATGCTTGGTCCCTAGTTGATGGTGCTATTTTCAGAAGGTTCTGAAAACTGTAAGGTTTGGCCTCATTGGAGGAAGTATGTCACAGGGTCAGTGCCTTTTAAGGAGATGTCAAGTAGTGGCTTTTTCTTTTTCCACTGCTTCCTGCCCACCCAGTGAATAAGGACCTCTACCATAGGCCATCCTACTAACATTCTGTCCAGCTCTGTAGGACCATTAGCCATGGGCTGGAACCCTCTCAATCCAGGAGCCTTTAGCTGTCCTTGAAGGTATGAGTCACAGTAGTAAGAAAGCTGACTGATTCACATAGCTTCCTGTCCTACCTGACCTGCTAGTCTACATGACCTGGACGTGTCCTTTCACATCTCTGTGCCACAGCATCAGCTTGGGCCAGCGTGGCTTTCTCTAGCTCCTCTGTCACAGGTTTTCTGTGCCAACAAAATAAACCGATTCAAGCTGAATTGAGAATAGAAAAGGCAGGTTTATTTAGGGGTAGCTCTCGGTTGGGTTCACTGATCCCAAGGAACGAGACCAGGGAAATCCCCATGCAGACAGGGAAATGGACACACACACACACACACACACACACACACACACACACACACACACACACACACGACAATGAGGACACGTGCAGGGAGACAGAAATGCAGAGAGGGAGGAGAGGGAGGGAGAGAGGGGGGAAAGGCAAGGGGGAGAGGGAAGAGAGAGAATGTACAAAATGTCTGGATAATATAGGGAAGAGTCTCTGGGGAAGGGCAAGCCCAGTCCCTGAGCTGAAAAGTTAGGCACCTCAGCCACCTGTCTGTTAGGTCTGAAACCTAACATTCTGCTTGTGTGATATTTTGGGATAGCTTTCAGAGAGTCAGGGAGGGGCCCCAGTGAAGAACCTTTGGCGAAGTTAGAAGCAGCAAGCCCTGCACCACCACCTCAGAACCACAACGGTGACTTTCCTCTCCTTGCCTTTTTCTATCACTTCTTTCCTCTCCTCCTCGCTTCCCTCTTTTCTGCCCTCCTTCATTTCTTCCGGCGGCCCTTCCTTTCCCTCCTCCTGTTATTCCTGTTCCAGAGAATGAAGAACACAGAGCCAGCAGAGGCAGGAGAATGATCAAGGTCTGTTCAGATTTAACCTCCAGCTTGAGTCACCATATAGTCTCCTGCATAAAGATGTTTTAGTCAATGATGGGTTGAACATATGACAGTGGTCCCATGAGATTATAATGAATCTCAGATATTTGTATCTCCCAGTATGATGGTTTGTATAAGCTTGGCCCTGGGAGTGGCCCTGTTGGGAGGTGTGGAGTAGGTGCGTCACCGTGGGTGTGGGCTTAAGACCCTCACCCTAGCTGCCTGGAAGTCAGTCTTCCATAAGCAGCCTTCGGATGAAGATGTGTAACTCTCAGCTTTGGCTACTCCATGCTGCCTGGAAACTACCATGCTCCCACCTTGGTGATAATAGACTGAACCTCTGAACCTGTAAGCCAACCCCAATTAAATGTTGTCTTTTATAAGACTTGTATTGGTCATGGTGTCTGTTCACAGCAGTAAAACCCTAAGACACCCAGTGATCCCGATCTGTCTTAGTACCAATCACACACCACCCTCACTTGCCTGTGGAGATACTGCTGTCTATAAAGCAGCCATAATCAAAGGTGAGCGGAGTTCTGTGTGTGACACCTAATAATGACAGTAAAAACCGTGTCAGTAGGATTATTTATTTACCACATTGAACTTTTTTAAAGACTTAATTGTTTTCATTTTTTTGTGTGTGAATGTTTTGCTTTCATGTATATCTGCGCACCACATGTGTGTTTGATATCCTTGGAGGTCAGAGAACACCAGGTCCCCTGAAACTGGAGTTACAGAAGGTTGCAAACTGTCTTCTTGTTGCTGGAAATAGAAGTCAGGTTCTCTGGAAGAGCAGCCAGCGCTTTTAAACACTGAGCCATCTCTCCAGCCCCATATATATGTTTTTATCATGCTTTTACACACACACACACACACACACACACACACACACACACACACACACACACACACATTTGAGACAGGGTCTCATAATAGCCAGGCTGGCTTTGAACCTACTATATAATAGAGGATGGTCTTGACTTTCTGATCTTTCTTCATCTCCAGAGTGAATGCTGGGGTTACAGGCATGTTTGATTACAGTCTCTTTATATTGGTGCTGGGGGCGAGGCCCCTGGTTTTGTGCATTCTAGGCAGGTACTCAAACAGTTCAGCTGCATCTGAAGCCCCTATTTGATATATTGAAAACAGCTCCAGGTAGGTCCTTTAGGATGAATTCAGATGAACCCAGGCATTGTGTAGGGGGGACGACGGCTCCATGCAAGCTTTTACCTCTGGAGAACTTCCAGAGAAAAAGGTAGAAGACAGCAATCCTGACCTGGCTAATGTGTATATTTGTGTCATTTTTAATTTTATAAAGTTTAAAACTAAAAATTTAAATTTAAAAGTAGCAACAAGTTTAAATAATGCACAAAGACAAAATATTTTAGCGAGTTTATTTTTGTTTGAGGCATATTATGAGTGATTTTTCTAAGTATCCTAGGTTTACCTGATCTCACAGCAATTTTCCTGCCCCAGCCTTCTGAGTGCTGTGATCACAGTCATGCATGACTATGGTCATCTAGAAAAAAATATTATTGTTGAGTTGTACAGTGCGTTTGGGTTTTAGTCAAGTATTATTTGATAAAATAGTAAAAACAGACAAACAACTAGAAAACTTTGAAGCTTTTAAAAATAAAGATGTTAGAGTGACCTAAATTTGTTTATTATTAAACGTAATTAAAAAAAAATAAATGTAGCACGGCCCATGTGTACAGTGCTTGTCAAGTCAGCAGCTTATGGTAAAAATCTTCTACATTCCCTCCCACACCCAGTCCCTGACTCCCAGAGCAGCTGTAGGTCCTGCAGGTTCCATTAAGGGAAGTGTCCTGCATGGGTGCGCCATCTTGGTTTCATACTATACTGCTGTTGTATCGTTTCTTTATTTGGATATATTTAGATACTCAAGTGCTTGACCACTTTGGAGTTACTTGAGTTGTTCTATAATTGCCTCTAGTATTCAGCTACAGAAATGAGCTCTACACATTAGTGGCTTGGGAACAAAGAAGGCTATGTAATGTAGCCTAGGTGTCTGTTGGGCCACACCTCTGGGATTTATGTGCCAGGCAATGTTCTTTCTTGTACTTAGCTGTACCTCCAGCCCTTGTTTTTTACTTTTTGTTTTGTTTCAGTTGCCCAGGTTGATCTTGAGTTTATTCCATATCCCACACACCACTTGAACTTATGATCCTTCTGCCTCCATCCTGTGAAGCTAGGAAAACAGACCTGCACCACCAGGCTAGGCTCTATCTGAGTTCATGTTTATACAACCAGGAAGTAACAAATGGTTCTTTCTTCATAATGGATTGATAGACTGTAATTATTGAATAATGCATGACTATAGATAAAACAATAGCTAATACATGAAAACTATAACAGATTTTTATTAATAGCTTTTGTTTCTTGACAATTTCATATATGTTATATAGGACATGCTGGTTACTTTCTATCGCACTCTCTTATATCACTGCCAGCCCTGCAAGTCCCAGCTTCTTATAAATCTCATTGCTTTATGCATGTCTTTGTTTTGTTTTTTTTTTTTTTTTGTTTCTGACTGAGTTTAATGAGGGCTATCTGTGTGAACATGGGTTTGAATGCTGGTGAGCTCACCATTTAGTATGCAATTATTCCTCTCCCTCTAGAATCTATTAGTTGCCAGTAGTTTAACAGTAAATGATAGAGCCCCAAGAGACCCTCCCCCATAGGTAGATAGCTGACTGTTGGCCAGGGCAGTCTTGTGTAGGACTGGTGCCAGTGAATATAGTTGCTGTGAGTTCATGATTGCTACGGTCATGTCATGCTTAGAAGATGGCATGCCATAGCTTTTCTCTCTGTTTCAGATCTTACATTCTTTTTGCCCCTCTTCCAAGATGATTCTAAGCCTTAAGAAGGTGGTGTAGATGCATTGTTTAGGGCTGAGATCTCAACAGCCTATTAGTCTTAGCATCTCGTGAACTGCATGTTCACCTCCACTTACTACAAAAAGAAGTTTCCTCTGATTAAGTCAATTTAACTATGCAGTAGTAGTAGGTTCTCACTTAGGGTCTAAGACCTTTTCAGTCATGGGTTTTTGACTGGGTTGACAATACTAGGCATGGATAACACATATGAATATGTATGGATAACATATAAAATCCTGTCTTGTGGAGCAGGCCTAACATCCAACCAGAGAGCAGTTAGTTACCCCTATAACAAGAATGTATCACTATTATACCAATGGGCACATATTAAACTTGAACAGTTTGGGGCTGGAGAAATCAGTCAGCATTTAATGAGTGCTTGCTGTTCTTCCAAAGGACCCAAGTTCGGTTCCCAGTACCTACCCTGGGCAGCTCACAACTACCTATAACTTCGGTTCCAAGGGATCAAGCACCTGCTTCTGACCTCCATGGGCACCTGCATGTATACCTATAGTATATAAAAATGGACACACATATACATAAGTAAAAATGTTTTTTAAATCTTTCAAGTTTTTGAGCCACTCTTCCTGGCTTACAGATTCCATCCTCTGTTTTCACATTCTTATCTACTACTATTATTATATTACAGAAAAGTTATTGTATTGTAGAGATTGCCCGTTTTTTTTTTTCTTGACAACAATTTTACGTAATCTGTCTTTCGTTAATGGTAGATAGACATTGAATATCTTTGCTGGCCCCCTTCTCTGCTCTTCAGCTTCCCAATACAGTTTTATTTTGACTTTCTAAGGAAATGATACTTACCTGCATGAGCTCATTATTGTTCATCGCTGAACTGGAGGTATGGAATCCGACTTCATTATTTCTACCAGATTTTGTTTCTCAAGAATGTTTTCAGGAATCTCTCGGTTTTCTTAAGGGGTTCTCTTCTCTCGCCACCAACTTTCCCTTCCCCTGGGTCACCAGGCTTCTGCACAAGGCTCTCTCTTCCTTAGGCTCCAGAACCCACAGATGGTACAAGGACACTTAGAAGGGTGTGGTGGGGGCAGTTAGAGAGCTAAGATCATTGTCCTGACTCGGGAGCCAAGATTTCCCCACCCACCCAGCTTCCCCACCCACTCAGTTTCCCAAGTGTTTTACTTTCAGTTTTGAGTGTGTATTGATAAATTTGGAGCATATATATATATATATATATATATATATATATATATATATATATATTTATATTCTGAAGAAAGAAAGCACACACTTGTAAGCGCATTCAAAGACACCAGTTTCCTCCTGTTTCTTCCCAGTTACTCGCCCACTCCTACAAACATCTGAATTCTATCCCCACTAATTGTGCTGACTTTCAACCATTCATTAACTAAGATTCCTCTTCGTTTTTATAATTTTCCTTAACTACATTCCTCAAAAGGAACTTCATGATACGTGGTACTCTTAACGGGCCTCTCGCTTCTTCCCACTGGGTTTGGCATGATGGTACCATTTTGCAGATGAGACTGAGATGTTCAATGATCAGCTTGATTTCAGAGAGTCACTTCTCACATAACAGATAGCAGCAGAACTCAGACCAACTTGGCTCCTGAGTTGAGCACCTTCCCTTTCAAGCCAGTATCCTTGTAAGTGCTGTCTGCTCATGAATAATGCTTGATAGACATTTTTCCTATGTGTATGTGTAAAGCTGCACATTCCTATGTGTGCACATGTATGCGGAGACCAGAAGTTCACATTTAGGTGCTTTCTTCAATTGCTTCCCGCCTTATATTTTGGACGCAGTCTCTCACTGAACTGGGAGCAGACAGATTGGGTAGACTGTCCAACCAGCAAGCCCCAGGAGTCATCTGTGCCTGTCCAGCACAGTGGTTAGAGCATATAGCCACACCAGCTTTTGTGTGGATTCTGGACATCTGGACTCAGGTTCTCATGCTTTTACATCTGGTACTTTATAGACCAAGTTCCATGTTTTGGAGGAATTATTATTCAAGTTTAAATGGTCCATAGAAATTATTCTTCCTATTTTAAGAAATATGCAGTGCAACCTTTCTGTTTCCATCTTGCTTCTCCTCCCTTCAGAGCCACCTGCCCATTCTAGCTCACTTTCACAGGGAAACTGGCCTTAGACATCCATGTGCACAACCACAAGTAAGGCTTAATTGTCGTTTTTTCCAGGAGAGGACTGTAGAGTCCACACTAACGTGGGCATCCCTCAAGGAAACCAAACAAATCCCTCTGATCAACTTGTTCCAGTTCATTTACTGAATGGTTATTATTTACTATTTTGGAGTTTACATGTATTAGTCAGGGTTCTCTAGAGTCACAGAACGTATGGGTGGTCTCTATACAGTAAGGGAATTTGTTGAAAACTTACAGTCTGTAGTCCAACTCCCAACAATTGTCAGCAGAAGCTGTGGATGGAAGTCCAAGGATCTAGCAGTTGCTCAATTCCACAAGGCAAGCAGGCAAAAGAGAAAGAGAATCTTCCTCCTTCCAGTGTCCTTATGTAGGTCTCCAGGCTTAGGTATGTAGGTGTGGCCCAGATTAAAAGTGTGTGCTACCATGCCTGGATCTGGGACTTGCTTTGTCCCAGATGATCTTGACCTCAGAGATATCCCTGTCTATTTTTTTAAAGATTTATTTATTTATTATATGTAAGTACACTGTAGCTGTCTTCAGAAATCCCAGAAGAGGGTGCCAGATCTCATTATGGATGGTTGTGAGCCACCATGTGGTTGCTGGGATTTGAACTCAGGATTTTTGGAAGAGCATTAAGTGCTCTTAACCTCTGAGCCATCTCTCCAGCCTGAGATCTCCCTGTCTTAATCTTCTGGGATTCATAGCCACTATGCCTCAAAAGATCTCCAAGCCAAGATCCAGGTAAGAGTTCATTCCAGATATAGTCAAGTTGACAACCAGGAACAGCCACTACACACATTGCTTAACACAAATATTGAGTAAAGAGCATTTTGGGGAAGGCAGGGTGGTATTTTGAAGCTTGTCTGGAGCTCACTAGTTAGCCCAGGATGGACTCAACATCTCAGACTTTCCATTTCTGTTCTTGAATGCTGGGGTTACAGGCAGAAGCCGGGTTCTGACTTTGGAGCAGAGTGTTCTATTATCATTCTTTGTCCCTGCCTTGTCTAGATCTTTCTGCCGAAGCCAGGACAGCAGCCCCTGCCCTTCCCTCCTCCCAGTTCTCAAAGCAAATGAGTGGGAATTTTGTTTTCTACAGATGCTCTAGGACAAGTCTCAAAAGGAGCCGATTGGGTCTTTGACAACCATAGTTCTGTGTGACTGCTGGCCCCTGATGTCAGCGCAGCAAGTATCACTTTCATCAACTCGGTGCTGCTCAAGATGGGTCTCTCTGTGTAGCCCTGGCTGTCCTGAAACATGCTTTGTAGACCAGGCTGGCCTCGAACTCAGAGGTCTGCCGGCTGACGCCTTAAAGGTGTGCGCCACCCCTGCCCTGCCGTATCTAAGGCAGTTCTAAAGAAGCAATCAAGCAGGAAATACTGACTGCCAACAGCTCTGCAATGGGCACTCCTCATCAGATGCCACCGACTTTCACGAAGTATGAAAATCATATTATAACGAAGTCATACGTTGTTTGGCGGCCACTCTGACAACCATCTTGGATCCGTGTGTTTGGGGTTAACCTACCTTTGGGCTTTCAGAAATACTGTTCTGGGCTGGTGAGATGGCTCAGCAGTTAAGAACACCGACTGCTCTTCTGAAGGTTCTGAGATCAAATCCCAGCAACCACATGGTGACTCACAACCATCAGTAACAATATCTGATGTCCCCTTACGGTGCATCTGAAGATAGCTACAGTGTACTTAAATATAATGAATAAACAAATCTTTAAAAAAAAAAGATTTGCTATTAGAAATCCTGTTCTGAAAGGTTACAGGGTGGAGTTACAGATTTGGCTAGGTGATATCAGTAGGTAATACAGTGACCGTTTCTGGTGCATTCCTTTTAGGAGATAACTAAGATATACACAATGGACAGAGGCCTAGAATCCAGACTTAATCTGGATGGTGTTTGTCATAGAAGAGCCTGAAAAGATTCTTTTATGTGTCTTAGTAACCAATCCTACTCTGGCTGTCCCTTGTTGCTGCAAGGAACAGATAAGGGAGTGTATGACTGGGCAAAACCAGAACAAAGGATTAGTCTCCTCTAAAGGATCTGATGGTCATGTCTTTCATAATTCCCCAGCTATAGAGAAGAAAGGAGACCTGGATAGGGAGAGGCTTGGAATCCTCTGCAGGGTGTTGTCAGCAAGTTGTGGGAGAGGTAGGGAAAGGAATGTGCAGGAGGAACAAAGGTTGGCCTGGTGGGTAGATAAAAGCTCTTAAGCAATCTCCAGGGATTGTCCTCAGAAGACTAGTAGAAAGGCGAGGGAGGCTGGAGGTGCAGCTCTGTGGTGGCGGTCACCCAATGTGCTAGAGAGGAAAAACTGGAAAGCTGTCTGGGCAGGAGGGGTGGAGAAGACCAGTCTCTGTCCCCGGTAGTTAATCTTCCCTGGTTATTTGATGAGATGCTTAGGGAGAGGTTTTTAAGACTATTGCACTTCTCCCCATGGTCAGATAAGTGAGTTCTAGAGTCTGTCCCTGTGCTCAGGAGAGAAACCAGACAAGGTCAGAGGAACCTGGATTCCAAGCAACTCCTCAGGCCTCCTTATAGTGGATCAAAGCACCATCTCAGGGTATCGTATCTTTGCCCGAGCCTCAACAACATGGAAATCCCTGGAACCTGAGAATATAATATGTTTTTGTGGTAAAGGAGATTTGCAGGTATGATTATATGTCTTTAGATGGGATTATTATTCTGGGTTTTGGGGGAGATGGACTGTATCTAAGCAATGGAATCTCTAAGGGAAGAGAACCTATTCCAAGCTGACATGGGAGTCTGAAGTGTGGCCAGAGAACGGTCAGAAGGATTCTGAAGGTCGAAGGAGCTGTGAGCTGTGGAACATGGAAGTTTCAAGTAGCTGGAAAGATTCTTCGGAACTCTCATCCTGCAGAAGAACGCCTCCTGCCATCTCTTGGATTTTAGCCCAGTGATATTTTATTTTGAATTTCCATTCTTCAGAACAGTAAGACTTTTTTTTAAAAAAAAAATGCATTGTTTTAAGCCACTAAATTTGTAGAATTTGTTATAGTAGCAATAGAAAAAATAGGTTTTCTCTTCTTCTCCCTGTCCTAAGCCCTCCACACTTCCCTCCCCAGATGGATCTAATCCTTTTCTGTTGTTCATTAGAAAAAAAAAGGAGACCTTTAAGGGATAGTAATAAAATATAATAAAATAGAACAAAAACTAACATCAGAATAGGACAAAACACAAAACAGAAAGAAAAGAGCTCTCCACAAAAATAAATAAATAAATAAATAAATAAATAAGAAAGAAATAGATTCACTTGTTTGCATACTCAGAATGTCATAAAATCACTAAACTGGCTAGGTGTGGTGGCTCACACTTTTAATCCTAGCACTCAGGAGGCAGAGTAAAGCAGATCTCTGAGTTCGAAGCCAGCTAGTCTACATGAGTTGCAGGACAGCCAGGGCTACACAGAAACACTGCCTCAAAAAACCAAAAACAGTAAGAAAAAAATAAAAATAATAAACTGGAAACTATAGTATATATGCAAAGGACCTGAGTGAGGGGAGACAAAATTATAAAAGGACCTGAGTGAGGGGAGACAAAATTAAAAAAAAAACAACAAAAAACAAAACAAGATAACATTTAAAAAAAGAGGAAAAGCCCTAAACAGGACATTAAGAGACAAGGAGCCTCCTAAGATGCTTTGGAGTTGTTTTATATCAGCTGTCTACTGCTGGCCATGTGGCCTACTCTTAAGAGAGGTTTGTTTCCCCAGTGAGACTCCCTCCGAGGAAACAATTTTCATTTTTATTTGCAAAGTGGTTATCAATTAGAGATGGCTGCTGGGTTTCAGATGGGGAACGTGTCCATTCCTCCTTTCAGCTCTAGGACCCCATCTGGTGTGTACTGTGGCTGCTGCCTGCTTCAGTCTCTGCGAGTTCACGTGTAAGACCTGTGTTCTCAGTGTCCTCCGTCCCTCTGGTTCTTATACCTTTTCTTCTTCCTCCTCTGAGAGTTTACTGAGCCCCAAGGGGAGGATGTGATAGAGACAATAGAGACATCTATCTCACTTAGGGCTAGCATTCCAAGGTTACTCACTCTCATACCGTCTGGCTGTGGGTCTCTGTCCTGTCTTGCTCTATATCTGCTGCAGGAGGAAGCTTCTCTGATGATAGCTGAGCAAGGCACAAATCTATCAATATGGCAGAATGCCATTAGGAGTAATTTCATTACTTCCCCTTAATAACAATATTTCGTTTTATCCTAGGTCTCTAAACAATCTAGTCTCTAGTTGTTGCATCCAAGCAGTTGGGTATGGGTCCCATGTCACAAAGTAGGCCTTAAGTCAAATCATATATTGGTTGGTTACTCCCGTAAGCCTCGTGCCACCATTGCTCTGCATATGTTGCAGGTAAGATACTCTTGTAGATCAAAGGTTTGGGGCTGGCTTGGTGTTTATGTTTCTCTTCTGCTAGTATACCAAGACGAAAATACCAAAGTATACCAAGGATGTAGGAGTGAAGGCTCTTTGTGGGCACCGCCTCAACTTCTCCATAGGCAATGAGTTGTGTAGGTATTGCCTTCAGCAATGGGAGCCTTGCCTTCAGTTTTGTGGAGAACAACCTATAGTTTCAGCAACAGCCTGGGTTGTTTTAGGGGGTTCCCATGAAACTCCTTGGCCAACAACTCAATTAGATGTAACCCAATCCTAGTACTGGAAGATTTATTTGTTGATAAGAGATAGCCAGTTCAAACTCAGTCTCCCAATAACTTGGTGATCTTATCTAGATCCACTTCATATATGCATATATTTTAGGAAGTTTCTATTGTATTCGTTTTCCATACTATCCCTCAAATGTCCCTTTATTTAGCTGTCTCTCATTCTATTCCCTCCCTCATTTCCCTCTTCTCTTTATTCTCCCATTCCAGTTCCCCCATTCACCCACAACTATATGTTCTATTTCCCTTTCCTTACTCTATACCTACCCACTGTTCTTCAGAGTATAGCTTGGTTATCACTGACTTAACAACTGATATCTACATATAAGTGAATACATACCATACTTGTCTTTCTGGGTCTAGGTTACCTCACTTGAGATGATTTATTCTAGTTCCATCAATTTACCTACAAATGTTGTCTTTGTTTTAACAGCTAAGTAATATAAACAAACCACAGTTTCTTTATCCATTTTGGTTGAGGGAGAGCTAGCTCCCCTCTCCCCCAATTTCTGGTAACTATCAGTAGAGTAACAATGATCCCTGAACACGATTGAGGTAGATCTATTCCCATCTTTCTGAGGAACTATCACACTGATTTCCACAGTGAGTGTACAAGTTTTCACTCCCACCAGCAGTGGATAAATGTTCCCCTCACTCCACATCTTCGCCAGCATGAGCTGTCACGTCTTTTCTTGATCTCAGCCATTCTGACAGGTGTATGTTGAAATCTCAGACTAGTTTTGATTTCCATTTCCTGGTGACCAAGGAATGTTGAACATTTCTCTAAGTGTTTGTCAGGCTTTCTGAATTTCCTCTTGAGAACTCTCTGTTTAGATCTACGCCCTGTTTTAAAATTGGTTTGTTTTCTTGATACCTAGTTTTTTTTCTTTTGGTTCTTTATATATTTTGGATATTAATCTTCTGTCAGATGTATAGTTGGTGAGAGAATCTCTTCCCATTCTATAGGCTGACACCTCAGTTTCATGAGGTCCCATGTATTCGTTGTTGATCTTAGTTTCTGTGCTGGTTGTCTTCTGTTCAAAGAGTTTTTTCTTGTGTCAATGAGTTCAAAGCTATTCCTCACCTTCTCTTCTATCAGGTCCAGGGTATCTGGTTTTCTGTTGAGGTTTTTGATTCATTTGGAGTTGAGTTTTGTGCAGAGTGGTTAAGTATGGATCTATTTGCAGTCTTCTACAGTCTGATGAGCACTGTTTGTTGAAGGTGCTATGTTTTTCTCCATGTGTGTTTCCTCACCCACTCTTTTTTTTTAATAGAAAAATGTGTGTCCAGAGGTGTGTGGGTTTGTGTCTGACTCCACGATTTGACTTGATTCCGTGGATCAGCATGCCTGCCTCTGTGTCCACACCATGCGTTTTTATGACTATGACTTTGTAGTACAACTTGAACCTGGGCGTAGTAAAATCCCCATCAGTTCTTTTATTATTCAGGTTTGTTTTAGCCACACTGGGGCTCGGGATTCTTTTTCTGTTGAATCAGGCAGGCCTGGAACTCAGCGTTGGGCTGACACTCTTTGGGAGTCTTTGTTCATTCTGTGTAAATCCACCAGGTGGCGCCCTCACCACACGGCTGAATCTACTTCTTGGAAAAAGCTTTCTCTTCACATCTCCCAATCTACCAACCCTGTGAAACTGTTACTTGACTAAAGGCCTGTGGGAAATTTATGAATCGGCCTTGTTTTGATCCCTCATCCGGCACCTTTCGGTTTCGAGCCTACAAGTCGCCTCAGGCGCGGTGGTTCTCAGGGCTACCCAAGGCCGCTGACCACCAGCCAGTGTCTTTCTCAGATTCTATCATTTACGTTCAGTGGATGACTCCCTAATCTATGTATGCTGTTGTGTTCTCTGCCTTGGCCTTCTCCCATCTCTCTCCCTCAGTTTACACTCACTAACTCACTCATTCATTCATTCCTTTCCATCGTCATCATTATCATATGTAAAGCTCTTATAGTGTATCAGTTACCATGCTAGAAAAACAAGGCTGGAGTTGAGGGAACAGCCCTGTGTACTAGAATATTTAACAATCTGGTCCGGGGCTTCTTCCCCACCTTAGACCATTTATGATCCTGGGTGAAAGACACAGACACAGTCTTTATATTTTTAAATAGCCTTAGTGCACAAATAGTTGGACAGCAGCCTACCCTCCATGCTGTTGCATCTACCTTCCTATCAATAACCCAAGTTATTAGTTACCATGTTTATCTGGGTTGCTCTTAGCTCCACTTGGCCAGCCACATATCCATGGCTCAGCTAATCCGTGGCTCTCCTCCCTCCATGCTCTTCTTCCACTCTGAAAACCACAACCCCACCTATGTCTCCTCTACCCTTTGGCTGTTAGCATCTTTATTTAGCAATCCCAATTAGCTGGAGGCTGGGTCACAGGGGCTACATGCATGCTCCAGGTTTTGGGGCCCCCCCCCATAGCATTATAATAGACAATGGAAGACAAAACCTCAACTGCCCTGTCCATAAAGTGCTTGTGAACTTGAGTTTGATCCTTAGAACCCACGTAAAAATGCCAGGCATACTGATATGTGTATGTTTATAATCCCACTACTGGAGAGGTAGAGACAGGCAGGAGGAACCCTGGGGTTTGCTGGCCAGGTAGCTGAGCCTGCTTGGCCAGTGAGAGACCCTGGTTTTTTAAAAACCAAAAACACCTGGTGGTGAGCATCAAGGTTGTCTTCTGGACTCCACACACATGTGCACACATGTCAGCCCCTGACATTCCAACATAAGAACAGTGATTGATCAGGGAGGAAGGTGGGGGTGGTGGTAGGAAGACACCCGGTTAGAGGGAATATTTGACCATAATGCCTCTCTGACTCTATGAAAGTGTATGACTCTCATGAAAGAATAAAGACAGTGGGGGAGAGGTGAGGTGTCAGGTCATTGCATGGACTTAAAGTGGCCCTAGATGTGGCAAGCAGCAAATTTCCTTTCCAAAGAGCTTTGAGTCTAACCCAGGAAGTCCAGGTTTGTATTCGCAGTCATTTGGGGTTGTTGTTGGCACACCATACCCGTGGTTGTGCAGCGCGCATCACCTCAACTGACAGCAAACAATGCGGTGGGGTTACAGAGCTGCCAGGCTTGTATCTCTACATGCAGATCTTTTCTCATCATTTTCTCTAAGTGATATTAACAGCTACTCTCACAGTGTGTTAGTGCAGTTACAGTTACTTGTCTGTTGTATTAGTGTAAATAGTTTCTTGTCTGTTGTATTAGTGTAAACAGTTACAGTTTCTTGTCTGTTGTACTAGTGTAAATAGTTACAGTTTCTTGTCTGTTGTATTAGTGTAAATAGTTACAGTTTCTTGTCTGTTGTATTAGTGTAAATAGTTACAGTTTCTTGTCTGTTGTATTAGTGCAAATAGTTACAGTTTCTTGTCTGTTGTATTAGTGTAAATAGTTACAGTTTCTTGTCTGTTGTATTAGTGTAAACAGTTACAGTTACTTGTCTGTTGCATTAGTGTAAATAGTTACAGTTACTTGTCTGTGGTACTAGTGTAAATAGTTATAGTTACTTGTCTGTTGCTGTGATAAAATGTGACAAAAGCAAAGTAAAGGAGGATGGGTTTATTTTGTTTCAGTTTGAGGGGACAGGCCATCATGGTGGGCAAGTCACCGTGCCAGGAGCTTGAGACAGCTTGTGTCTTATATCTGCTGTCAGAAAACAGGGAGAGATGAACACAGGCACTCAGCTAGCTCCCTGCTTTTTATGCAGCCTCGGGTTACAGGCAGTGGAGTGGTGCTGGGGCCCCGTAGGGTGCATCTTCTCACTTCAATTAACCTAATCTAGAAACTCTCTCACTGACAGGACCAGAGGCTTGTCTCCTCAACAACTCAGGATTCTGCTGACTTGATGCTCCTAATAATCGTCACAATAATCTAGAGATAGTTTAAAGAATACAGGAGGACATAGGCTATATGGGATTGTTATTGTATATAAGAAATTTGAGCACCAGAGGATGTTCCAGGTTCTAGGAGGAACCCTGGAACCACCTTCCCTGGATGACTTAAATGTTTTACTTTCATCTTAATGTGGCAATGTCTGTACTTTTATTTTATTTTTGGTGTTTTAGAGACAAGGCCTAGAGCTCACTATTCAATAGCTTGGAATTCACTATGTACTTCAGGCTGATCTTGAATTCACAGCAATTCTCCTGCCTCAGCTTCCTTAGTGTCAGGATTATAGGAATGAGCCACCACACCTGACATTGTGCTTTTATAAAGCTCTTTCTTTGTGTGATTAGGAAGACCAGCTAGGTGTCTCCCCACCACCCCAGCCCCCATAATGTTTTTATAGATTCTCTGGGAGTTTTACATCATGTATCCCAATTGCAATCTCTTCTCAATCTTTCCATGTCTGTCCCTATTGTGGTCTTCCTCCCAAAAGAAGTAAAAAATAAAAATAAGTAGAAAAAGAAAGAAAGGAAGGAAGAAAGAAGGAAAGAAAGAACACCAAGCCCACTTTGTGTGTCTATATACTCACTGAAGCATGGTTGGACTCTCAGTGATCTGTCCCTTAGACAGGGCTGAGCCCTTCCCATCCCATATCTCAGCTAGAAGCCATCAATTGTGTGGAGCTACTCCCCAGCATCTCTGTCATGTTTTTTTTTAAATTTATTTATTTATTTTATATATGTGAGTACAATGTCACTCTCTTCAGACACGCCAGAAGGGCATCAGATCCCATTACAGATGGTTGTGAGCCACCATGTGGTTGCTGGGAATTGAACTCAGGACCTCTGGAAGAGCAGTAGGTGCTCTTAACCACTGAGCCATCTCTCCAGCCCCTCTGTCATACTTTTAAAGGGTTGTTTTCAATGGCTTATTGTCTAGGCAGTTACTTTTTGTTGCTGTTCTTGGGGTTTTGGGGGGGGAGCGTCATTGAGGGGGAGTAGGAGTTGTCACAGGAGCCTTCCGTGTCCCCCCTCAACTGTGCATCTGCAGTCATAGATATGACAACAAAAGTTGCCTCCTTGCTCTTCCATTAGTTGGAGCATGGACCATGGGTTTTCAGAGTTTCTGGACACAGCACAGACCTGGAACATGGTCCTCTGCTGCAGTAGGACCACAGACCCAGACAAGGCCCTTGGAAGTTTCCTAGACCACAGATGTCAAGTCAACATGGGTTCAGGTGGCAGTATGGCCTGTAGACAACCACATGGGTTCAGGCTGCAACACAGATCATGAACTTCCACAAGATCCTCTGTGGTAACACAGGCTAAGGACATTAACAGGTCCCCAGCAAGGCATGGCTGAGAAGGACAAGGGTTGGCTCACCTGGCTGCAGACACTACTGCCTTCCAGCTAGGTGTTTTAGTGTAAATACCAAAAAGGGACAGGCAAGAGAGGGGGTGAACAAAAGAAGGCAGATTTTGTAAACTGTTGTAAACTGAATATGGGGAGTGCGGTAAGGTATGCCTTTTGACAGTCCACCCGGATTTCCTCATCCTCCACTTCCTGCCTCTAGGGTGGCCAGATGCCCTCTACACACTGGCTTGAAGGATGAAGTGGTAAGGGTGGGGTTCTGTAGGATTCCTGTCCTGCTGGGAGGAGGGGTGCTTCTCTAAAGATGAAGGCCTTCTCTGATAGTCTTCTGTGAAACATCTCGCTCACCTTTATTTGGGGTGGGCTTGTATGCATACACTTTATTCGGGGTGAACCAGGGGTATATATCGACCTTGGAGAGTGGGAAGGAATTTTCAGGGTAACTGAAACGCATTGGCTAGAGTTTAATGTTCTGTGAATGCCTCATTTGTATGGAGACATTCCAGGAATCCCAGGTACTTGCTGGGCAGGTTCTTATGAGGAAAAAGAGGAAGTTTGTAGGTCTGCCAAGGACTACTCAACCTTCTCCTGGTAAAGGATGTGTGGGAAGTTGGATCCACAGACAAGTTAGAAAAGGGGAAGCCCTGCTGGTAAAGGGAGACCGCCATTTTCTGTGGAGCTCAGAGGAGCTATCCAGTCGTGGAAGACTGTGACCTTAATTAGTAAGGTTTCTCCACAGGGAAGAACAGAACGAGGTGTGGCTGTACAGCTTCCTTCCTTCACCTGAGTGGTGGGTTCTGTGGCAATGCCTTTGGTCCAGGAGAGTATAAATTTAAGTTAGTGACCAGTGTGATGCACAGGCCACAGGGCTGAATGACTCCGAACAGCCATAAATCAGGGGGAAAATGAAGGCTGTTGGAAACAGAGACGACAGTTCAGGGAGATAGTGGCCAAGAAGAAAGAAGATTGAAAAGCTCTGTGGCTCGTGAGTTTTAGGAGTGCCTTGGAAGTCTGCTTCAGCAACGGTGAGGATAATGGAAGATTAAAAATGTGCCATGGTCCCCATTCCCTTTTCCACAGTGTTGCAGCATCAAACAACAGGCTGTGAATCTGTGGGTAGAGATGTGGGAACTCAGACTTATTCTTTTTACTATGGTAAGGACTGAATGCTTGCCTGGCAAAGGAGACATAACCAGTGGTAGGAAGAGACAGAATAAAAACCATTTATAAAGTAAAGGAGCCAAAGGAAAGTTGATAGTATGAGCTCTGGGCACTGTTCATGAGCTACTGCAGAAGATTTCTGTTGGTTGCAACTCTCAAATCCTGTTCAGTGGGCCAAGGGCTCACGCTTACCTGAATGACCTTGCGGTTCTTGTGTAGCCCTGGACAAGGCATTGTGTGAAGGTGTTGAGTCCTGAGGAAGGGGGTAAACAGACCTGGGACCAGTTGTCAATCTGGGCAGGTAGGATCACCTCTGAATCTCTGCTTCCCTCCCTCCACACTACCCCCGATGTGGTACTTAATTTTATGCTTTTTTAAATATTCACACTTACTCCCAAGAATAGGGGTTCCTGATGATGTTTCTTTCATTTGGGGAGACAGTATCTGTTTTATGCTCCTGTGACTCTCCCTAGGTTCATCAATATCAAGTTCCTTCACTGTGGCTAGCTAGCTTGGTCTCTCTTTCATGCAGTGCTAAACAGCCTGAGTTCCCTACAGCTGAGAAATGCTCTCATTTTATAGGCATGGCAAGAGGGAAGTCAGGGGAGACCAGGCCCAGAGAAGTGCATTTCCCATTAAGAGGTCCTGGGCACACCATTGTTCTTAGAAAGCCCTCTCTATGATTCACTGACCTTCTAACAATAACCTATCAATAGATGACTCTGCCCCTGTAGACAATTGGTCAGCCTGCGCACAGCTCCGGCTGCCTAGCACCATTTCACTGAGGTTAGCATTTGTGCTCGTGATAAACACCATATTGCTAGCTTTAGAAACCTTGATTTTAATCTGTCTGCAAGGATGATGTCTCCAAGCTTTTCCTAATGAAGAAACCGGCAAAAGTTCTCCCTGGAAATTATGGTGGAGCAAGGGGAGGGTCCTAGTTTGCTTTCTATCGCTGCAGTGACCAAAAAGAACTTGGGGAGGAAAGGGCTTGCTTCATCGTACAGTCCATCATGAAGGGAAGTCAGGGCAGAAACACATGGCAAGAACTGAGACAGAAGCCATGGAGTAAGCTGTCTCCTGGTTTGCTCAGCTTGCATTCTTGTACCACCTAGGACTATCTGTTCAGGAGTGGCATCACCCACGGTGAGCTGAACACTCCCACACTCATCTTAATTAAGAATTAATTAATTAGGAATTAACCCCTTAATTAAGAAATATATTCTCCGGGCGGTGGTGGCGCACTCCTTTAATCCCAGCACTTGGGAGGCAGAGGCAGGAGGATTTCTGAGTTCGAGGCCAGCCTGGTCTACAGAGTGAGTTCCAGGACAGTCAGGGCTACACAGAGAAACCCTGTTTCGAAAAACCAAAAAAAAAAAAAAAAGAAATATATTCTACAGGGAATCTTAATGGAGGTTTCCTCTTCTTCTTCTTCTTCCTCTTCCTCTTCCTCCTCCTCCTCCTCCTCCTCCTCCTCCTCCTCTTCTTCTTCTTCTTCTTCTTCTTCTTCTTCCTCTTCCTCTTCCTCTTCCTCTTCCTCTTCTTCTTCTTCCTCTTCCTCTTCCTCTTCCTCTTCTTCTTTTTCTTCTTCTTCTTCTCCTCCTCCTCCTCCTCCTCCTCCTCCTCTTCTTCTTCTTCTTCTTCTTCTTCTTCGTCGTCGTCGTCGTCTTCTTCTTCTTCTTCTTCTTCTTCTTCTTCTTCTTCTTCGTCTTCTGTTACTTCTTCTCAGATGACTCTAGCTGTGTCAGATTGACAGAAAATTATCTGGCACAGTGCACAGCGAGGCTTGAAGTTCCAAGATGCTTGACAGGTCCAAAAGAAATTGGAAACAAAAGGCTAACGGTGGTGGCACTTAACATATCAAAACACCTGCTGGCCTTCGGTTCCCTCAGCACCTGTGGCCCTCTCAGCTCTTCTCACCCCTCCCCTTACCCTAAATGTCTCCATTTCAAGAGCTTCCCATCCTGTCTTCTGATTCTTGTACAGCCCTGCCATTTCAGCCTGTGTGCTCTCTTGGTCCTCTTGATCTCCTCTCTCTCTTGGTCCTCTCTTTTGGTCCTCATTCTCTCCCTTTCTCTCCTCTCACGGTCCTGTTCAGTGTACTGGCCATGTTTAGCCTACTACTTCCTCTCCCTGCTCTGGACATTTCCAGATGCTTCTGGCTGTGCTCAATCACACCTTGAAGCGATTGTATACATTTTATACATTGTATAAAGTGAAACCCCCACTATATACAATGCTGGTAGTATGTAAGGTTGGCAGCAGAAGGAACAATGGAACAGTGTAGGCAGGGATCTTTGCTGCTGTCTGTTACCTCCAAGCCCTGAGAAGCTTCTGGTCAGGGCTTTGAACATGAATGTGGTTTGCTACAGCTGGATGGACTTAGAAAAGATTTGTCTTTTTAACATAGGCAAAGAAGGGCATGGCTGTGGGCTATGAAAATGAGCTTGGATCTGTCTAAGTGCTGAGAGCCAGTAGGATGAACGCGGTTCTGCACGTGGTTCAGTGTGGCCTTAAAGCTCGACAGACCTGGAAGAATAGGTTTAAGCTAGTCTTTAATTCCACACCATCATGGTACTCATAGATAAGACACAGGAAAAGCAAATCGTGGAGTATTGAGCAAGCCATTCTTAGAAACACTTCTCACAGGCCTGTTAGCATGGTTTGGAGTGGGCATGCTTATAGACAAACCTCTTTATCCCTATTACTGGGTTATGATATGTGACTCTGGCCTTAAGAACAAAAGCTTTCTGGTGACACGGTTTCTGAGTCCATTAGAGTAGTCTTGGCTAGGATGAGTTAACCCAAGTGCAAAGCTCTATGATTACTTTCTAGGGTGGTGGTTTGTTTGTCTGGAGGCATTTCTGGGCTCAGAGCAAGTGGGCTGGGCTGCATGTTTGGTGGCAGGATCATCGTGGTCACCAGAAAGCTGTGTCACAGAGCCAAGTGTGTCTGCAGCAGGGAGGGGCAAGCTGGCTGCTGACTTATAAGCCTCCAGCATACTGGCTGGGCTCTGGCACCATTAGGTCCTTTGGGCTTCTTGATTTCGGGGAAGAATTTGTTCCAATCTTATTCATCTATGGCCTGGATCCACTGAGGTATTTTCAGAAGTATGCTAGGAAACTTATGGCAGACAGCAGAGTCCATAGAGTTTCCTTTCCCTATCATTGTCTGAGTCTTGGAACTATTTAATCTTCAAGGAGGTAGACAGATTACCAAGGCCTCTCGGCTTTGACCTATTTGTCACTTCATTCTCACTTACAAATTTTTGTTCTTTGTTGTTCTGGTTTGTTGTTTTACACAGCAGCTTGAGTTCATACACTGTGTGGTAGAGTGAATCTGCAGGGCAGACGCTTGGTGGACCTCAGGGAGAAAGCTCTGCAATGCTTCTTCTGCTCTAGTGATCTGCTGAAACTACAGCCGACAGTGGAAAGATATAGCCTGGAAGGAGAGAGAGAGGCAGGAGTGGTGAAAGAGGGGACGGAGGGAGAGCGGAAAGGGAGGGGAGATTTTGTGTGATGTGGAAAACAGAACATTGAACACCATCTCTAGTTCCACAGTAATGAACATTAGGACTTTGGGTGGTTCAATGAAGGAGAATCATTTTGGACTCTAACAGGGAAAGCAGTAGGAGGTTCAGTGGAAAGGAACACTAAAGGAGACCACGGAGACACTCTAAATCTAGTCCTGGTGGCTCCATACCAGTAAGTCAGCACTCAGGAGTCTGAGGTAGGAAGATTGTCAGTGTTCATTGGCAGGCTGGGCTATGGAGTTAGACCATGTCTCTAGAGAAGCAAATAACATCACCGGTTCCTCTTGGTTGCAACAGAAGAAGTTAGATTTCTTCGTCAAAAATAACATTTAAGTGAGATATTAGAAATTGAATTTAATCACTCATGTAAAAAGGTATATATATGTATATACATACATACATATATGCAGAATGCTATGTGAAACACATAAGGACTATGGGTATTGCAGGAGCTATGAGAAGAAGTGCTAGAGGAGGTAACCACATCATTGAGCAGGAGACACGGGAAGGTATACCCAACCAACCAGAGGTCTGGGATCAGTGGTCAGCTCTTCAGAACACATTTGCAGCAAAGCCTCTATCATCTAAGAAGGCCTTACCGATTGCTTTCCATGGGTAACTAACAGCTTCTTGGGGATAGGAAATGCAATGGGATCCTTCTCTTTCAGTGAGAGGGACACCAGTCTCACTGAGTTAATTAACTGGTCTGACAATCTCACACATGTATCTTCATAAACTGCTCTGATGGCTAGACCACCAATGTACCTACCTACGGGGAGAAATAGTGCATTCTCAGAGAGTCCAGTTGCTATAGTTTGAATGCCACCCTCCACTCCAAAACTCCTGACTTTCATGTTGAAATCTGAGCACCACGGTGACACTTTAAGAGGTGAGCGTGTCATGAGGGTCAGCTTCATGAACGGATGAGTCCATGCTTTAGTTGACAAGTTGGTTAATGGATTAGTGAACTCATTCATTCATAGGTTATGGACGAGTGGACTGGTGCGTTAATCTGGAGTGATCCAGTTATAAAAGAGAGTTCTTTGTCATGCTTTCTCTGTCTGGCCATATTAAGATATGGCCACCATGCAGGAAGACCCTCCCCGGATGCCATGTTGGTGTCAGAACCACATATTTGGACTTCCAGAAGCCTGAGGTAAAGAGACTTGTCTCCTTTATAAATCACACCACGTGTGGCATCAGTTTTAGCGAGGGAGACTGGACCGGGACTCCAGGCTCCCCTCGTCTGCTGTTACTAGAATGTGCTGTTATGTCTCAACTATCAACATCTCATCTTAGGGAAGGGGATGAGTCGGAAGACGGTGCTCGTCAACTTTCTCACAAATATTATTTTTCTTTTCCAGAGTCATATTTGTGCTTTAAAAACAAAGACAAACAAAAAGGAAAAAAAAGCTTTCGTAAAAAGTAAAGCGATGGGCCAGAACTTAATTTGTGAAGTACACATGGGCTAAACTTCACTAATTCTGGTTTAGCTTCCTGAGAACGACCATTGTCAACAGCAAGGAAGGCTGAACAACATTAACTACTGAGACAACCGACTACAAATCTCAACTCACACACTGAAGTCTCAGGCATAATGATTTTTGAAAATCATTATTATTACTTTATGTGCATGTGTTTTGCCTTCACGTATGTCTACATACATGCTGATGCCTCAGGGAAGCCAGAAGAGGGCACTGGATTCCCCAGAACTGGAGTTATAGGCACTAGTGAACCACTATGGAGATGCTGGGAATGAATCTTGAGTTTTCTTCAAGAACGGCAAGTGCTTTCAACTGCTGAGCTCTCTCCAGCCTCTCATACTATCTTTAGTTAGAATACAAATCTTCAAGATACAAAAGCTATCTTGAAATTTATGTATTTACTATTTCTCGAAGGTGTTGGCCATCAAACTTGAACGTAGGAGGCAGGTAAGTATCCTACTGTTGAGTTATGTGCCCAGCATTTTTTTGTTTGCTTGCTTGCTTTTGCTTTTGTCTTGAAACAAGGTCTCTGTGTAGCTCAACCTGGACTTGTGTTCATGATCCTACTACCTCTCCCTCAAAAGTACTGGGATTTATAGGCCTATACCACAAAGGTTGGCCTGAAGCATCATCACCATCATCATCATCCCCACCACCACCACTTCCCTCCTCCTTCTCATTTTTTTTTTCAGACAAGGTCTTGCTATGCAGCCCCGGCTGACCTCAGGCTTGCAACAATCCTCCTGCTTCTGCCTCCCAAGTGCTGAGATTACAGATACACACCACAGTGACTAGCTCGAATTATTTTTAAAACCATTCTTCCACAAATGTAGACAGGTTCTTCTTTTACTGGTCAGAAACACTGGGCTGAATCTGAGTGAGACTGATCTCTGAGTGCTGACTCACTGAGTCGTGTGTAAGATGTTGCAGTTTGTAGGATCCTGCTCTCCAGGACAGTGCGTTCCCCTAGTGGGGAGATGGGAGCTAAAAACAAGAGGAGGGGGAGTTGCTATGCACAAGTCGCATACATAACAGAAATTTATCTCCCCACATCTCTAGAAGCTAGAATTGGGGGATCGGGGTGCCAGTCTGGCCACGGAGGCTTCTCTTTTTCCCTGGCAGATGGCTGCTATCTCTTCATATACTACTGACAGGACCTTTCTTCAGTTCATGGTTGTGAAGAGTGTCTTTTCTTACTATGGAACTCACCCAGCCAGTGGAGGGTCCTGCCTTCGTGACTTTATTTAATCTTCAAGACCTTCTTCTAAAAGGCCAGGTCTCCAAACACCGTCATGTTGGGCTTCAGCACTTAAGTGGGGCCATGTGAACATTCAATGTATAACAGTATTGGAGATTACTACTTTGACAGTGACTGGATGCTAATGGCAGAAAGTTAATAGTCAAGAGAAGACCATTGGGGTTGTGGGGAGGAGCTGCATGCCCAAGAAGGAGGCAGTTTTTACTGGGGAAAGAAGGCCAGGAAGGTATCTTAGGAAGGGAGGAAGGAGAAGACTCCAGGAGAGCATAAACTGTTCTGAGGATGCTTGGACAATAGACAGAGAAGACAGTGTAGACAGTGGGGCAGCAATGGCGTGGCCAGCCAGCCAGCGTCGCACTGAACACAAGTAGGGAATGAGAAAGGAGAGGCGTGGTGAGGTTGGATTATGAAGGGTTTTGACAGCAGGTTAGGGAAGTGACTTGCTTGCTTGACTACTTTTTATTTTATTTATTTTTTTTTTGAGACAAGGGTTACATTATATAGTCTGGGCTAGCCTTAAACTCCTTCTGTAGCTGAGGTCTTGATCTCTGATCCTCTGGTCTCTTTCTTCCAAGATCTGGGATTACCAGCACACAGTTTGGAATCTATCTGACCCAGTTGCTTCCTTTTCTCCTCCTTTTCCTCATCTTCCTGAGACAGGGTCCTATGATATAGCTTTTCCTGGCCTGATACTAATACGCATCGGACTGGCCTCAAACTCACAGAGATCTACCTGTTTCTGCTTCCTGAGTGCTGGACTACTCCTGTGCCATCAGGTAGGGCTCAAGCTACTTTCTTATTTGTTAGCAGAGAAAGGAGTCCAAGGAGATGATCTTCCAAAATCATGGCTTGGGCCGGGGCTGTACAGGCAAGATGAGGAGAAGCACTGGGTATAGGTAGGCTAAGGGAGAGGCTGTGGCAAGTTCCTAACCCTGAGGGAACCAGAGCCTGGATATAGGTTGTTGGATGTAGGATCTCTTGTCATCATGACTTTTTGCTATGCTGCAGGTGGCAATTTCTGGTTTCATATTTGTTTTTAACCTCTCAGAGTTGAGGTATTGTATAGTCTGATGAACTGCGCAGAATTCTAAGGTACCATTTCAAAATACTTGTTTTGTTTGTATTAAGGAAAAAAAAAACAGGAGGAAGGATAAGGAGAGGCCTCAAGTCTAGATATATTGTGAATAAACACCTCAGGTTATTAGATGTGTACCTTCTGTGAAGGTCCCTTTGATACAGCAGTTTCTAGGGTATCCTGTGCAGAAGCATTCCCTGATAAAAACCTCTTTCTCCTGAAGTATGAAATACACCCAACCTTCTGTGTCGATTTATCCACACACTGGGGGAAATAAACACAAAAACGGATGAGGAACTCAGCTGCTTTCCTAAGATTCACTTTTCCAAACTCAAATAACAGCAAAGAATTCTAACTTTCCATCCAAACCAGATATCACTGCATAATTCGCTGAAAAGCATTTCGCAATTCACATCCCTGGGCCAGATGCTCCTAAAATATGTGACCATTTGCCCTCTGAGAATTGTGGTAAGGAATTTCATTATATTTTGCAAGCACAGCTAGACACATCCTTTAGGTGAAAGAGGACTTGATAAAGCTTTGTTAGCCAAGTTCCTTACAAAGTGAGTAAGAATGTAAGTCAGTAAATAAACAAATAGGCAATCAAGCCGCAAACAATATTTGCCTTGGTTTTCCACAAGAACCTACTATCTCAATATCTTATGGCAAAGATGTTCTTGCTTCTGACACTCAAGCTGATGGTTCTTCAAGTGTGGTTCATTGTCAAATGGGTCTCAGACAGGAAGATTGCCAAGCTTAGAGCTTGGGTCTTAGGAAAACAGAGATATAGCATCATGTCCTAATTTGTGGCAAGCTGTGTTCATAGAGACCAAGAGTTCTATTTCTGGCTGTTTCTAAGGAAGAGTCTAAGGGATATTAATGTCCCTTAGGGAATAATGGTGCATTATGGTCCCTCTGAATTCCTTATGGGTCTTAAGAGAAACAGCCATTTAGTCCAAGATATACAACTGAAAGCAGCTAATGAGTTACACCTAATTTTACACTCGCGAGGTACCTCGAAGCATATAGACATTTCCTTGTTTGATGTATTCTGAACAAAAATGGGAAGCATTCACTCCTAGATAGATACACAGACATTCCAGAAGGTTCTGTGTCATGCTCAGGTCACACAACTGAGTGGCAGATTCAGAATACAAATCCAAGTCTTCTGACTCTATCCACTGACTATATAAAGGAAGTTCTATGGGCTCGGGAGAGCTCAGTTACTCAAGTGCTTGTGGCATAAATGTGAGACCTGAGTTTGGTTCCTAGAAGCCACGTGAAAACACCAGATATGGTGCACACTTTTAATTCTGGTGCAAGTGTGACAGGCAGGTGAACGCTTGGGATCAGGGGACAATCAGTCTAACTCCACGTTAGTTAGAGACTATCTCAAAAACTAAGGAGGGTGGTACTTGAGGAAGGACACCCAAGGCTGACCTCTGACATTCACATGCCATGAATACATGTATACACACTAATACATGCAACTGTACAAACATGGAACACATACATGCAAAATTAAAGAAAAAAAAGCTATCATAACCTGCTTCAAAATCGGGAAATAATTTTAAAAACTACCAAAACAAAGTTTAAAACTAAGTCAAACAAAAGAGAAAAACTCTTCAAAGTTTTCAAGCCCCAGGGAATAAAAATGTCCTCATCCAACATGAGCTCATCCAACAAGAGGAGGAGGCCTGAAAGAAGGAGAGTGACCTGATGGGTGGCATGGACTGACACTGTTACCCTCAGAGGCTTACCACAAACCAGTGGAGGGAGTGAGATGGCATAGATCATTGTACTGTGGCTATGTTGAGTGTTAACACTTGAGGAATCTTCCCGTTTACAACAGGCTTTGTGTGTGTATGTGTGCTCATATGTGTGCTGTTGTACATGTGTATATGTGTGTGTATATATGTGTATGTATGTATGCATGCATGCATGCATGTATGTATGTGTATGTGGTGTGTTTGTATGTGTGTGGTCATGTTTGTGTGTGTTCTTATGTGTGTTGGTGTACACGTGTGTATGTATGTGCATGAGAACAACTTCGGGTGTTATCAGGAACACTATCCTTATCTTTTGAGGCAGTCTTTCAATGGCCTTGAGTTCGTTCATTAGTCTAGACCACTGAGCCCTAGGGATCCTTCTTCTCTGCCTCCCCAGTGTTGGGATTACCAGTGCACACCACGATGGCCATCAATTTCATATGGTTTCTAAGGTTTGAACTCGGGTCCTCATATTTGCAATGCCTGCTGAGCTAAAACTCTAACAGACTTCTTTGTACTACTTTTGCAGTTTTTAATCAAAGAATAAAACCAATGCCAAAATAAAAGGTCTGATAGAGTAAAAAGAATACAATGAAAAATGAAAACTCACAAATACTCCTGAGACTCTCTGGATCTGAGGAAAAGTTGAGGTAGAAAGCTGTGAAGAGATTTTGTGGTGCATTAGAGAATGGAGTTCTCTAGGTAGAGGCTCATCTCTGTTAAATCTGGGCAAATTTAATGTGTTTTATCTACAAGTGTTTTGTGTTTTATTTGGGATTTAAATGTAATTGCACATAAGACAGAGAACAACTTGGCCCCTGCTAAGAGCCTAATAATAACTGTCAACCCTTGTCATGATTATCTTGTTTTTGCTGTTGTTTTCAAGACTAGGGTTTCTCAGTGTAGCCTTGGATGTCCTGGCACTCACTCTGTAGACCAGGCTGGCCTTGAAACTCATATAGATCCACCTGCCTTTGCCTCCCAAGTGCTGGCTCTGATTATAATCGTGGTCATCAACACCATACAGCCAGTGACAGGAAGCAGTGCGTGGGTGCACATAGAAATGTTCTCATCTGCACATGTTTACCCCAATAACCAACTTTTCTCTGAATCTGGCTCTCTTAACATCATCACAATTTGTTAGAGATTAAAAATAGGGTGGTTTATTTATATGCTTTTATGTATCCTTCTGCATTCCAGATTTAGAGGAGGAATTTAGTTACTTCCCTAATTCTTGGGTGGAGGAAGTAACCGCTGAATCATTAGGGGAAAGAGAAGAGGAAACACGTTTTCCATGCTGTGAAGGTGAATCATTCTCTCAGAAGCATGCTGCACTGAGAGGACAAAGGCTCACATGAAGTGGGGATACCGTTGTGTACCACCTGTACTTTTATTCTGGTTGCACTCTCTGGAGTACTCTTAATAGACGGGCCACAAGCTTTAATATTGAAAGTAACAATTTTCAGATACCATTTTTTTTCTAGAGTCAGCACATTCTGAGAGAGCCTAAGAATTCAACAAAGGATACGTCTCTCTCAGTTCATGCACGGGTGTGTGCAGTCATCTTCCTCCTGCTGTATGAGTAAGTTTCCATTTGAGGGCAGCTAAGCAAGCTTCCGAAGATGGGAAGGGAAGATCTTCCACAGAACAGGAAAGGCAAAGCCACTTTTGTCCACCCACCTCCAGCTCCTTCAGCCTTAGCTTCCTGCTTAGAAGGACTGACTTTCCCTAACTCAGGTAGACTGGGCGATCCGTGTCTACTCTTCCTCCCACCCCCAGTCCTTACCTACCCTCAGTTCTTGCTTCTCCCTTTGTGGACCTGCTCCAGCACTTAGAATGACTTTTGCTCAACAGTGACACAGGGTGCCAAGAAGCCCTACAGCCCCTTCCTGAAGGACCCCTGTCACTCCTATTTGCTGACCAGTGACAATGACATTCCTCAGCATAGGAAAAGGCTTTTGTTCAGGAAACAGGGAATGGAGACGAGGTTGGAGAACAAGCTTCCACCTTAGAATTGGATTTAGCTTCCATCGCTTGCCCTGGGTAGTCATTTAACTCTCACAGTGAGAAGCTTTTCTTAGAGAAGAGACCATGAAGCCTGCTCTGACTCTTGGTTCAAAGACTCCACACATGTGAAAATGTCATGTATGAGTTCTGGGCCATGATGGCCATGATGGCTCATAATCCTCTGATCCTAGAACAGTTTTCCTGAGATTCAAAAGATGATGGAACTGGTCAACCCAATAGGACAGGAAGTTATATCCTAGCTAGTTTGCTTTCTATTGCTATGCTAAACACCACGACTAAAAGCAACCTGGTAAGGAAAGAGTTTATTTGGCTTACACACTCAATCACAACCCATTACTAAGGGAATTCAGTTTAGGAAATCAAGCAGGAGCAGACGCAGGGACCGTAATAGGATTCTGAGTAATGGCTTGCTCACCACACCTTGCCGAGCTTGCTTTCTTACATGACCCAGCACCACAGTGCCCAGTGGTGGCACCGCCCACAATGGGCTGGGCTCTCCCACATCAGTCTTTAATCAAGAAAATGTCTCACATTGCTGATCTGAGGGAAGCAGCTTCTCAGTTGAGGTTCTCTCTTCCCAAATGACTCCAGCATGAGTCAAGTTGATGAAAAACAAACCAAAACAAACCAACAAGCAAAAAGTCACACACACACACACACACACACACGCACACGCACACGCACACACACACACACACACAAGAAACCAAAGAACAAAAAAACTAACTAGCATACTCAGGGGTGATCGTGAAACATGCATTTTTAAAAAATGGTTTGAAGTGGTTTTTACATTGTGAAACGATCTTTGTGTAGTTCATAGGTGTTTTTTCTTGTTATGATTTGGATAAATGTCTCCTAATGTCCACGTGTTTAAAGCATTAAGAAAAGTAGCTCATTCAGGGACCATATGGAATCTGAACATAGAAAGTTTACTTACTATAAAGAGTTATCATTCATAACAAGATATTGTAGCCATGAGGAATCAACAAGGAGGGAAAGGAATCTTCAGGAATATAGGATTTGCAGATGAGAACACAGTTTAGACTCTTTAGTGTGAGATGCAAGCTTCTTTCAGAACCCAGACTTGGCTCACTACATGGTCATAAAGTTCCTAGGTAACGTGCTGTCAGAGCTTTCTGGAGCCCTGCCCCTCTGGGGTGCCAGGAAGGCTCAACCAGGGGAGATGGCGTGCCTCAGAGCTCACGGCAAAGATTCTTGAGAAGGTATCTAGCAATGCTGTTGAATCTGAGACCCAAAAGGAGCTAGCTGCTAAAGCAGACACTCGCTTCTTTGGTCTGATATCTGACAGATTATGCATTGGAAGAGTCTATAGAAAGGAGCACTTCAGAAATCAGTAGAGGGAAATCTCTGTGGGAATACTTTCTAATATTCTCTCTCAACAAAGGCTACCAAAGGCACCAGCTTGCAGAAGGGAGGGTAGATGAACTGATTCTGTAAGATTCAAAGAGAAAACAGAGTGCTAAACACTGGCAAGGACTGCTAAGGAATAACTGAACGTCTAAGAATGTTCTTGAGATACGCCTCATTGCACAAAGACAAAGTTCCATCATTACCTGCCAGAATGTGAACAATGCAAAGGATGTTCATAGTTTTCTTGAGAGCAGGGAGGTAGTACACTCCTGGTACTTTTTAAAGAAAGCCCACATCCACACTAGCCTTCGTAGTTCTAAGTACACATATCCAGCCACTCTATTTACAGTAATCCATCTTGTGGATTCACAAGTGATATGTGCCATAGGGGACTTGTGAATAACTAATAACAAAATTCTGAGAGCTCTCCAGATGCCCATCAACATGAGGAATGGTAGAGTGATTGATTGTATAATCACAGGTAAAACTCAATGAGCCATGGAGGGCTGTTTATAAGACAGACCAAGGGAGATAATGAAACGTGTGAGCTGTGTGTGATGCTCGTGTGTGAGTGTCCATCTGTGAGTATGTGTGGGCACTGCAGGGTGTTTCTTTTTTTATTTTATTTTATTTTTTATGTGTATGCGCATTACGGCTGCATGTATGCCTGTGCACCACATGTCCTCTCAAGCCAGACTAGAAAATGAGGTTTCTTGATACTGTAGTTACAGATGATTGGGAGCAACAATGTGGCCACAGGGAATCATACCTGGGTCCTCTGGAAAAGCAGCCAGTGCTCTAACTACTGAGCAATCTTTCCAGCCCTTGGATGGTGTTTCTTGAAAATGATATGCTGATATCACCAGTTCAGCTACTGAGCAGAAATGACTAGGACTTTAGTTGGGAAAGAGGATTTTCTTTGCAGTACTGACACTGAGATTTTAAGAATAGATTATGTAAAATATACATAATAAAATAGATAAACTATATTGTATATAATTAGGCTTATATTAAATATATAAAATATTAGTTAAATGACTTATTACATTCTTATATGTGGTAAATAAAATATGTTTAATATTGTATTAGTATACAAATACCCTTAGATTTGAAAATTTGACATGCTTCCCATATATTTATATATATGTATATACATATATACGAATGTATACATATATATATATAAGTGTGTGTGTGTGTGTGTGTGTCTGTGTGTGTGTATTGAGACAGAGTTTCTCTATAACACCACTGGCTGTCCTGGAATTCACTTTGTAGACTAGGCTGGCCTCCAATTCTCAGAGATCCATCTGTTTCTGCCTCCTAAGTGCTGGGATTAAAGGCACTTAGGGATTAATGTGCTACCATGTCCAGCTTCCATTTTTATTTAAAACCAATAAAACCTTTGTGATAGACAATGATCAGAATGAAGGCTTCCTGCCATGTTTGTGGCAAGTCTGCCCACAGGGCCACCACCATATCTGTGGCCACAGCATATGTCCCTCATCCCTCCCATTTTAAACGTTCCAATGACTTGTGAGTTTACATGCATTTATTTAAGAATCTCTAGCCTCCCAACCAAACTGTTGAGTAGTTTTAGTTCCTTTGCTTTTTGATCTTTTATACTGATAGAGAGTGTCATAACTAATAGGTGTCCATATTACGTGACTGTGGATCATGACTCCCCTAACACGAATGTTGGGCTGAACTCTGAGATGGTCAAGCATGACTCATCTCAGGTTCAGAGACTGGGAGCTGAGGAGAGAATCGCCAGGAGGAAAACATAGCCTCACAGGAGGGAGCCATCCAGTTACCACGCAGGTATAGAGTCACAGCCTCGAGAAGTGACAGAGGTCAATGTTACCCAGCTTGTCTGCATTAGGATGGGGACAAAACTAGGTTTTGTCTATACAAGAGCTACACCAGTCTCCACTCAAGTAAGAAAAGGACTCACATGTAAAATAGCCTTAAACTATTTTTTGGGGCACATAGGCATTCAGAAGCGTCTCATATTCCTGTCAGCTTTAGCTCAGATGCTGTATCCTTTTCTTGATTTCACTATGATCAGATTTATCTAATGGTGAGGATTACCAGTATCTTGGAAAGTATTAGAATCTGGGTGATTTGTATTTTTTAGAGCAGGTGACTAATTAAATCTTACAATGAAACAATCCTAGAAATACTGCTTTAGGGCCAGTGGGATGGCTCAGGGTGGAAAGGAGCTTGCCGCCAAGCCCGGTGACCTAACTTAAGTCCCTGGAATTTAAATGGTGGAAGGAGAGAACCAACTTTCTCAAATTATTCTCTGGCTTACACACACACACACATTGTGACACAGATGTGCCCCTCCACCACCACATGCCCACAAGATAAATAAGTATTTTTATTAAGAATAGAAAGTCTGTGTTATTTAACTGCATACTCAAAAGAACAAGATAGTGAGGAAGATACAATATACATTTTATATCTGTGTGTTATAGACAGGAAAACTGAAGCTTGCTAAATATGAGCTTTCCTTTACCACAGGGCATCTCTGGACCCCGAGATTCCCTTAGTTAATACACCTTCGTTTTTTTTTTTAGTTGTCTAATTGATAATAATAACGTACTTCAGCAATTAGAAAGGAAAAATATCTTGTAAATGTCGCATATCCACACACTTAAGTAATGGAACCCCATTCTTTACATCATGAGCAGTAGATGTTAGTGGGGGTGGATAGAAGCAAGAGGCAGCTCTTTACATAGATTCCACCAGGCCACCCAGATCTGTTTGCTTTTGGATAAAGACACAGAGTGAAAAGGAGAGGGGGCATTTCTCAATGCTTGGTGTGACCCGCCATTCGGTCACACTTTCAGCTCTAAGGCCTTTCTGAAAATTAGAGATGGGTGGGGAGCAAGTGTAGGAATCCTGCTTCCCCTTGTCTTAAATAAAAAAGGGAACGGGGAAAACAGCTTAAGGGAAACTGTGCCTTCAACCTCCACACCAGGACTGAGGTTATGGCCTAAATCTGGCCAGGGTTACCTAGAGTAGCAGAAGCTCTCTGATCCTCTCCCAAGGAAGACCTAACCTTCCCCAAAGTATATCAAATCGGATATACTTGGAACCTATGAGGGAGTTGTTGTTTCCAAGGTTATTATTATTTTTAAACACTAAACTACAAATACATTCCAGTTCTTTTACATACCAATAAATTAAAAACACATTGCCTGTAGCTTCTTGTATAGGCCACATTGAGCAGAATCTTTTTTCATAATGATTAAGGTCATGGCTGGGAATACCAGTCCTGCATGGTTGCTATAACAACACCGATTCCTGTCAGGGCCTCAAGGAAGCACATTGGAAATTATAGAGATAATTTTCTAGTCCCTGGACTAAAACGGAAGAATCTTACATTGATGTATCATTTATAAAACGTCATAGTGTTAAGCTTTAAATGTCTTGAATTGTTAGTAATTTTTTTTCACACGTCTCTTTTCCATCCCTAAATTAAAAGCTACTTAGAAGTAGGGACTACACAGTGCTTCTGAGTGCCACCCATTACTTATTGCCCTACCACAGATGGGAGATTCATCAAATATTCCTTGGCTAGAATGAGCTGGCAACAGTGGGCGACATCTCAGGGCTGCTGAGATGGCTCAGTGGGTAAAAGAATTGCTGCCAATCTTGACCATTCAGGCTCAATCCCCAGGCCCCACTCTTGTTGAAAGCTACTACAGCCTGTCCTCTGATGTCCACACATGCATCATGGCACAGGTGACCCCACACTTTCAAAAACGAATCTATTTTTTTTTTAAAGTGAGAACTATCTAGAATAGTCATAAGCCCTCAGGATACGTGGGAGGGAGGATAAGATGAGTGATTCACTGGGAGGGTTTGCCAGACTGAAGACTGTTTTGAGTCAGCTTAAAAAGATGCAGGCCAGAGTATGTTAAAGGTAACAAAATCACTCTCTCGAGATCTACATTATGGAGAGATTTTTCCTTTTTCAGAGCTAGAGAGTTCTCCATCATATTGATGTTCACTCTCCCTGGGTGATCTTGCAGATGGCACACTGGATATAACTGCAGCCTAAATCCCAAATAAAATGTTCATGGGCCTTGAAAAAGAACTTTGAAAGTTAAAATAAGGAAGTGCAGAATATTGAAGATATTTTCAAATATGAAGAGTAAGGCAAGAAAATCTGCCTTAACAGATAACACATTTATGCAAAGTGGCTAAGAAAGTATGGTACTAGGTTGGAGACATGGCTCAACGGTTAAAACACTGGCTGCTTTTCCAGGGGACCTGGGTTCTAGTTCCAGCACGCATGTGATGACTCACGACATCTGTCACAATAGTTCCAGTGGATCTGATGTCCTCTTCTGACCTTCACAGGCACCAGGTACACAGGTGGATGGTATACACATACACACACACACACACACACACACACACACACACACACACACACACAGTCTCCCTTGAGCTGGTCTGTGAGCACGCCTGTGGGCAATTGTCTTAAGTTAATTGATGTGGGAAGAGTCAACCAACTCTGGGCGTCCCCATTCCCTAGGCAGAGGGTTCCTGAAATGATGAGTGGAAAAAATGAGCGGAGCATAGGCAAGCAAGTGAGCAGTGAATGCATTCATTTCTGGCCCTGATCTTGATGCTCAGTCCAATGTCACCACCAGCACACACTGGTACATACAAAGAATCAACACTTCAAACATTGCAAAATATTGAGGAAGATAGAAACCAATAACAACTCTTATATGTTGCTGTTGGGGAGGCGAAATGATTCAGCTACTGTGGAAAATAGTTTGGAATTACCTTTCCAAAGTCTGCTTTCCGAAACTCAAAGAATCAGCTATTCAGTTCTAGTTATACAACTCAGAGATAGTCCTGCATTCCTGTAAACTAGAAGAGAAGCATCAAAATACCCCCTGTGCTAAGTTTCCAGCTCTAACAAATTACTGCAATTATGGTGGATTAAAACAACACAGGCTTATTAACTTATAATTTTAGAAGTCAGAAGTTGAAATAGAGTTCCACTGAGCCAATACCAGCATGCCAGGAAGGTCATATTTGGAGACTGTAGGGAGAATATTCTAGAAATGCCCTGTTGGCTTGGCTCTTGACCCAACTCCATCTTTAGAGTAAACGGTGTGTGACTCAGTCTTTCTCCTGCTTGATCACCCTGACACACACTCTCTTACTTCCATTCTCTTCATTTCAGGACTCTGATAATCACACTGGCCCCATTTGGATTATCCTAGACAATCTCTTCACCTCATTCAGCTGAATAACAAATCCATCTGTAATTCTAATTCCTCTTCACAAAGCAACATAATAGATGCGTGAGCATCTGCTCCACATGAGCACACCCTCTGAGGGGACACAGCATAAGTGAATACTGTGGGATACACTGCAGAGTACTATACAGCACTAAAAATCATAGGACATAGGGCTGGGGAGTGTGCTCCGCAGGTAAAGATTTTGCTGCGAAAGTGACAGGACCTGAGTTTGAATCCCTGAAAGCCATGTAAAACTGGATGCAGGTGTGCGTGCATGTCTCTCTCTCTCTCTCTCTCTCTCTCTCTCTCTCTCTCTCTCTGTGTGTGTGTGTGTGTAAAATCCAAGGGATCTTAAAAGAAATAGGCAGCAGAGAAGAGAAAATTTTCAGAAGATAATAGGCAAGTTACCCCAGCCTATGCAGGAGAAAACAAGAGAGACCGTGTCTTAGAGGAGGTAGATGGTGAGGACTGACATATGAGATTGTCTTCTGATCTCCAGAAGTATTGCTGTGGCATGGGTGCTACCACTCACATACATATACTTGTGCGTACCTCACACACACACACACACACATCTAACAAATTAGTGAATACACAAATAAATACGTAATGCAATAATATGAATATTCATAATTAAATGGTGCCGGTTTGGGGGGGGGGCAGATGCAAAGCAAGTCCTCAAATCAGAAGCATCATGACACCTTCCTGGCAAGTCCAGAAACAAGAATTAAATAGTTGCCCTTACTTCATACTTATCACACCACATCTAGATGTTCAGATCTTGGCTTAACCTTGGTATCTTGCAACTACTCACACCAATATATTAGAAAATATCTCACATGCCTTCAGAAAACATTTGGAATCTGAACACTTTTCTCACATCTGTTGCTGAAGATCTTCATGTATACTACCACCATCATTTCTCCCAGAGATCAGTGCTCAGCTGTAATGGACTTTCTGCTCTGCTCTTGACCTTTACAATAATCCAGCATCAACAGGGTGATTCTTCTAATGCCTGAGCCAGAACACCCCATTTCATTGCTTCATTCTGCCAATAACTTCCAATTCTAAACAGGAGAAAATCCAAACTCCTTTGCAAAGTCTAGATGACCCTATGAGATCTGCCTCTTACCACACTGCCTCAATTCATCCTACCTTCTCCTTCCTTCCTACATGCTTATTTCCTTCCCATCCACATTGGTATTCTTTCCATGACTCAAATAACCTTGACACCTGTCAAGGCCCTAGGATTCTTCAACCATGACCCTCTTCCTCAGATCTTCAGGTGGTAGCACTTCTAATGAACATATCACCTACTTGGAGTCTTTTCACTAGCATGAGTTAAAGAGACAAATTTGGTCACTCTCTATAATTTTCCTTATTTCTTAAAATAATTTCTGTATTTATTCATAGATGTATAACAACGAATTAAGTAATAGTCTCGGGACTGAGTCTACCCACGTAAACAGATAAATTACATTAATTTCTCCAGGACTCATTTTCTAATTGTCAAGTGGGGGAAAGGCAATGGAATGCTACACACAGAATAACTGTAAGAAAAAGAAAAAGAATGGAATTGCACTTAGTGTTGAACTTGGTAAGCATCATATGAGTGTTGGCTCTACACAAAAAAGTCTTCCATCCCTTCTAAGGATGTGATCATTTTCACAGCAGGTGTCTCATCATTCTGTAGTTGGAATCTCAAAAGCAGAAAGGTCAAAAGGGTCCTTTCTGACCCTGGAACACAGAAGCTTAAACTGAGAACCCACTTAAACTGATAACCAGGGAAGACAGAAAGATACTGTTTCTTGGCCGTTTGAAGCTATTCAGTTAATGGTAATTTGTTACACAGCTTCAAAACTTTAAGATTCTCAAAGATCTATATATTTTTCTTAACAATAAACTCTACAAGGTAGAGCTGTTTTCTCAGTTAACTTCACTGATATCCCTCAAACTCTCAGAAGAGGTGCATAGCACAGTGGGTCTCCAATAAGTATTTGTGGGTGAGACAGAGGAAGGAATAAGATTTTTCAAGAGGTATCAAGATCTTAAGGATATTTGAACAATTTGGTAAGCAAAATAAATAAATAACAAAAAGACAAACGCCAGCAAAATGTTAATGTTTAGAGCCAATTTGCTTGTATAAACTTCATTCCCATAAAACACGATTCGACAGATACAGCTCTGGGACCATCTGTTGGATTAGCCTTGAGAGCCCAAGTAGTGAAGTGATGTAGGATTCCAAGAAGAACTCAAGTGTGAACTCTAGAGATTTACAAACCTTAGTATTGGGTGAGTTATAGAGCTGTTAGCGATGCAGAACGTGTTTGTTGTTAATGTGAACTTTCTCAAACTGCTGATATCATTGTAGAACTCTGAGAGTGAAAAGAGAAAGCAACATGAGAATTTTATGAAATGTTATCTTTAAACTACAAATTTGTTTGTGTTGAGTGCAAGAATGTTTGGTTCCATCCCACTGCGGTTAGCTAGTTCTCGATTGTGAATGACCTACTTTTAAAAGCCTATCTGGCCAACTGATCTCTGTAAGAATATCCCTATGGAATTAAATTGTTTTTTTAAAATTTACATCATTTTAAAAGCCAAAGATTTGTTCCAGAGGACAAATGTAACATCTCTCTCTCTCTTTTTTTTTCTTTTTTTTCTTTTTAAAAAAAACTTGGAATACAACAGTATTTATCTCAAGGCCACAGTGTTTATGCGTGAATGTGGAATCCTGTGTAAGGGTGATAGGATGTATTTATTTGTGCATACATTTCTGTGTGTAAAGTCTTGGGCCCAACACATTACATATATGGTTAATTTCCAGTCTTAGTGTTCTCCAAATTGGTATTTTTCCTTTGACATGATACTATTAAAGAGTGATTTAGAGCAGAGACATTAGAGGGACTTGGGAGCTCTAGATTATTATTGGGAAATGTGGTTAGAGCAAAGCCACATTCCATAAGGTCCTCTGGGATTTATAATCCAGATGAAATCTAGCTCAGATGAAACTAAGGGAAGTTTTAGAAAAAAAATCATAAAATGA
Organism: Tokudaia tokunoshimensis; assembly: GCA_036184795.1. Lineage (NCBI taxonomy): Eukaryota > Metazoa > Chordata > Mammalia > Rodentia > Muridae > Tokudaia > Tokudaia tokunoshimensis. Next base: position 2,978,813 of record BTHU01000019.1, read on the forward strand.
TATGTGATAGAAGATTCATTTGTGTATTACTCAACAAACACTGAACTCCTACAGTGTGTTAGGCACTATACCAGACACATGTGATACACTAATGAACAAAATCTAGGATGATACCAGAGTCATGGGGCTTATAGTGTCAGGAAGTAGACAATGAATTTAATCTATGTGAGGTAAGTGCCTTGTAGAAAAACAAACTTGGTAAGAGTTATAAAGGGGAGATGCTATTGAAGAAAAGGTTTAGTTGGGATCATTTTATAGGGTAGGATTTGAGCAAAGGCTTGATTATATCTATAGAAGATCCAGAAAGTCATCCAGGGAAAGATGCATCCAGTCAGAGGGCAAAGCTAGTACAGAGGCTCTAAGATGGGGATGTGCTCCAAATGATACAATTCCAGCACGTTACCCCCAGTCATATCCACTTAAGACACAACTGCCTACATTGAGCTACCAATCACAGAAATCGCTCAGGAATGTGCTGAATAAGCAGAATGGGGGTGAGGGGTGAGGATAGGGAAGGTAGTCAGGACAAGATGGTGAATGCTGTCTAGGCTGGTTGAAGACAGTCCAGGGCCAGAGATCAGGAAGAACAGGAGGAACCAGCGAAAGAAGCCGAGACAGAGCAGCTACGGAGAGGGAAGGACCCCCTCAAGACCAAGCCAATGGGAATTAGAACAAAAAGGGAGTGGCCGAATAATTCTGCTTTGGGTTACTGAATAGGCAGAGACTGACAGGTCTGCACTTTGGATTTGTAACAGGGAGGCAATGGCTGCATTGAACAAAAGTGGTTTGTATAGACTGGTGATGGGGGAAGCTGCGTGGAGGAAACTGAAAAGAAAGAGAGGAGATGGAATGGGGGAAGGCATGAAGTCAAGAAACAGATGAGACCTTCACTGAATTTTGTTGTAAGAGCAAAGAAATGTAGTAGTTGGAGATGTGGCTGCAAAGGGTGTTTTGTTTGTTTTGAGACACAGCCTTCCATCTAGCCCAGACTGGTCTCAAACTTGTAACCCTTCTGCCTCAGATTTCTTAGTGCTAAGATTACAAGTCAGTGCCATGATTCAAAGCACAGATCATTCCCCTTCTCCTCGTTTTCCCTTCTTCTCCTCCTCCCCCTCCTCTTCCTCCTCCTCCTTTTCCTCTTCCTTTCCCCCTTCTCTTTCTTATCCTCCTCCTCTTCTTCCTCTTCTTTCACCTTCTCTTCTTTCTCCTCTTCTTCCTCATTTTCCCTCTTCCTTCTCTTCCTCCATCTCCTTTTCCTTGGTGATTTTGGTTTTCTGATACAGGATACAAGGTCTGACTCTTCCTCACAGCCTGGCTTGAAACTCACTGTTGTCTAGGTGTGACAACCTTCTTGCTTTGGCCTGTCAACCACTGAGATCATAAGTACATGTCACCATGGCCCACAGAGATCTTTTTCCAGTTATAAAATATTGTATGTTGTTGATAATAATGACCTGGTAGTAGGATAAATTACAATGGAGAGAGAGAGAGAGAGAGAGAGAGAGAGAGAGAGAGAGAGAGAGAGAGAGAGAGAACCTAATACCCTTGTGTTGTGGAAGAGAGGGAAAAAATTCAAAATTCAGCACGTAGGTAGAGGGTTGATGGACGGTTGGTAGGAATGTAGACAGGACACCCAAAGTAACAGGCAAAAGCAGCACACATATGCCAGGAGTATTAGTAAATTCGATAGGGACAACTGAGTTCCAGTTTTTTGTCATTGTTTTGCAACACTATCTACGTCACAAAGTCCCAAGAGAACGTTAACGTTAAGAAGTGGCAGAGAGGATTCAAATGAAAACCATACTCCTATGAGCACGGCCAAACTGAAAAACATTGACGACAGCAAGTTTTGGCAAAGATGTGAGCAATAGCCACCACATACGGCAGTAGCTAGGAAATAGTATGGCCACTTTGGGAAATAGCTTGGTCATTTCTTACCTTTGAACAAGGAATCTTACTCTCAAGTTTTAAGCAAAGAGAATGGAAAATTTAGATTCACCTAGACACGAAGGTTTACGGCGCCGTTACTACTGAGCAGGAGTCAGAAGCAATTCAAGCATTTGTCAACACAAGAGCTGTTGAGTAAACATGCGCACAAGGGCACCATCTTAGCATGAAGGAGAGGACCTTGATACCTGCCTCAGCAAGGACTGATCTCAAGGACATGATCCTGGAGCACATGGGGGACAGGAATCCAGTCTCAAGTGTTATGTCCTGTGCCATCCCATTTCTATCCTGCCAAGAAGAGAAGGTCACAGTGTGAGAACAGACTAGTTGTTGCTAGAGAAACAGTAGAAGGGGTATGGGATGAGGAAAGTATACTCAAGAGAATTACGTGTGATACAATGGGAATGGTCCACGTCCAGTGTTTAAACTCATATAATTGGCATCAACTAAGCAGTCAGTGTTACTGTATGCTAATTTTTACGGTCTTTCACTAGAACCACGGGGGGAGAACATGAGGGCATGTTCTTTACCTTTATCTCCAAGGTGAAGGTGGGAGTGGAGACACTTTCTTTGTAGGGCAGCATACTAGAAGGAGGGCTGAATTTTCTCCTGGCTCCCAAGCCCTTCCAGTCAGTCTTCTGTGATGCACAGGAAACGATATCTTTAACAACTCCCCTTCTTGTTTGAAATTCTTAAAAATACCAATGTATAAATTCCATACTCCCTCACTTAATTCTTAGTGATTGGTTGGGGGATTGATTATGTTTTACTAAATATATTTTTAGTTTATAAATGATTCTAATAAGCAGTATGTGGCCGGGGTTGAAAACCACTGAGTCAGATGAAGAAAGTGGAGGTCAAATTCAGAAGGCTATGTGGAATTGCCTTAAAGGGTAACAATAGGCCATGGAGGGAACTGGATGAGATAGGGGTGAGCAGGTCAGCTGAGCAGGGGAGGGCTAAATCATCCAGAGTTCCTTTTACTTCCCATGAGATCAGCCTTGGTATTATTCAGTCAGACTGTGGTGGTAAAACTGCGTGTTGGAGAGGGCTGTGTTCTTCACAGGACACAGCTCTTGGATCTTTCCATGAGTGCCTCTGACAGCTGTGTGACTAGCAAGGCATGTGTTGGGAACCCTGTGAGATGAACCCGCATGGGAAACAAGTAAGGAGAGAAGATCCCACCATATTCCTGTAATGAGAGTACAAGTGTGGTTATGAAAAGACCCTCTGTATGGCCACACATGATGGTCTGGGCTTAGATGATAAATATACTCAGAGGTTTAAAGTGCTTACCAGCTGCCTGGTGCATAATAAAAACACAGTAATAATTATGGGGGAAATAAAAGAAGTATCTGAAAACACTTCAACATTTTTTCCTTTCTGTGAGTGATAGTCACTTCTCCAAAGGGTTGTGACAGTTGAGAAAACTGCTTGACTCTCCCATCAGATCTATTTTCTAGAACTACAGGACTCTGGGGGACATTTATGACTTGGCACATGCTCAAATAGTTGTTTGTAGCAAAAAATATTTCTACCATTGACAGTCTTGAAGACCAGTGATCCAAAACACATTTCTGGGGGCTGTGGGTGGCTTAAAGCATGTGAAGGAACATTCCATAGAATTTATACGCCTTAGAATTTGGTAGTTCTAGTATAGAGTCTGTCCATCCATCTGTCCGTTTGTCTGTCTGTTTCTCTATCTCCTTTTCCATAATTGATGCTACCAGAGTTCTCTGTGGATATAAGAATGGGGTCAAGAAGAGATTATAACCTTCCTTTGTCCTACTTGGCATCTCACACTGAAGGTTCTTCTTGAGGACCACAATACAAGGTCAAGTGTATGTCTCTGTGTTGATTACTTTCTTGTTGCTATGGCCAGCTACCTGACAGGAAGAACTTAAAGAAGGAAAGCTGTGCTTTAGCTCATGGTTTCAGAGGGACGTCAGTCCTTTATAATGTGAAGCAGAGTGGGAGGAGCTTGTGCTAGTGGGTCATCCCATGGTTACTGAATAGAAAGATCTAGGGGTGGGTACAACTTTTAAAGACCAATCTTTAGTGACCTTCTTCCTGTTTGTTTCTGTTTGTTGAGACATGGTCTCACACAGTCCAGGTTGGTCTCAACCTTAAACTTCTTACGTAGCTGAGTCTTGAACTTCTGATCCTCCTGACTCTCCTCCCTAATGCTGAGATTGCCAGTATACGGACACTGGGCTAGGGTTACTAGTGACCTATTTTTGCTTCCAGGATTTACTTTCTAAGTGCTCCATGGCCTTTAAGATAACACCACAAGTTGGGAGCTAAGTACTCAAAAACACATGAGCCCTTTGAAAACACTCCAGATTCAAATCATGTTTGCTTTGGAGATAATCTTACATACATGTTGGGAAATAATCCTTCCTGTATGTTGGATTCTGTGCTTTGCTTTCTTATCTGTGATCTTATTACCTATGTGGTAGTCTATAAGGAGAGTCTCATGAATGATAAAAATCACACAAATAAGGAAGTTAAGGCCCTCCCATTCTTCCATAAGAGTTCCCATGCTCTATCCACTGTTTAGCTGTGGGTGTCTGTCTGCATCTGTCTGGTGAGCTGGTGGGTGGAGCTTCTCAGAAGACAGCCATGTTAGACTCCTGTCTGCAAGCCTAACAGAGTATTTATCATTAATAGTGTCAGGGATTTTTGCTTGTCCGTGGGATGGGTATCAAGTTGGGTTGGTTATTAGTTGGCCATTCCCTCAGTCTCTACTCCATCCCCTGTTCTTGCGTTTCTTGTAGACAGGAAAGGTTTTGGTTGAAAGTTTTGTGGGTGGGTTGATGTCACTATTGCTCCACTGGGGTTCCAGCCTAGCCAGAAGAGGCAACCTCCCCAGGCTCCACATCCCCAATGCTGTGAGTCATAGCTAAGCACACCCACATTGATACTTGTGTGCCTCCCCTATCCCAGGTCTCTATCTCTTCCTGGAGATACCCCCTACCTGCCTCTCTTCAGACAGATGCAGAAACCCACAGCCACAGAGTGGATGGAGCTTGGGGGCTCTTGTGGAAGGATAGGAAGAAGGATTGCAGCCCCTAAGGGCATAGGAACTCCATAGGAAGACCAACAGAGTCAACTGACCTGGACCATTGGACCTTTCAGAGTCTGAACCATCAACCAAAGAACATACATGGGCTGTACCTAGGCCTCCCCGCACATATGTAGCAGATTCATAGCTCGGTCTTCATGTGGGTCTCCAATAACTGCAGTTAGAGGTATCCCAAAAGCTGTTGTCTGTATGTGGGATATGTTCTTCTAGCTGGGGTGCCTTGTCTGGCCTCAGTCGGAGAGGATGGACCTAGCCTCATAGAGACTTAAAGTGCCAGGGTTGGGGAGACACGGCGGGGGGGGGGAGGGGGCATCCACCCAGAGGAGAAGGGGAGGGGGATGGGGAAGTATCATGAGAGGGGCTGACTGGGAATGGGGCAGTGATTGGGATGTAAAGTGAATAAAAGTAAGTAAATAAATAAATCCATTTTTAAAAGAAAAAAAGAAAAGAAAAGAAAAGAAAAGAAAAGAAAAGAAAGTTAAGGCCACAGAGCCCATTAGTAGAAATGAAATGTAAACTCCCTATCCCTCCAACAGACCTTTTGTCCACCCTAAGTTCTGCGACCTGAGCACATCATCAGCCTGTTTCCCTTAGGCTCCTTCTGAGTGCTTACTTCCTGTTGGAATAGGACAGGGTGGGTGGAACAGCTCTGGTCAAGACAGCTGCCTTTCTTGTTTCCCAAGACTCTAGAGTCCCAGGGGTTTTGACCCCCAAAGTGGTGCCTCAATTTACTTACTTCTTGCCCCTAGACTGATTTGTCTCCAGGCGCCAGGATCTCCAACCAGCTGTTTCTGCAATTCGCTCCTTCCTCCATCTGTCTTCAAGGCAGGAACTGGGGAAATCACTGACCTTTGACTTAAAAGGAAATGCTGGAAAAGTAACCACAGCAAACACGGGTGACTCTCCGTCAGATGATGGAGTATTTCTGAGACTTCTCACGCTCTGGGATGGTATATTAAGCAGGACCGACTCTTTGGAGGCACTTCTAGGAACCCTCTGTCTCATGACAAGAACACAGCTTTTGCTGAGATTTTCACAGAAAGCTATGTTAATTAAAAACTGAGTGATCTAAAACAATTTATCCAGGGAGCCCAAGGACGGTTATGCAAATGCGGGGGTTGGGGTGGTCACAGGAACTAGAGCTCTTGTCTCTTTATTTACTACTCTTACTGATAACAATATAGAAGGCCTTTCTGGAGCTATTAACTTCTACCTGGAAAAAAAAAAAAGCCAAGCAAGCTTTTGTAAATAACAGGTGGAGATTCTCAGCCCCTTTGATGGGACGTTCCCAGAGGCAAACTTCATATACTGATACACAGAAATAAAAAGTATTTTTCAGAGGCAGGGTCTCTTTATTTTATCCCCAATCTTTATTAATTTCTTAAAGTGTATTTGGGCCTCATTAGTACTTTGAAATGTGCTAAGATAGCAAGCCTTACAAATTTAATTTGATCACATTAAAGACTTTTTATAGAATGGGAAAATACAATGTGGGTTTATTACTGAGGTCCAAATGCTGAATTAAACATTTTACATGCTCTCTTATTTAATAATACTTTCTCATCTGAACTCATATTGCTAGACCCTGCTCCAACACCTTTTCACAGCCTCCTTAGGAAATCAAACTTAACCTGCCCCAGAGGAGATACTTCCCCTCTTTTGTTACCATACTCCTTCCCAGAGTATCACATTCAATGAATACCATCTCTTAAGTCTCCTACACCTAGGGTTACCCCAACCCCACCTTCTACATTGTTTGCCATGTTGCACATAGAATAAAATTCTTTGAAATATTTAAATGTATTTTTACTCATGTGTATGTACATATACCTATTTGTCAACTCCATGAGCATAGGTGCCTGTGGAGGCCCAAAGAGGTGTCAGATCTCCTGGAACTCTAGTTTTGGAAAGCTGTGAGCCAACTGATACAGGGGTTGGGAACTAAACTAGGGTCTTCTACAAGAACAGTGTCTTAGTTAGGGTTTAGATACCTGCAATGAAAACCATGACCAGAAAGCAAGTTGGGGAGAAAAAAGGTTTATGTGGTTACACTTCCATCATTGTTCATGATTGAAGGAAGTCAGGACAGTAACTCAAACAGGGCAGGAACCTGGAGGCGGGAGTCAATACAGACGTCATGAAAGAGTGTTGCTTACTGGCTTGCCTCTTGTGGCTTGTTCAGCTTGCTTTCTTATAGAATCCAGGACTACCAGCCCAGGGATGGTCTGGGCCTAGGCTCTCTCCCTGTTAATCTTTGCAGTCAAAAATAATGCCACTACCACAAATTAAAGCCACATTTGAAGCAAATACTGTCCAGGTGGATGTACTCTGGCCAGGTCCATAGCTGGGTTCCCAGGGAAATGACCCTGAGTCGCTATTCGCCAGGGCTTAAAAAGGCAAAACCTACAATTCACCATATTTCCTATTAGGTCCAATCAGGGGCAAACATCCATCCTGACATGCTTCCTGCCTGCATACCTATTGATCACATCCACTGAAATTGGGTTAAAGAAATTTGTTTAGGGAAGGGAAAACATGTGACCTATTATCTCATATGAACAACAGCCTCTAGCATCTCTGTAGGTATCTGTCCTTAAGCAAGAGGATTACAGGACAGAGGCATTTTCATTTCATGGATCTCTTAGGCATAGTCCCTAAAACTTAAAGTGTAACTCTAACTCACACTCCCCAGGAATCACTAATTTAAAAAACACCTCACGGGCTTGCCCACAGCTTTATTTTATGAAGGCATCTTCTTTATTGAGGTTCCCTCTTCTCAAAAAGCTTTAGTTTGTGTCACGTTGACATAATACTATATCCAGCACAAGCAGGAAGTGCTTTTAATCTAGTGCTCTCCCAACTCAAGAAAAACATGCAAACACAGTATTCGACGAAAACCACATTGTCCTGTTCTTACCATATTGATAAGTTTCATACTGAATGTAGAAAATGTTTTCTATGGGATGAAGTATTTAGCTCAGTTGCTTCTGAGATCAGATTAGCACCAAAGATGGAAGGACATAAGTTCCCTACAGGCAGAAGAAGCGTATAAAGAAGAAGAGTATAAAGGTCCAGCTATTTTCAACATAATTGCACGTGAGAACTTTTCAATGCATATTCTACAGATAGCACTAACACTGGCCAGGACAGAAAGATGAGAGAAAGGAAAGGATATAACTTGTTAGATGTTGTTGTTTCTAAGAGAGAGAGAGAGAGTGGGTTTGGTCAGTTTTATGGCCTGGATAGTGCTCCCTTAAAAGTAACAACAAGGTTTGGTCCTTGAAGGAAGGTCCAGAGGTGAGACCTTGGAAAACTGAATGGATCTTGTGGGCTCTAAGTTCATGGATTAATCTGTTAACTGACTCATAATTCCATGATATTATCGGGAGGTTGTAGAGATGACAAGTGGTTGGACATGATTTTAAGTAGGTCAACTGGGAGTGAGTGTGTCTTGCTCCCGTTCCTTCCCCTTTCTCCATGCTTTCCAGAAGCCAGGAGGTGAGCAATTTGTTCTCCACCCACCTCTGCACCCCTACCCCACCCCACCCCCACTACTTGATACTCTGCCCTACCGGGGATTCAGAAATAACAGGACCAAGTGTCCATGTGAAGTGGAAACTTAAGGGTTCTTTGGAAAGTCAGTTGTGTTGGATGGGGTTTACACTAAGGCAAACATGTGAAGGAACATTTCCCTGAAGCAGACACAAGAGGAAGGATGTTTTGTTAAAGCAAGCATGTGAAAGGACACGTGACGAAGGATTCTTTGTTACCATGCATGTATCGTTCTGCCTCACATTGTGTAGTTGAGCTGCATTTATCATGACTCCATAGAGAGAAACTTACCAAAAAAAAAAAAAACTTCTGGTGATGTGCTAGTTTCTTGACGCTTCTGTGGACTTGGGCTGATTGGCAGAGTGATGTCAGCTAAGACAGATTCACATGCTAAGGCGATATCCCTGAAGGACACATGATGTTTGGAGGGCTCATAAATAGGCCCAACAGAGAGTTATGGAGGCTGAGCTAGGCTTGCTTATAGAGCTAGCTGAGAGACACTTGTTGGTCTCACATCTTCGCTGATCTTCACTTCACTGAGACACAGTTGAGAACTTCTCCTGGCGTCCTTCCTGGTCCCTCTTGCTGCCTTGTGCTGAGGCTGAGGCTTCACTGTCTCTGCTAGGTCGTGCCATCGCTGCTGATTCCTGTTTGGTATCCTGACTCTACTGAACTGGACTGCTGATAGATCCATGAAGTGTTTGTGAGTGGATCAAGCAGCCGCTGCTGACCTGTGGACTGAACCGTTGGTTTCCAGGCAACAGTCATTTTTAAACAGGTCTGCTTCCCCCATTTCCTTTCTTTTCCACTATCTCTGGTGTGTGTGTGTGTGTGGGGGGGGGCTAAAAGAGGTATTAAGGCATTTAAGAACCATCATTAAAAATAGGTTTTGAAAAAAAAATTAAAGTTATATCCGTGCCTTACAGCTTTTAAAATCATGAGCCAAATAAATACTTTCTCCTTCTAAATTATTTCTTTTCTTTTTTCATTTTTTATTGGTTATTTTATTTATTTACATTTCAAATGTTATCCCCCTTCCCAGTTTCCCCTCCACAAGCCCCCTGTTCCCTCCTCCCTCCCTGCTGCCTCTATGAGGGTGCTCCCTCACCCACCCACCCACCCACTCCTGCCTCAGTGCCCTAGTGCTCCCCTATCATCAAACCTCCATAGGACCAAGGGGCTCCCCTCCCAGTGATGCCAGGTAGGGCAATCCTCTGTATTCGTCATGATGATCAAAATTAACATACATGTGTGTCATTAATATTCACATCCCCATGGACCCCTAGAATACACTTGTATTTGGGAATAGGGTCTTTTGTTGTTTAGTTAAATCAGAATAATTGAGATGGAATCATACTGGATCAGGACAGAACCTAAATATAAGGGCTGGCTTGCCTATAGGAAGAGGAACACACACAGAGGGAAGAGTAGAATACATAGGAAGAAGGGATAAAAGCCCAGGAAAGTCTATGTTAAAATAGAGGCAAAGATCACAGATACAATTCCAGGAGCCAAGGAATACCAAGGCTTTCAGCAGCCCCAGAAGCTGAGAGTGTGGCCTGGAACACATTATCCCCTAGAGGCTTCAGAACTGAGCCAAGCCTGCTAAACTTCAGTTTAGGCTCTTGGCTCCATGAACTATAAAAGAGTAAATTTCTGTTGTTCTCTGCAGCCTGCTTTCTGATGGTCTATTATGATAGCAACTGGAAACAAATACAAGGGATTGGAAAAAAAAATCAGAGTGAAAATGTGTTGGTAAGATTGAGGTTGGCCGTGGCTGCTACAGGAGAGGAGGTGTAAGAGTGAAAAGGAAATAAGAATGTGGAATCATGTGTCTATTTCTTCCCTGACCCAGATGCTTCCTCCAACACCATTCCAAGCTGTAGAAGAAGCTTCCAGGGAAGACGGATGGCCCGAGGCACGCAGGACTGCCTGAGGAGAGGGACAGTCAGTCCTTGGCCATCTGGGGGAGGGAGAACACGTGAGGCTGGCTGGACGTAAGACCAAGGAGGAGTTTGGCTCTCGTCAGGCCCATAATGTGACACAGGTGATGGGACTTTGAGCTTAGAGCCCAGTGGAGGCGGGGCCCCTCCATGTGAGGGACTTGGGGTGGTAAACATCTGGGAAATGAGTGTCGACTGCCGACCCAGTGCCATCACAGAGAGTTCCAGGCTGTTCGGAGAGATGTCAAGGTCAGGTAGAGTTCAGAAAAGCCTAGTCAGGAGGAAAATTCAGCCAGCAGGGAAGCTGGCAATTACCAGTAGGTGATAAGGCGAGTCATAGGGAAGTAGCTCGTTCTAAGAACCGTGCCTTTTCTTGGCTGGAGCCTGGTAGCTGTGTGGCAAATGTGAACAAGCAGTGCCCAAGAAGAGAAAGTGGCAAGGAGGACAGTCGCTCTGAGGAGGGCCATTGAAAGTTTCTGCCCCAAGCACCGGCTTTTTAAACCCAGACACTGAGCAACACACTTTTGCTCCCCCTGTCATTTGATCCTCTGGGTATTCACCTGCGTTGGCATTTCCTTACTAGGTTATGTGTCCCCTTCTTCCTTTGGTATTATTATATAACTGAGACTGTCCTGAAACTTTCTGTGTAGTGCAGGCGGCCCTTGAATTAACCATCCTGCTTTCTCAGCATCTTGAGTGTTGGGTATGCCAGGGTGCCTAACCCTAATTTTGTGCATTCTTTGTTGTTGTTGTTTGAGACAGGGTCTCTCTACATAGCCCTGCCTGTCCTGGAACTCACAATGTAGATCAGGTTGACCTTGAACTCTGAGATGTGCCTATCTCTACCTCTCAAGTACTGGGATTAAAGGAGAATCCTACCGTTGTTTGACGTAGCTTTTCCTGGGGAAATGTAACACACACATCTACTCACCCCAGCTATGGAACACATGACAGACCAAAGTATAGATACCACCAAAGTCCAACTTGGTGATTCAGTGAGTTCTTTTTTTTTTTTAATAGACAAATCGTATTTATTGTTTTTTCCCCTTAGGCATATTCTTTATTTACATTTCAAATGATTTCCCCTTTCCTGGTTCCCTCCCTCCCCAAAAGTCCCATAAGCCCTCTCCCCTCCCCTTGTTCCACAATCAACCTCCTCCCGTTTCCCTGTCCGGGTATTCCCCTACACTGCTGCATCGAGCCTTTCCAGGACTAGGGGCCTCTCCTTCCTTTTTCTGAACCACTGAGTTCTATTGGACTTTCTTTCTTTCTTTCTTTTTTTAAAGATTTATTTACTTTATGAGTACACTGTAGCTGTCTTCAGACACACATGAAGAGGGCGTCAGATCCCATTACAGATGGTTGTGAGCCATCATGTGGTTGCTGGGAATTGAACTCAGGGCCTCTGCTCTTAACCACTGAGCTATCTCTCCAGCCCCTCTATTGGAGGTTCTTATAGGAATGTGGGTAAGGGGTTACTTACAGGAGCAGAAATGACTCAAAGACAGCTGCATCACCCAATCCATCATAGATGACAGCTCACAAAATTGGAAACCTGGGGCACACTGCACTGCCTGCAGGCAGCTCAGAAGGTTGGAGTGTCATTTCCAGGAGCCTTAGTTGGTTTAAACCTCCAGGCAACTCAGCGGCTTTCTGTTTCTTCAAGGCAGCTGGTCTGGTCTTAGAGTCTTTGCAGATGTTTCTTCCATCTGAGAGGATTATCGGCTTTTATTACTTATTCTGACCTGGAGGTAGAAGGCAGTAAGGGTGGGGGTGGGAGGGATAAGGGAATCTGGTTAGTTTCAGGGACTTCCTGAAGCTATCTTGAGTTGTTTACCTTTCTCTGTAAAGACCTTCCCTGGAGTATGGATTGTTTCAGTCTTGGAGGAAACAGTTACATTTCTGCTACTTACAAACCTCCTAGTCTGGGATACTTTAGTCCAGCAACAAAAGTGACTAAGATACCAACCAAACCGAGGCAAAAAGACCCATATTAACTGGTCAAATGAGAAGATCCGCCCACAGGCTAAAACTGGAGCTACAGAGTCAGCTAGTTATTTTAATTGGTCAGCAACTCGACACCCTATTAACAACATACTCCCAGCACCAGCCATTTGCTAGACAGCATAAACCAGTGACACCAGCATGAGTGCTAACCCCACTCAGTGTTATGTTCCATTAGTCTTAGCACTTTCTGAGTTTGAGGCCAGCCTGGTCTACATAGGGAGTTCTAGGTCAGCTAGGATTCCATAGTAGATTCCTGTAAGTTAATGTGAGGAAATAAGAATTTTGGAATAAGAATAATTCAACATTGAGAGTTATTCTGTCTCATGGTTGTGTGTCTATGATCATCATGGATCCATCTGAACTGGGCTTCCTTTGTTTTTGGGTTTTTAACTTCCTTTGTGCAGAGCCTATATTCCTCTGTTGACATGGAAACAAGAATTAGATGCTTCATGAATTCATAGGTAAGTGAGTAGTGTCTCATCTACTCACAAATAGAACTGGCCGTAATGTCTGCGGTAACTGCATGATAAAATCGTATACATAATGTAGACAGCCAAGGCTTTCACAGTTCAGTTAAGAATCTGAAATCTGTTGCCAACACCGTGGGCTTTTAGCACAGGATGTCGCCTAGGAAAAAGCAGTGTGTGGGGCCATCCATTGTTCTTGTCACGTCGCTGAAGCTGTATGGGAAATTTTGATGTGTTGGGCTTGATCTTCCCATGCCTCTATCAGAAGGGCCAGTGGGGGATGTGGCAACAGAGACAGTCTCTCCCATTTCTCAACCTATAACCGATGCAAACTGTGTTAGGCAATTAGTTGAAAAAGAAAATCAACAACAACAAAACAACCAAGTTGGGGTCAAGCCAGAAGGAAATCAAGCAACCTCAAGATAACTATGCCAAAGGTTTTTCATTATTTTCCTTGGATTTTTGTTCATGTGTTTTATAAACACTTTCACCACTTGATTCTGTGTGTTAAACCGTGAGAAGTACTCTTCGTAAGTCAGTAGCCCTAATCTCCAAGAGACTGTTAGCTATGCAGAAAGCTTAACTACGTTTAAGTAAGCTGCATTCCCCCTCCCTGCCCCACCCCCGACCTCAATTATTATCTGTGTTTCAATACAAGCCCAAGGTAAGGCAGTTGTACTCCAAGAACAAGAACTATTAACTTCAGAAGACTTGAAGTAAAAATGAAGACTCAGTTTTAATCTTCTGCTGTTTTTCTTATTTGGTAATTGATTAATTGATTGCATCTCACTGAATTTTGGGAAAGGTAGAATGGCTTACTTATAACACTACACACAAGTTTCTGTCCGTTTAGATTGCTGACTATAACTTCCCAAGTCAGAGGTAGCTGCCTTCTATTTGCTGCTTAAGAGAGGATTACCAAGGGTTACATCTGCCTGCCAATCAGTGGTGCTGCTATCACCATTACATATCAGTGTAAAGTCAAGATGTCCAAGGAAGCCGCTATCAAAGGGATTAAGAATTTACCTTCCACGATGAATAATTCAGAAGGTATGACCTCTTTCCATCCAATCAGCAAGCATTTAGTAAGGAAATACTAAGTTCTGTGTCTACGTGAGTGGGAAAAAAAATGTCTGCCAGTATTGAGAGCCTCAGAAACTAATTCAAATAGGTATGATATTATGTGGTTACCAGTTGCTTAAATCTCCTTCAGTAGGGGACTATCAAATGAGAGTGTGTGTTGCTGTAAATATTAAAAACATGTCCACCAACTCTCAGGCGCTAGATTAAGCTTCTGCACTCCTGTTGGCACCGGTGTGTTCTCGCTGAGCTACTCTTCCCAGCTAGTCCCAGTTGTGCCTGATCACTGTGTTTCCAGTTCCCTTGTCCCTGGAGCTGCTAGTTCTTCCTCAGCCATAAACCCGTGTAGTCTGCAATCCCGCATTCTAGTAACTAAATGGAACCGCCAACCTCACGGTTGCATAACACAGTACCCAGTAACCAGGTAATTAACCAATCAGATTTATGTATCGATATCACAACTTACAAGATGCCAATACAACAATATCAGAGCCAATTGATAATGATAAAAGCTTTATCCCAATATTTCTAACCTTGGGAAATCATAGGTACCTGTGACTGTTAAAACCACTTGGGATCAGGATCTACTTCCTGTCCATCCGCCTCAATGTTGGCTTTTTTACTCTCCAAGACTCTCTGTCTCGGCAACTCTTAGCTCCGCCTCCCTTTTCCTTGTCCAATCATAGGCCTCCCACTGCGCTAATGTGATTGGACTGGGAAAATCCGGCAACAAGTAGGGTCACAAAAAAAAAAAAAAAGAGAACTCATTCAGTGGTTAATTAATAAGGAAAGGAAATTAGAAGTTTTCTATATACTGATATGGAAGTATCAGTAACAGTAAAGGGGAAAAAGCAAATTATAGAACAATGTGTAACGGGAATAGGATGCAGCCTTTTACATTAAGAGGGGCAAATCGGAGAGACTATATTTTGCACTTGCAGATGTCCTCTGCAGTATTCTTCAAGGCTCTGGCAGGTCACAAAGAAACTAGTGATGGGTAGTGAGGCTGTGTGAAGCTTTGGAGTGAGGACAACGGATGTCTTTTGTTGTGATGCCTTGTTGGCTTTGCTTTCCTAACAGCTTTAATGGACCACTTAGCTAAAACATAATAGCAAAACAACGACATTGAGCAAACAAACACACCAGGAAGGTTCTGTCCTGTAGAGAAGGTTCTGGAATTGCGGGCCTTACATGTGCTGAGGCTCTTAGCAAGAATAATTGTACTCAGCATCAGGACAGTTCGCAGTCTTTCCAGGTACTCCTTGAATCCTCTCCAGGGACCACAGCTTCCTTAGTACCTTTTTTTTCTTTTATTTTTAAACTGTTTTCATCTTTTTAAAGCTTAGTTATACAAAATAATGACGTTCCTTCTATTTTTTTATAAATGAACATCATGTACTCCAATCATATTCACACCCCACCCCCAGCTCCCTGAATTCTTAAAACAACATGTAAAACAGTCATGGATGCACATGTCTCACTTTCCAGCACTCTGGAGGTTGAATGGGGAGGACTGCCATGAATTCCAGGGTAGCCTGTGCTACACAATAAGTTCCAAGTCACCCGAGACTGTACAGCAAGACTATTTCTCCAGACAACAAAACAAAGAAACAATAAAACAGCAGACTCATGAAGCAGGCTTTATAGTTCTCGTTCAACAGTTGAGAAACGGGTCCTTTGGGGGATCAGCAATCCCTAGGTCTTCTACATTGAACACAGAACTGTAGTGTCCTGGCTCTCGACTTCTGTCTGCTGAGCACTTGACCTCTGCTGATGACAAGAGCAGCTATGTGATACAGGTTCCCATTGTCTTGTGGAGAGCACAGCCCATCCTGATTCTCCGTGCTGATAACATAGATGTTTGTACCAAGCCTGGTCAGAATCAAGACTCCTGGTGTTGCCTTCCTGTGTAGGAACACAGTGTTATTTTCCTGAACACAACAGGACTGTGATAAGATAAATGCCTAGGTTTCCCCAACCAAAACTTCTAGCAAAGAGCACCTATGACAGCAAACTGAACCAACCATGCCACACTTGGAGAGTTGCATAACTTCTGCCAGTCAGGGAAGTTGTGAAATTTGAGTGATGGACGACGAGGCTGGATAGGGCATAGAACAGGTGAAGCCCAATAACTATAGGAAAAATCTTTAATGACTGTCATTGGGCCTCAGAGATGCTACAGTCACTTCATGTCATGGATAATAATAGGAAGCTCCAAAGGCCTGCAAGCTAGGCACTGTTTTTGGTCATTTATTGTCATTAAGAATTCATTCAATTTTCATATCGAACTTACAAAGTAGATACTAACTCTAAAGTTCCTCTTTACAAATGGATAAAGTGGGACACAGAGAGTCTAAGCAACCCCTTTAAGATCACATGGCTTACACAGGTTAGAACAGACTATTAGAAACTGATCAGACTGGTTTTGTGTTTTGAGCCTGGGCTTTCTGCATCAAGGTGCAGAGAACATCCTTGTCAACCTGCACGAGGCACTGCACAGAGAGGATGTCTGGGGCATATCAGGAAGGAAGGAGGAAGGGATGGAGGAGGGGGTGGGGGGCACTTTACATACATATTCTCAAGGTTTGTGGTTCAGCTTCCCACAAGGCTCCTACTCACCTTCAGACCAACAGCTTCGATGCGGGGAACTTGATCTTGTCACTTCAGAGTTTCACCAGCTGACTCCACTGTTCATTGTCCTCTCCTGCCTCTGTGGTCCCTCTTGTCATTTAAGGGGAAAACATCCTTATGAAGGAAACTAAACCCTGGGTTCTTGGAAGACTAGTACTTACAAACAAGTAGAATTTTCATGGGTTGGTCATCCCGCTTGAGCATCACAGATTATCCTGATAAGGGTTACATTGTTCCCATTGTAGAGAAGAGAAAGTGGAGTCTCCCCTGGGTTAGGTCATTTGCTCAGTTCATGTAAGCTTGGATGAGCCCTGGAGCTAGGGCTGTTTGACCATAAAGCCTGGCTTATTGCTTCTCTGAGTGTTCTCTGAATCCAATAGATAACTTCATATGCGGGGAGTATTCAAACCCTAATGAAATGATATCTACCAAGTAAGAAAAATAAACTCCACATCAGGTAGAAAGAGGAGCCTACCTTCCAGTCACTCTCCTATTCTCATTGGTCAGAGCCTGACTTTGACAAGAACTGGTGACATAACCAGGTCCTTATATAAACACTGACCCAAAAGCAAGCCATGTGAGAGTAATTTAGCACCGTTCTAGGCCAAGAGATAAAACTCAAAAGAACATGATTCTCAGTGGGAAATGGAGTTTTTGATGGCAAAACCCTAGGTGCTACAATCAGATTTCTCTAAGCCACCAAGTCCAAACAATGTTGAAGAAGAAGAAGAAGAAGAAGAAGAAGAAGAAGAGGAGGAGGAGGAGGAGGAAGAAGGAGGAGGAGGAAGAGGAGGGGGAGGAGGAGCAGGAGAAGAAGAAGAAGAAGAAGAAGAAGAAGAAGAAGAAGAAGAAGAAGAAGAAGAAGAAGAAAAAGAAGAAGAAGAAGAAGAAGAAGAAGAAGAAGAAGAAGAAGAAGAAGAAGAAGAAGAAGAAGAAGAAGAGAAGAGATGAGTGGCCTTTGTTATCGCTTTTTAATTAGCAAGATGCTCTGTCTACATGAGAGTGAACCCCTCTGATGCTTTATCTCCCCTGCACAGCCACGGCTAGCCCTTCTCACTCCACTCTTCCCCGTGGTGCTTCCTTTCACCGGTAGGTCAGCAACACAAATATCCGACCTTGCTTCTCCTAATGCTCTTTCCTGGGCAGCAGCCAATGGGCACATACCAAGATGTTAATAAAATACCTTGTAGTCTCCAAAGGAAATGGGGCAAAAGTCAAGTGGGTTTGACAGCAAAGTGCTGACCAGATATTTTGCTGGGTGTGGCCATTTCAGCTGAATTGCAAAAGGAGGTGGATTTGTGTCTTCGCAGCTCTTCTCTTACTTGCTTCTGACATTTCCCAAGTGCCTACCCACTCCCAAGATGTTATTCTTATATTAGAATAAGAAACAAGCAAACAAATCCATGTATTCCAAACATTGGTAGAGGAGGGAATGTAAATATAACTGCAAGTAAATTAAGGTAAAAGGATAATAGGATGTATGATTAGGGAGGTTAGGAGGTGGACAGCTTTTTTTTTAAATTTTTTTTTTATTTTGTTTTTCTAAGTTTTTTTTTATTTACATTCAAAATCATTTCCCCTTTCCCGTTTCCTCCCTCCCTGAAAGTCCCATAAGCCCCCTTCCCTCCCTCTTTTCCCCATTCAAGCCCCTCTCGCTTCTCTGTCCTGGTATTCCCCTACAACCAGTCTTTCCAGGACCAGGGGTCTCTCCTTCCATCTTCTTGGAAATCTATTGATATGTGAATTGTGTCTAGGGTATTCCGAGATTCTGGGTTAATATCCCCTTATCAGTGACTGCATACCATGTGTGTTCTTTTGTGATTGGGTTACCTCACTAAGGATGATATTTTCAAGTTCTGATCATTTGTCTAGGAATTTCGTGAATTCATTGTTTTTAATTGCAGAGTAGTATTCCATTGTGTAGATATACCACATCTTCTGAATCTATTCCTCCGTTGAGGGACATCTGGGTTCTTTCCAGCTTCTGGCTATTATAAATAAGGCTGCTATGAACATAGTGGAGCACGTGTCCTTATTGCATGCAGGTAAAGCCTCTGGGTATATGCCCAGGAGTGGTATAGCCGGATCCTCTGGGAGTGTCATGCCCAGTTTTCGGAGGAACCGCCAGACTGCTTTCCAGAGTGGTTGTACCAGCTTGCAATGCCACCAGCAGTGGAGGAGTGTTCCTCTTTCTCCACATCCTCGCCAACAACTGCTGTCTCCTGTGTTTTTGATCTTAGCCATTCTGACTGGTGTGAGATGGAAATAGCATATGTTACAACAAGTTTCACCGAGGGCCTGACTTTGAATAAAATAGAGGAAGATGGGGAGACAGGTAAACTGATTACAGGAGAGCATGTATGCAGAGGGAAGCGGAGGTGCTAAGACACTGGACCAGAGCGGGAATAGAACTATTCTGGCAGGAATGAAGGTTTCTAGGGAGATGTTTGTGTCCTCCCCTTGAGTATCAGAGTTTTGAGATAATAGAACCAAAGAAACTGAAGTCTCCCCAGGAATCACATGCTGGGAGAAGGTAGAGATTGAACCCTGGTACCAGCCAGAGGGAAATTTTGACCCTTGGAAAGAGCTGTCTCAAAGTTCTAACAACTTGCCAGACTACATGGCAGGAGAGACTGGAGCTGAGACAATGGTGGGCAGGACCTTGCCGGGAGAGTTAGTTACCATACATCTTGCCTTCTATTGAAACCTAAACCTCCTATTATCAGGATTCTCATTTTTAATGGCTGAGTAATCCTCCTCTGTGTGAATGCACCACATTTTATTTATCCATTCTTTGGTTGAGAGATATCAAGGTTGTTTATGATGGATTTAGAGGGTATGCCGGACGGCTTTGCCCCTCTTTCCAATGTGGCTGCATTGAATAAATACCCCCTTTCCCACTTTGTTTCTTCAAATTGACCTACTAAACGAAAATGGATGCGTGAACCTGGCTTATTAGACTGCCAGCACCCAGTCTCTGTCACCACATGGTTGCTGGGATTTGAACTCAGGACCTTTGGAAGAACAGTCAGTGCTCTTAACCGCTGAACCATCTCACCAGCCCCTCTCTATCAATCCTAGTAACAAGATCAAGTGCTGCAGAAAGGGTGAGGGGCCATTGTGGCTGGATTAGAGTCTAGAGAAGGGAGAGCGGAGGAGGTTAATGAGGGAAGGAGCTGCTTCTGCAGCTGTAGGGAACAGGCAGGGCTTGGGATGCTACTCAATCCTAACAGCAGCATCACGCATCACTTCTGACATGTGCAAGAATCAGTGTTGCCCAGGGTGCCCCATCATGCCCTGGATCTAATACATCCTATCCAGCGAGATAGGGAAACTTTACTCCTTACTACACTCTAAGGTATTTTATGTGGTTTTGAAAGGCAGACCTGTGGCAGGCAAGTTGTCTCAGCTGGTAAAGGTACTTGTAGCTCCAGCCTGACAACCTGAGTCTCATCCCTGAAGCCCAGATAAAGGTGGAAGGAGAGAACTGACTCCGTTATCTTCAGGTTCCTACACATGAATTGTGGCAAATGCATGCCCATGCAAACACATATCACCCAATAATAATAAATCATAAATGATGAATAAAGAAACTACCAAAAAGGGAAAATGCTAACCTTATTTTCAATAATTACCTCATGTCTCAGTGTATTTTCTTTTATTATCACTGAACATCACAGACTGGGTAACTTACAAAGGACACAAGTTTGTTTGACAGTTATGGAGGCTAGGAAATATAAGACTATTGTGTGTTGCTATCCTAATGTAGAGGAAGGTATTAGGCAGTGCTAATACAGGACTGCTACTGTAATATGGAACTCACTCTTTTTAACAGGTACCCTATAGGATGGGAGACGGATGATATAGTTTCAGAAACGTGCTAAAAGGAAGACAAGTTTAAACTAGCACATTTTCCATCCTTTTGTGCAGGATTCTGTCATTTAACAATTTTTTGATCACAATAGGATTTTGTTTTAATTCCTTCTCTAGGAGTACTAGTATTTATTAATACTTGGATATTTTCAGATGAAATCTTTGCCAAATTTGACTGAAAAATCAGAAATTCTCACAAATGTGGTGACAAGTTCACACAAGATCCAATTATATGACAGTTGTTGTCAGCTGACCTTGTATCATTTAACAATTCTATTTTACAATCTATAGGCTCAAAGGAGTACTGGTTATATACATCCCAGCTAAACTGGGCATCATTTATACAGTGTTGTGTGAATACTGCCTCCTGGCATTCAGCAAGGTCAAGGCACCTTCATTATTATCATGTTCCTTATTTATTTATTTCTAACTCCTCTTTTGATCTGTGACCTCAGTGACAGAATTCCATTTCCAGTTTTGACTTTTGGCATCCCCTACATAGAGTATAACGTGCCTGGAAGTTGTCTTAGTGTCCATGATACCTCTGGGGTCACACTCTGTGTAGCTTCAAGGAAGTCCGTTCATTGACTCAGGCAGTGAGCACTGATATTTGATTCTTATGCTTATACCAAATCTTTCAAACCTGTGGGCTGCAAAGTCTTTCTGTATGATGTTGTTATGGGGAATTCGGTAGTGTTTTCACAGATCACAGATGGTAAGGGTACCCCCTAAACAAACAGCTCTGTTACACTAATGAACTCAGTTACAGATAAAAACACATTTCCTCTTACATAATCTTTCCTGGTGCTAGTCAGACTGCAGCGGGGAGGAAAACAGCTGCTTCCTCAGGGGCCGTTGTGTCCCCTGTACTTACTGCAATTTACAGAAGGGTGACCACAATCATGGGCTTTCCCAGGCACCACCTCCCAACTCCTGGGTTTTCTGAGGGAAATGTGAGAATCCTTAAAACCATAGAACCAGGAGCTCAGGTGACAGATGGTTTATTTTATTTCCTCAGGAGCTTGTGTCTTGCCTTGAGTTCATTTTTCAAGAAAGCGTTTGAAAATACCTTAAAGGAAACAATTCACAAAGCAATAGTGAGCCAAGAAGTGGAGGTCACTGGGATGAAACTGAGTACGGTTTGGTAGAGATACTTTCATCAAGATTTAGGTTGGATTATATGGACTACTTATAGTCACACACAGTTGAGTCTTATTATATATATTAGTTATGATCTGCTTCCAATTATTCAGTTATTTTAAAGACCTAACTGATGTCATGAAATCTTCCAGCTAAACTCTTTCCCTTTGCCATAATTTATGAATTGTCTCATTTAATTATTTGCAATGGGATTTCATTGATATTTATCTTTGCATACAAGCAATAGTTCGTTTCCCATGCCTTACAACAACTACAATGTTAAACACTTAACTATATAAGCATTTACTAAACTATATTGAATTTTGAAGGTGATCACTGTGTTAGAGTTCTTTAGAATATATAGTATATATATGTACATATACATATATATGTATATAGAATATATATGTGCATATATGTATATAAATAATCTAATAAATCTCTCCATGTGGAGAGATTTATTAGATTGACATACAGGCTATTGTCTTGTACATTATCCTGTCCCACAATTGCTGGTTATGGATAGAAAGTCCAAGAATACAGAAGTTGCTCGGTCCACAAGGCTACTCTTCAGTAGATGCTGGAATTCTGAAGAGGTGAACTCTGACGCCAGTGAAGAAATTGACTTGTTAGCAAGGTGAGAGCAAGCAGGCAAAGAACAAAAGCTTCCTCCTTCCATGTCCTTATGTAGGCTTTCAGTAGAATGTTGCCCAGATGAAAGGTGTGCCTTCCTTCCTCAAGATCCAGATTAAAGGCAGGTAAGTTCCAGTCTCATAAATCCAGACTAGAAGTGGATCTACCCACTTCAAACCAAGGAGAAAAAAATCTCTCACAGGTCTGCTCTTCGTTTCTAGATTGTACCTCATTCCAGATGTCGTCACGTTGACAATCAAGAATAGCCGTAACAGTCACCAACAATTTTGTTGGTCTCCAGCAACTGCCAACAGATTTGTTCATTCTATTTCATTTGTAACTTACTTATTTTTTATTTTGTATACAGTTCTACCACCTCTCAAGAACGTATTAACTGCTTGAATCCATCATTTTGTACTGTTCATTATGTTAATTCTCTAATTATCTAATTATCACTGGAAACTCTTAAAGACACCCGGAAATGTGCTTTGCTAATCACCCAGGCATTTCTCAACCCAATCAAACAGACCATCTTCCTTTTGAGTTGTGGGGCTGCTGAAAAACCATGGGGCAAATAAAGAACTTCTTCATAAATAGAGGTTTGTCACCAAGAGACTACCACAGATCAGACAAATGTTTAATGTATTGTGAGGAACACTTGAATGAGAACCAGAGGGTAGCAGTTCCGAACTCTGGCAATACAGAAAAATTACATTAGCAGGTTTGCATTTTCTCAATAGAATGTACAGACATTCTAGCTTATTCCCAAGATCCCGACAACATCGATAGCCTAATATTGGCAATTTCATTATACTCTTAGGACTACTCAGTATCAATTTTAGACATCAGCTCATCACAGCATATTGCTTGTACTTCCATACTTGCTCAAGTTGCTGGTTAATTTCCTGTTGTTTTCTGCAACCATTTGGGATTGCTGGAAATTTCTAAATCATCGAATCTTGTTTATGAAGTATACTGCTAATCTCCAGTTTACTATTTTAATCACATTTTGAAACCAACCCTAATTATTCAGGTTCATCAAGTCTTCAAACTGTAAACAAATGAATACTCATGATTAAAACCATTCCTTCCTGACTGGACAGTTGTAGGAGTTCACAGGGATTTGAGCTATTGAAGTCTAAGTTTCTCAGACCATGAGGTCTCCAAGGTTACTTGGCCTAAAATGGTTTGTATTTTTAGAAACTGGCATAGAATCATTGTTGGGAAATATGTGAGAAGCTTCTTACAACAGTGTTTGTTGCCTGGACTAAAGAGTCTGGTGTCTGTTTTGTGTTTGGTGACAAGGTGAACAAGTGTGTAGGAGTATAGGGTCTGACTCACTCTTACAAATTTTGGGTGCAGTCAAACTCAGACACCAAAACAATACTCTCTAAAGAGCTTTTTAAAATAGGTTTGGTAATTTGAGGGTTTCGTTATATGATTTTCAGACTAATTCTGAAAGACCCCCCCTTTTTCTTTTTTCTTTTATTGGATATTTTCTTTATTTACATTTCAAATGT
Source organism: Tokudaia tokunoshimensis (assembly GCA_036184795.1). Lineage (NCBI taxonomy): Eukaryota > Metazoa > Chordata > Mammalia > Rodentia > Muridae > Tokudaia > Tokudaia tokunoshimensis. The sequence continues at coordinate 3,002,691 of BTHU01000019.1, forward strand.
TTTCCCCTTTCCAGGTCTCCCCTTTGAAAACCCCCTATCCCATCCCCTCTTCTCCTGTCTCTGTGAGGGTGCTTCCCCACCCACCTATTCACCCAATCACTCCCGTCTTCCTGCCCTGGTATTCCCCTACACTGGGGCATCAAACACCCTCAGGCCCAAGGGCCTCTCCTCCCACTGATGTCCAATAAGTCCATCCTCTGCCACATATGCGGCTGGAGCCATGGTTGCTCCATATGTACATTCTTTGGTTGGTGGTCCAGTCCCCAGGAGCTCTGGGGGTCTGGCCTGTTGACACTGTTGCTCCCTCCATGGGGCTGCAAACCTCCTCAGTTCCTTCAGTCCCTTCTCCGACTCCTCCATCAGGGACCCTGAGCTCAGTCTAATAGTTGGCTGAGAGCATCTGCCTCTGTATTTGTCAGGCTCTGGCAGAGCCTCTCAGGAGACAGCCATATCAGGATCCTGTCAGCAAGTACTTCCCTGCATCCACAATAGTGTTCAGGTTTGGCAACTGTATATGGGAAGGATCCCCAGGTGGGGCAGTCTCTGGATGACCTTTCCTTAAGTCTCTGCTCCACACTTTGTCACCATATTTCCTCCTGTGAGTATTTTGTTCTCCCTTCTAAGAAGCACTGAAGCAGTCACACTTTAGTCTTCTTTCTTCCTGGGCTTCATATGGTGAAAGACCCTTTCTTATTTCATGCTTGGCATATGGCAGCAGTGAGGAGGAGACCTGTATAGCTCCTGTTCTCAGAGGAGGAAAAGGACCCGGAGATGCAGTAACAGTCTGAAAGATCTTGGTTTTATGTTATTAAGTAAATAAGCTTTAAGATTTCTTAAAATAATCTCAGAAAATTTTAATAAGGATCCTTGTTTTTCTTTTACAGTAATTTTTGTTTGTTCTGTATTATTTTGGTTTTGTTTATTTTGTTTTAGATCATCTTGGATTAGGGAATACACACTTCCCATTATTAATCATTACCAATGACAATCATATTGAGAATTGATCAGTGTAGACCTGTGATGCCTAACATAATAGCTACATGAGCCCACAAATAAAATAAAATTTCATTTAAACACTAATTCCTCAGCTATTCATTGCAAATCCTCAACGTCCACTGTATAAGGTAGAGAAAAAGAAGGAATTTCTATTGTTGAAGAAAATTCTGTTACCCAGTGCTGTAGATATTTTCCAAAATGTAGTTTGGTCATTATTTTTAATCACAACTCCCTAAATAAGAATTCTCTCATTTTTATTGTTATTATGGTCGATGGGTTGAAAATCCCTCAAAGGTGGTGATAGAACTTGTAGCAGGTACATCTAGTGAGCAGTCCCTAGGTCACTGGGAATGAGCCCTTGAAAAAGTTGTGGGAGCCCAGTCTCCCTTTGCTTTAGTTCCAGATGTGACGTGTGCTCCAGCCTGGATGCACCTGTATCTACTTCCATCACTACAGATCAGCTGATGTGGCCTGTCTAGCTCTGGATTTTGATCCTCCAAAACTGTGAGCTCAGTGAGCTTTTGTTTCTAAGCCCGTGTCAGATTACTGAGCTAGAAAGCTGGATAAAACACCTGGTGAGAAAACTGCCTTTGAGAGTTCAGTGCGATTCATCTGCACACAGCACGGTAGAGGAGGAGCGCTAGTTTGCTATTTTATTTTATTTCCGAAGCTCCTATTGTCTCTACGCCTTACATCTATGCTTTCTCTATCATAGTTTCTCACTGTGGCACTTTTTCTACAAAAACCTTGTGAATGAACACTTTTCAAAGACTAGACAAAAAGCTTATACTGTGACAGAGTAACAGAGAGAAGCAATTTGCAGGGGGAAAGTACTTGGCTTAGGGTATCAGAGGATCAGAGCAGATCAGCTCCATCTGGGGCAGCGAGTATGCATGAAAGCCGCGTCTCACATATTGGCTGACCAGGAAGCAGAGAAAATATATAGCATCCAGAGTCACCTGCAATCGCCAGTGCTCACATTTAGTGACCTACTCTTTCCACCTAGAACTACATGTCCAAGATTCCACAGACTGTCAGAACTCTACCACCCACTGGGGACCATGTGTTCAAACAAACGAGTCCACAGAACATATTTTAAATTCAAAGCATAACAAATAGAACAGTCATTAAATTATTGAGATGTTAAGTAAACAATGTAAACTATCAACACAAATAATCACATTGTAGAGAACCACCCATAAAGTCATTTGATAGAAAAGTTACATTGGAACTTGGCATATATATATGTGATATATATATATAAGATATATATATGTGTGTGTGTGTGTGTGCATATGCACAAATATCATATTTACTCATAAATGATACAACTATATATATTTGGAATTATACCCAATAGGCTATTGTCCAAGAATATTATATAAAAATTCTTAAATATACTATTTTAATTGAGTTGCTAAAGTCAGTAAGAACCTATCCACCACTGGGAATGATCTAAAAACCAAAACACATAAGGAGGAAAATAGACCCCACATTATAGAAAACATAACATGGTTATGTTTTGCTGTGGTGTTTAATACTGATTATCAACTTGACAGGACTTAGAATCACTTAGAAGATAATCCTCTGTGTATGCTTGTGAGCGAGGACCTGTTAGGTTAATTGAAGTGGAAAGATACACCGTAACTTTTGGTGCACCACTCTACTTGCTGAATAAGAAGTGAAAGTGAGCCGAGCTCCAGTATTCGTTACCTTCTGCTTCCTGATTGAGGACGCACTAGGACCAGCTATCCCACCAGCTACTTCTTGCCACGATGGACTCTACCCTCAAATGGTGCTCCAAAACACACCCTTTCTCTCTCAGGTTGCTTTTGTCAGAGTCTTTTCCTCAACAACAGGAAAAGTAAAGAATATAGAAACCTGGTACCAAGAAGTCGGGCCTTTGTTGTGTCAAACACAACAGAGACATTCTTGAATCTTTGGGGTAGTTTGTAGGAGGAATAAGAAACAGAGTGGAATTTTGGACCAGAGCAGCCCTTGAGTACAGTAAGCTGAGTTCGATGGGCCAGCCCAGTCAGTGGAAGTTTGGAAAGGCAGAAAGGTAAGCTGTGGTTTCAGAGGTTTCTGTTGGGAACCGGATTAGAGGCCATTCAGGTTACGTTCTGGCAAAGGATCTGGATGCATTCTTCCCTTGACCTGACACCCTGAGCGAGGCTGGATTTAAAAGTCATGGACTGATGTATTCGGCAGAGGAAATTTCAAAGCAGGAGTCATCCCAGGCTTTAACGTGGTTATTGTTCACCACTCTTATCAAAATATACAATGAAAAAGAACAATAAATACCACAAAAAATATTTTTTTAAGTGTTCCATTTGTGGAAGAAAAGAGATTAAGCAAGCTTAAAACTGCATGCAAGGCAGGGGCTGAGAGGGACGTGGACTCTTCTTGCTCCATGATTTCAAAGACACGCTGAGGCAGGTAATGTGTACCTGGACAGGGTTTACTTGAAAAGGAGCCCTGAGTATGAAACCGTGAAGGTGAAACCTAAGAGTCAAGGAAAACCCAAACATTTTGGAGGTGCTGGAACCTCTGAATATCTGCTGAGGAAAACTGCATTGTAAGGAAGAGGCCGCAGATGGCAGAAGATGAGGAGAATGTCTATCTAGGCCCTTTGGAGCCCAGCTGGTTCCAACCTGAACCCCAGATGCTGGATCTGTGGTAGTATTTGATGGAGCAGCAGTATCAAGTGTTTACTCTGCTGTTTTTTAGTCTTCTGATTATTCATTGTTATGCCTCTGTTCCTCCCTTTGGGAATGGTAATGCTTAGTCTGTGCTAATGCATGTTGAATTCTGTAACGTTTGTGTGTGTGTGTTTCTGTGAGACTGTGCAGAGGCCAGAGGAAAATGCTGGGTATCCTGTTCTATCATTCTCTGCTTTATTCCCCTTTGAGACAGGGTCCTTCCCTGAACCTGGAGTTTGCCAGTTTTTAACTAGGCTGATAGCCAGAAAGTTGCAGAAATCCTACCTTCTACCTCCTCACAGAACTGGGGTTACAGATTTATGTGGCCACACCTGAATGTCTTTTTTGATGTGAATAATGTGGATCTGAATTCAGAGCCTACTGCTTGTACAGAAAGAACTCTTATCCACGAAGTCATCTTCCTTGTCCATGACTTGTTCCATACGGCCATACAACTCATAGTTACGAGATTGTTTTGAATCTCAAAAGAGATTTGAACTTGGGACACTGGAAAGTATTGGAACTGTTAAAACTATGGCAACTTTTGAAGTTGAACTGAATTCATTTTCCCTCTCTAGTTGGTCATAAGGTAATGGGGAAGGGGGAGGGAATTTATAGACTAAAAATGTATTTTGGTGTCAAGTTGATAAGGAGTGGGATTTTGGTGGTTACCAACTAGACAGAATCTAGAATCATCTAGTAGACCTGCCATTTTGTATGCTTGCGAGGGGTCATCTACATTAGGCTTTTTGGAGCAAAAAGACCCATCTTAACTGCTGGCGGTACTATTCCATGGGCTGAGGTCCTAGACTGAATGAAAGGAGAAAGTGATCTGAACACCAGTGTCCCTTACTCCTTGCCTCAGACTGTAGTCCAAAACCACAACCTTTAATCCTAAAATTCTTTTGTCAAACTATTTTATCACAGCAACAGGAAAACTAACTACTACAGTCTCAAGGTAGTATACTCTAAAGCTCTATCTATCTATCTATCTATCTATCTATCTATCTATCTATCTAGTTCTAAAGGTCACATTGAAAAAGACTTAAAACATTGGATTGGAAAATTCTAAGTATGGAAAATAATGTTAATTAAATAAATGAAAATCTCCTAGATGAAATCAGAAAAAAATATGAGAATTTTACCTGTAGAATGATAAAGATGGGATTATGGCTGCTTTCACTAGAGTTTATGTTTTTCAAACATGACTTTATTTGTACCTTAAAAAAAATCAGCTGGGGGTGGTGGTGATGGCGGCTGGCACCACATGCCTTTTAATCCCAGCACTTGTAAGGCATAGGCCTGATTTACAGAGCTAGTTCCAGGATAGCCAGGGCTATACAGAGAAACTCTGTCTCAAAAAAAAAAAAAACAAAATAAACAAACAAAATAAATAAGTAAAATAAAATAAAATAGATATATCCTCTGACATGTCATAGTCTACTAGTATGATTCATCAGTTGTTTCCTGGAACAAATGTTAGAACTATCTACAAGTCCTGATTAAAGAATTCTATCCTTTATTCTCTTATAACAATTATCATCTCAGAGGCTTACTGCCTCCGTCTGCTAACCTAGGCCTAGTCCTGGAAGTTACTATCCTCTGTACAATCTAATCTAGGCCCAGAATGTTTCAGCCTTTGAGACTCACTACTAAATAAGCTTACCCTTTCTTGTTCTTTCTGACCACTGACTTGCTGATCAACTCAACTGTTTTGGTTGAAACTCCTCTCCAAACTGACTGATTCTCTTGGCCTCTCTTGGATAACTCTGCCTGACCTCATACTAACTTTGGCAATCTGTTCTTTTCTTCTGGCTCCTTCTCATTCTCTGGCTCATTCTATCTTCACATGTGTCTAGTTTGTTCTTTCTTCAACCTGTCTCTGTAAAACTCTCCCCATAAAACTGCCTCCTTCTTCCTTTCTCTGCACTGCCCATTAAGTAGCTTTCTTTTCCTCTCTCTTCTCGTGAGAAGTGGGCATTTCCTATTCTTTCTTGGATTAATCACTCAAACACTTTCAAACACAAGTGCTTCCTTCTACAAATTAACTTTACCTTCATTGTTTGGGATTAAAGGTATGTGCTAAGGGCATGCCTGTATTCCAGCCAGAAGGATTGAAGATGTTTGCTAAGGGCTGAGCCACACCACAATTAGAAACACCTTTTTTTCAGTAAATAATACAATCTCTGGGTTGACAGTGTGAGCAAATACCTGGCAACAGATTCTAGTTGTGGGATAGGTGACATAATCTGGCACTGTGTTGAGTTGGGGGTGGACAGCTTCCCTCTCCTCTAGAATGCATCTTCTTCCCTATAGCATATTTATCTTTGTTGCTACCGTTCCTGTGATTCACTCTCACAAACACTAGAAGAAGATAAGCCTTATTGCACCCGTCAGGCAGTCTGACCCCCTTCAAAGTCAACAAAGCTCAGCTTCCAGGGAAATCTATGTGTAACTAATTACCTCGGATGCCTGAGAGACGGTTTGAGTACAGACTGTGAGTCCTTGAAGTTTGGGTGTCTGCCTTGGAAGGCAGTCTTAAGAGAGATGACACCAGCTGTCAGAGGGGGAGAGAAGACAATCTGTTTATTACACAGGGAGGGAATAGGAATCAAGCCAGAGGGCAGTGGGGAGAAACCACTGGCCAGAGAGAAACATGAAATCATGCCAACATTTTTCCACCTTTAGGTAAGCCGTCCTCTTCAGAGCCATTTCCTGTCAAGGTTACTATGACAGGGAGGCCTGTCTTACTTGTGTACCAAATGAGGGGTGGGCCTAGAGAAACTTCCCCCAAGAGCATGCCTTTGAGGGTGGGATCTACACCATGAGCAGCAGAGTTTTACAACGTATTAAGGCAAGACTGTTCTGAGCTGCAGGAGTAGGTGTAAAGGACAGAGAGCATGAATGTTTGGGGCCAAGTCTAGGGCTACAGGACCAAGCAATGCAAAGGGTGATAGAGATACTGGTGGAGAGATGGGATACAGATGGGATACAGATGCTGGTGGAGAGATGGGCGGAGCCTGCTTAAACCCCTTAATCCCATAAACAGCATCAGCTGCTCTCAGTACCAGATGTTGACACAAACCACCTTTTTGCTTTATATGTGTTGGCCAGTCTAACTTTAGAAAGTGTGGCAATTTCTTTCTCCACTATAAAGGTAACGAAACTGGGCCCTAGTGAGTCTGTGCAATCTATGGCCGTGATCATTGTTCTGATACTCTCTTACCAGAGAAGTTCTCAAGATTAACTGAAAGGACGATGTGATGTGATTTAGCTAGAGTTTCAGAGTTTTTGATCAAAACTAGGCCTTTCTCAGGCCCAATGCACCACCATGATGTGTGACTTAAAGATTATCCCTAACATTTAGACTCTAACAATGCTCTATTAACCTTTATTCAGTTGGTCCTAATTAATTCATCATATAGTAGTTGAATGGTTACTAAAAGTTAAAGCTGTTATAGGCATTAGGAATAAACCAATGAACCAAATACATATAATCTTTGCCCTTCGCATATCCCTGTGTCCTATGACAGGGGTCAGATGATTTATAGCAATACATTAAGTGAGTCATATAGTGTGTGAGTAGATGAACTTTGTAAAGCAGCAGACAGGACAATTCTTTTTTATTGACAAGTAGGGCTTCTACATTGCGATACAGTAAAGTATATCAATCTTATATAAAATCATTTTGTGTTTATTCTTAGGAATTTTTTTTTTAAATTTTTGCCTATATTTTATATTTATCACCGTGAAAGAGGATATAAGCTAATTTTTTATAGTTTCGATTCTATAATTATGTTTTCTTTTTCAGTCATGAACAGGTGAATAAAAAATGTAATTGAGAGTGAAAACGTAAAACCCTAAGTAAAGCTGCAAAGCTTCAGAGTGGCCATCCCAGTAGCAAGAGTTTGTTCGCCGCGACGTGTAGAGTTTGGAGCTGCACAGATGCTTGAGTGGCTTCCATAATGTGATGGTATTTTATGAGTTAATTAGAATAAAATGAATCTTTTTAAAATAAAAGACAAGTCATGACAATTATGGGTAATTTTTGGATTATATATAATAAGCAGATAATAATATATCTTAATGTTATACTCATCATCAAAATAAACTTAAGATATTAGTAAAATAATATTGAAAGATAATCTTTTCTATGCTTCAACATCTAAAGCATAAAGATAGTCATCAGCTGTCTTCAGACACTCCAGAAGAGGGTGTCAGATCTCGTTACCGATGGTTGTGAGCCACCATGTGGTTGCTGGGATTTGAACTCAGGACCTTCGGAAGAGCAGTCGGTGCTCTTAACCACTGAGCTATCTCTCCAGCCCTAGTCATCAGTTTTTTGATTCATTTGCTCACATATACATTATAAATTTATTTTTGTTGTTGCTGTTAGTTTGCAGAATGCCCCTCCATATGGATTTTTCCCATAGTTTGTTCATGTTCAGATTCAGGCTATTATTTGATTCTAGGCTTCCAGACCATCATAGATCCTTTATAAAAATTCTCCTTTCTTTTAGATCTCTGTTAAAAAACTCAACCCCCTAGTCAGACAGTGGTGATGCACACCTTTAATCCCAATACATGAGAAGCAGAGGAAGGCAGATATCTTTGAGGCCAGCCTGGTCTACAGAGAAAGTTCCAGGACAGCCAGGACCACACTGAGAAATCATATTTGGAAAAGAAAAAAAGTGAACAAACAAAAATTCAGCTCCCCATCAGTCATTGTATTAACTGAGGCAGAGGTTGAGCTACTGGAATAAAGAGTAGCATCTCTGCTCAGTCTGAAGTCCAGGGAGAAAGGGACTCTTCTCCACCAAGTCATCAAGCTACCTAGTACCTAGGCTCATTCAACCTGGATTCACCATCATGGTGATCCTCAAGTAACGAAGCCTCACAAAATCAAGGCTGCCTCACTGGCACAGCATCTGTGTCTCCGTGTGCAGGAGAGTATGGAGAGAGTAAAGTGCAGAACATTTTCCGTTTTAAAGTATGAGTCTCAGAAGGTATTCTAACTCTTAGCCTATACTTAGCTGAAAAGGAATCTGGGAAAAGAAATCAGAGTCTAGGAAGCCAATTGCCTCGCTGAAACTTGAGGGTTATATTCATAAAAGGAAGAAGACAGTGATGGATATTTAGGGACTGTATTGACTCTTCTTGACAACTACAATCCAGAAATAGAGGGCATACCTGTGAGAGACTTTTCTGCTTGGTTTGAAGTTGGTAGGTCCACTTCTAGTCCGGACCTTTGAGATAGGAAGACATACCTCTGATCCCTATCTTGAGGTTAGAAGACGCATATCTTTAATTCAGATCTTGAGGTGGGAAGACACACCTTTAATTTTGGCCAAACCTACTTCTGGAAGTCTATATAATGATGTGGAAGAAGGAGGTTTTGCTCCTTGCCTACTTGCCCTGGCCTTCCTAGCACATCCATTCCTTCACTGGCCTTGGAGCGTACTTCTTTGGGATTCCAGCATGTACGGAAGACCAGCTGATACTCTCAGCCTTCTAGGACTGAGTAACCACTTGGACTTTCCTTTCACAGGTAGTCATTGTTGTATCAGTTGAGTTGCAGCCTGTAAGTCACTCCAATAAATTTATATATATATATATGTGTGTGTGTGTGTGTGTGTGTGTGATGTATGTGTATATAGTCAGATTCGTTCCGTAAGTTCTGTGACTCTAGAGAGCACTGACTAATACAGGGACCCTCAGTGTCAGAACCACAGTTGTCCAAGATGTAGTTACTTTCTTCCTTGGAGACACAATACTTTAATAATATATTCCAGGACTGGAGAGATGGCTCAGCAGTTAAGAGCACTAACTGCTCTTCCAGAGGACCTGAGTTCAATTCCCAGCAGCCACATGATGACTCACAACCATCTATAATGGGATCTGATTTTCTCTTCTGGTGTGTCTGAAGACAGTTACAGTGTACTCATATACATAGAATAAATAAATAAATCTTTAAAAATAAAATTCCACCTTCTAAACTAGCCATTTTTTTGTTCTCTTTCATGGTACTTACTCAGGTGTCCTTTTCTTGGTAGAGCTTTTCTAGATTTATCTTAATATAATTAAACATATGATAAAAGTTCTATAAAAAATCTGTGATGCTAGCTGGTTATAGTTGTACATACTCCCAGCAAATAGGAAGCTAAGAGTATTGAGAATTCCAAAAATTTGCTTTGATTCAAACACCTTGTCTTAAAACAAACAAACAGACCGACAGGACCTAATTTCCATGAATGTAGGGTTTATATATTTCTTATATTTTTCAATGCCAATCTTGACAATGTTGACAAAATTATTATTATTATTATTATTGATGATGCTGATGCTGATGCTGATAATAATGATAATAATAATAATAATAATGACAATCTACAAACTGGGCCCAGTGAGAGAGCTCACTGGGAAAGGCACCTACTGCAAACATTGATGATCTAAATTAGATCCTCCAGACCCACATGGTGGAAGGAAAGAACCAAGTCCCATGAGTTGTCCTATGACTTCTACATGTATACCATGGCCAATGTACCCACACACATACAAAATAAATAAATAAACATTAAAGAAAAGCGAAAACATAATGGCTTAATTTTAGACTCTAATCTTTTTCCTTTTATTGCTTGGAAGTAAGATATGTTTGTTTGCGTGGTTTATTTAGAGTATAAAAGTCACAACACCAAGATGTAGCTAGTTATAGCATGTTGGTGACCAAGATGATCTTAGAGAGTAACTGAGTTTATTCCTTCACTTAATTGGTAGAAGAAAAGCCCACATCATCAATGAAATTATATTAACAGATGCCTCACAGCTAGTTAAGATTGGATTAAGATCTGGATTTTCCTGCCTTTGGTGAGGATTCTCCCTCTGTGTCTCACAAACTTTCGTTGTCTTGGATCGGCGTTCATCTCCTCATAGATCTGATCCCAGGTACTGGATGGTTCTAGTAATACCCCTGTATCTTCCAAGTTCTATGAAAAAGAGGTAACTACATTGAAAAGCAGTGCCAGTGACAAACAGTTGTTGAAGGTATTTGTTTGAGTCACGCTTTGGAATGTCTGTCAAAGCAAAGGAACACATGATAACACTTGCCTGGCACATCCACCTTCTCTCATGCTTAGGGATTATATGTTCCTTCTTTGCCAAATTCCATTCCTACCCAGCTCCCGGTACCCTTGATCATATCAAATGCATGGAAACCTATTTTTGTCAACAGCTTGCACATACAAACAAACAACAACAAAAAAATCAAACAGAGAAGACACGGCCCGATCTTTTGAATTCTTTTTGCACTTTGATATGAAATATATCCGTATCATGTATATTTTGATATTATCTAATATTTTTTGCTTTTATTCTTCTATTTTTTTTGAATTTATATAAAGCCAAGACAGGAATAATAATGGTCACATGCCCATGACTGGATTGAAGAGTCACTTAACATGTCACCATATTTTCCTCAATTTTTTTTTTAAGGCTGTGACATTACAAATACCCGACAAAGCTTCATGTCACTCTTCATTCCTTCTATTTCTCCCGCCTCTTCTCCCCCATCCTCCCTATAAGTCACCATTGTTAGCAAATGAAAATAATGACTTAAAATTTGAGTTGTTTATTTTGCCTAATTTCCTAAGCTTTTGAAGTATTGTTTTGCAGGTTTGAAACAGCATTCTAGTAGAGGCACGATGTCTCCGTGCAACTTGGAGAGAAAAGGGTTTGTTTCATCTTGTGGTTCGTGGTCCGTCATCCAGGGAAGTCGGGGCAGGAACTCAAGGCAAGAACGCAGAGTCAGGGACTGCTGCAGAAGCCATGAAGGAACACTGTTTACGGGATCGCTCCTCAAGGCTTGCTTTCTTGTCCACTCAGGACCACCCTGCTGCAGCTGCTAATTAACTATGCTCAAGTCAACCGGGTGGTGGCATGTATTCCTCGCTGCCGGGTTTCTAAATCACACACACACACACACACACACACACACACACACACACACACACACACACAGACACCACACACCCTTATAGTTTAGTATGGCTCAATGGCTTGGCCACTCTCAAACCTCCACGTGGCTAACACCTCCCCTCTGATACTACTTATCAGTTTAGTAGTTATCACTTACTAAAATCTATATTCCATCTTGGCTATCGTAGCCCCAGTTGGGTGGGGGATGGGGAGACCCCTGGGGCCACCCTTCTCTGGCTCTTACATGATCGATATGCTCTCTTTTCTGCACCTCTCCGTCCTGGTTCTTCTCCTTACCCCGGTCTGGCAGTTCTTTTTCTTCTTCTTCCTCCCTCGGGGTCCCCTTGCTGGCCCTTCCCCCCACCCCTGCAACTTTATTTACCAGTAAAAACCAACGGGGAGCAGGGACCCTCAGCATCTTACATGAAGATTCTCGCGCAATCTTCAGGACCCAACTAACATAACGCAAGTGTTAGACCAACCTAGGGATGTCATTGCCTATAGTGGGCTGCGCCTTCCCACACCAATTACTAACTAAGAAAATATCTGGCCCTGAGCAGACCTTGGGCGCAAACTCTGAAGCCAGACCCACAACACCCTGAGGAAGCTCCACTCCCAGGCGCTCTAACACACCCAGGATCCCAGGATCCAAGGAGCTTGGTCACACCAGGATCTCAGGGTTCCAGAGGCAGCTTGACTCCCAGGATCTCGGACACACCCTGGATCTCAGGATCCCAGGATCCCAGAAGCACAGGATCACAGAGACAGCTTGACAGGATCACAGGAAGGACAGGCTCCAGTCAGATATAGCGAGGGCAGGTAGCACTAGAGATAACCAGATGGCAGGAGGCAAGCATAAGAACATAAGCAACAGAAACCAAGGTTACTAGGCATCATCAGAATCCATTTCTTCCACCATAGCAAGTCCTGGATATACCAAAAGCAAGATACAGATCTAAAATCACTTCTCATGATGATGATAGAGGTCTTTAAGAAGGACATAAACAACTCCCTTAAAGAAATACAGGAGAACACAGGTAACAGGTAGAAGCTGTTAAAGAGGAAACACAAAAATCCCTTAAAGAATTACTGGAAAACACAACCAAACAGGAGAAGGAAATGAATAAAACCATTCAAGATCTAAAAATGGAAATGGAAACAATAAAGAAATCACAAAGTGAGATAAACCTGGAGCTAGAAAACCTAGGAGAGAGATCAGGAGTCACAGATGCAAGCATCACCAACAGAATACAAGAGATAGAAGAGAGAATCTCAGTGCAGAAGATGCCGTAGAAAACATTGACACAACAGTCAAAGATAATGCAAAATGCAAAATGCTCCTAACCCAAAACATCCAGGAAATCCAGGATACAATGAGAAGACCAAACCTAAGGATTATAGGTATAGAAGAGAACGAAGATTCCCAACTTAAAAAGCCAGTAAATATCTTCAACAAAATTATAGAAGAAAACTTCCCTAACCTAAAGAAAGAAATGCCCATGAATATACAAGAAGCCTACAGAACTCCAAATAGACTGGACTAGAAAAGAAATTCCTCCCCTCACATAATAATCAAAACACCATATGTACTAAACAAAGAAAGAATATTAAAAGCAGTAAGGGAAAAAGTCAAGTAACGTATAAAGGCAAGCCTATCAGAATTACACCAGACTTCTTACCAGAGACTATGAAAGCTAGAAGATCCTGGGCAGACCTCATACATACCCTAAGAGAACACAAATGCCAGACCAGGCAAAAGTCTCAATTACCACAGATGGAGAAAACAAAATATTCTATGACAAAACCACAAATCTAGCCCTACAAAGAATAATAGATGAAAAACATCAACACAAGGAGGAAAACTACACCCTAGAAAAAGCAAGAAAGTAAACTTTCAACAAACCCACACAAATATAATTTTACCTCTAACAATAAAAATTACAGGAAGTAACTATCACTTTTCCTTAATATCTCTTAATATGAAAATTAATATTACTAACATTTCCTAATCGATTGAAATTAAAAAATATGAGGAATTAGAAATTTGCTGTCTATCACCCAATGGTCTCTCTAATTTGGTAATTGGAGAAATATGTCCAAGATTGTACAATCCATATACTCTTTCTGCTTGTTTGTACGTGACAGTGTCTTGCTGAGTACCACATAATGGTATTGAAATCATTCTTCTCCTATCTCAGCATCTCTATTAGTAGGATGTTTTATTCTATGTTTGTACTCTATACTATGGTTTTCAGAACAGCTTACATATTTCAAAATTACTTATACAGCCAAAAGAAATGTAGACAATTAGGGAGGTTGCTTATGAGAGAACAACAGAGTGAAACTGAATGTTTTGCTTGATATTTATAATTATTGTATTAATTTTGAAGAAGATGACCTTATAAGTTACTCTTTTTCTGAGATGAATACTTTTCAAAATCATCACAGCCAATGAACCAGAATCTTACCCTCACCTAATGTCTGTGCCACCCTCCAAGCAGAACCATTGTTCATTGAAACAGTTGATGAATGTCTTCATGGATAGACCATGATACACACACCATTTCTTAAATGAATGTAACCTCTTCCCTGAGGGCTGAGAATGATGACAATCACTCAAGTCAAATAGCTTTGACCATAGCAGGAAATCTGTATCCAAATAATTGTGCCTATACTTCATTCCTTGGTGCAGTAGAACTATCAACTCTTAGCTTGGCCACTATGGAGGTAAAATCCTTTGGTGATGTGAGGGACATTGAAGTACAGCCTTATTACAATGAAGCCCAATGTCTAAAAATTGTTCCTATTTTGGGTTTGTACCACAGTAAGAGCCAAGGTTTTAAGCTCTACTAAAAACTAAACAAAACAAACCAACAAACAGAATCCCACATTCTTACCTACAGGTTAATCTTATGGAGGTGTTTTCTAAATTGTGGTTCCTTCAGATATATCTAGGTTTGCATCAGGTTGTCAAATATCTAGCCAGTTCACATGCTGCCTATAGTGCTCCACACCTTGCATTTTGGTTTTGTTTTGTTTTGAGGTGGAGTTTCTCTTTGTATCTCTGGATGTCCTGGAATTGATTCTATTCACCATGCTAGCCTGAATTCAGGAGATATTGCTGTCTCTGCCTCTGAACACATTTTAAGCGGTCTTTTCATACAAATTTAATCTAACCTGTGGTATTATAGTTTCGACTTTTCTACATCTTCTTTGAGACTAAGTGCACCAAAATTCTTTTATAAGGGTTTTCATTTTTAAAAATTATTTACTTATTTTTTTATTTTATTTGTGTTTGTGGTTGTGTGATGCATGCAGGATCCTGTGGAAGAGGGTGTCAGAGTCCCTGTAACAGGAGTTACAGACAGTTGTGAGCTGTCATGTGGGTGCCGAGAACTGAACCCAGGTTCTGTGGAAGAACAGTCAGTATTTTCAACCACTGAGTTACCTCTCAAGCCCCACATCAGAATTATAAATCTTTGACATGTTAGATATAGAATGGTAGTTCACTGTAGTTTGTACGTGTGTATATAACATATGTGCATGTATGTATATGCAAGCATATGGAGGTCAGAGGGTAATATCAAGTGTCTTCCTCAACTGTTTCTCCACTATATATATATATATATATATATATATATATATATGTATGCGTATATATATTTAAATGTATATGCATATATTTATGTATATGAATGTATTTATGTATATATTTATCTACCTATATATAAATGTATATTTGTATATAAATTATGTGTTTCTGTATATAAATATATATAAAATATATGTATATTTTAAATATGCTTAAAATCTTTTACAAAGGATTTCAAAACTGTTTTAATTTATGTGCGTCTGTATCAGTGTGTGCCACGAGTATGTGTGTCTCAGCAGAGGCCAGAAAAGGACATCAGAGCCCCTGGAGCTGGAGTTACACGTGGTTGTGAGCAATCTAATGCAGAAGATGGGAAATGAATTTTTCTCCTCAAGCAAAGCAGCAATCACTCTTAACAACTGAGCCATCTCTCCAGCTCAGTGTTGCTGTTTGCACAAAGTTCTTTCTCTTCGGTCACATAGTCATCATACACACACCACCACCACCACCACCACCACCACCACCCACCCCAGCGGATCTATGTGGAAAAGTCTCCCAAACACGTTTTCTGGTCATCTGCTTCTAAGAAAACTTTGATCTTCAAGGGATGTTGAGTTCACAGTCAGAGATCTTGCTCCTGATGGATTAATAGCATTGGTTTTAGAACTAATCATGGGGACCCCAGTGCAGATAAAGCTGGGTTTAGAGACCTGGAGAAGAATACGAGGGAATTAGAAGACAATCTTGCTTAGTGTTCATGGATGCATTTGGGTAACAGCAAGGATTATTATTGGCTACTTTGATTATTATTTTATTATTGTAATGAATTTTAAAACTTAGTTTTCTTTGACACTGGTTGAAATTATGCTTTAAGTTTGTATTCATTATTCTATTTCCAAATGCAATGAATTTTAACAATCACTTTCCAGGCAGTTTTTGATTACCAACTGATCAACTAACAATGAGCCAATCCCAAATAATCTCTCTCTCTCTCTCTCTCTCTCTCTCTCTCTCTCTCTCTCTCTCTCTCTCTCCTCTCTCTCTCTCTCCTCTCTCTCTCTCTCTCTCTCTCTCTCTCTCTCTCTCTCTCTCTCTCTCACACACACACACACACACACACAATTTATTTTTGAAGCAGTGTTTCATTTAGCCCAAGTTGGTTTCAATCTTTCTATGTAGGAGGATGATGTTAAATTTTGCATCCTTTCTTGAGTGGAGGGATTACAGGCATGATTGGTTCAAGTTTTCATACATACTAAGCAAGCAATCTATCAGCTGACTTTAATCCCCATCCTGACTTAACTATATATTTTTTTTTACAAATATTTGACCTGTGTAATATACTCAATTTCTTTTATTAATATAAACACAACTTTTGATTCAATATGAATAAGAGCTCATTTATTCTGAGCCAAACATGAACAACCATATCTGGTAACATGAATTCAATGCATCCTGAATGACATGTTGCTCCGCAAAAGTGGTGACACAGATTTTTTTAAGTCTTGGGGCAGTCATAAATAAGAACACCCACAAATACATTGGTGGGGACACAGATCAGCCAGTTCCAGAAAAGCAGGAGATCTCTGGATTAAGATTAGAAAAAAATATACTAGTAAACATGATCAATGACTTCAGAATGTACACAACAAAGTAGGTGAACTCAGTCCAGGACTTGGAGAGGAAAGTTTCACATTGGATGAGTTGGAGAAACTGCTGGATTATCATTGGTAATGCCAATGGAAGTACTGATCAGGTTCAAAACCCCAGCATATAGGCAGCAATACCTGCCAAAATAAGAACAAAGACCTAATCCATCAAAGTTGGCAAACCCACTCATGTACAATCTTGCATGTTATACCACAGGTATTCATCTATAATGGAGAAGATGGCAGGGCCCACCTAAATCTAAATTCTGGGCCTGCTGGTGTATGGTGAGCTGCTCCTAGTCTCATTACCTGTTGGTGGGACAGACACTGTGGGCTTCATGGCAGTTGGAACTTCAGTCCTGTTATGGGGTACAAAAACTTAAGAAAATCTCTGTGCTCAAGTAAACCTAGGACCATCTAAAAAATTCTGGTCCTGGTTTGGAAGACCAGTTAGATTTCTTAGCTGAGGTTGTTTTTCAGAATTGAAGAGGAGTAGACCTCTTTATGAAACAAGAATGTCTCTGTGTGGTACTGGGGAAGACTTATTGCTTCTATAACAAGAATCAGGGACAATTAAAGTTTAGCCATGGTCAGAAATAACCTTATAAAGAAAGGGAGGATGGAGGGAAGGAAGGAAGGAAGAAAGAAAGGAGATATCAAGCATCTAACAATTGGAACTATCTTTGTTCTCCTGATCGCCCTAGTTAACTACTCCACATACAGTCATGACTGGGGGTTCCTATCATATTTTGCGTGGTAGAGTTACCACATACAATCCTTTTGCTTCTAGCTTTCACTATAGAACCACACTTGCTCAGCTTCCCACTTAGCTATACAAAACAGAGACTCAATTCTGTTATATTACTGCTGCTAAGGAGAAACTATAACCTCCTGCCCCCGAGAAAAGTTCACCATTTGACTCATACTCACAGAACCAGTGGGTATTGTAACAGGCCCTCACACCTTAGTAGGCACAAATGTCGCCATGAAGGAAGTAGCTAGCATTCAGGCTTTAGAACCCAGCATGTAGACAGCACCACCTGCCAAAACAAAAACAAAATCTTAATCCATAGTTCTGGGAAAGTCCCAAAATGTGCTAACCTAGCTTTTTGGCTTCTGTAGTTCTGTTTCTAGCTAACTGTTCTTGCTACCTTGGGTGTACCAGCCCATGAGGTGGTTTTTGTGTTTAAAAGTTCATCCTGAGAAAGGTTCATAACCGCACAAGGGTCCTGAACACCCAGTGTAATTTCTGGCTGTTTAAGAAAGACTTAACTGGCTTGAACCTGTGTCCGTGGGGTCTTCTCTGATGGATACCTCCCAACATCAACAGCATAAAAGTTCAGCAACGGTTTGCTATATGAAGAAAGAGAGGGCCCAGCAAGAGGACGGCTGGGGTAGACAACAGAGGGGGAAGAGAGTGAAAAGAAGCATAACTGCATATGTATATAAACATTTCATAAAGAAACTCATTACCTTGGGTGCTATCTTTAAAAAACCTAATTTTTGAAAGTAATAAAGAATATCTACAAAACTGTATTACATTATAATAGAAAAAGAATATAAAGCTGGAGGGGGGGACTTGGGTGTGCTTTGGGGGAGTGGAACGGAATAGTTGATGGTGGATGAATGTGATCAAGATACAATGCTTACAAGGATGAGACCGTTAAAGAATTAATACAAGATAGTCTATTAAACTACTAAACCCAAGGGCTGGGTGTAAAGACACCAACATTAATCCTAGTACATGGGAGATACAGGTAGATGAGTCTCCATGAGTTTGAAGCCAGTCTGGTCTACATAGTGAGTTCCAGGACGGTTGGAGCTTCATGAGACCCCATCTCAAAAAAAACAACCCCCCATTCCATTCAAACACATCCAAAGACAATTTTCCTCCCTACTTAACAAACTTTCCCAAATAACCCTAATGAGAACCAAAACAGGAACTATTAACATGCAATACATTTTGAATAATATTTGCTGTAGATTGTTTTGTGGTTAGGTTGGGATTCCCATCTATAAATATAAAAAGGCTTTCATGGATCCTAACCGGCTTTGGAAATGTGGCCTTATTGTTTTAAACAGAGCGTAGATCCATTTTGTACCTCGGCCATAGTGTCTTGGGTCATAAGCTTTCTTTCCGCTCCACTACAGAGTCATAGCCGAGTGATCCTGGGGTACTTAGTGCTCTTCTTAGGCGTTAGTCTCATGCCTAGGACTGTAGAGGGTTCATCATATACAGATGGAGGATTTGCTGCTCTCTGTGTGGCTGGTGGACACACCCAAAGGGCCTGTGATGAGAAGAACCTGTGCCTTTGAGCCCAGCAAGCCTTTTCCCCGTTGTAGCTCCTTGCAGAGTTCATATCATTCACATGTTGAAAATCATCCCTGGTGGGAAGAAAAGTACATGATGTAATTGTGCTATTCTGATGGGGATGTGACTCCAACCCAGACAGGCAAAGAACTACATTTAGATTAGGGCTTTGGAAAAGTAGAGAACAGTAGAAATGACCCTATGAGGACCAGGGCAAAGCCATCAGGGAGAACAAGGAGAAATGACAACCCCACCTCACTTGGTAATGTTTTCTTGGGCTAGCCCCATGCACAACTGGGTTCTCCCCCTAACGCGCATTCTGGACGAGGTTCAAAGGTCAGGTTCTGAATGAACACTTTCCTGAGTTTGGATTCTGAGGGTGGGGGGGAGGGGGGTTAGACATGAGAGTTTCATTGTTGTAACAGGAAAAGAAGTTTTCCTTCAAGACAAGTCCAATTCCCAGAAGCAAGTCCGCTTTGGGCCCCTTTCACAATCAGTGTAACCTCTCTGGGGGGGGGGGGAGGGTGGTTACAATTCAACGGCCTTTCTTGCCTCTCTTTGAGAAACTAGAGCTGCTTTCTGGCTCACTTTTCCAAAGGACACAGGCTCCTGATGTCCTTTTTCTTTATTTGACTTCGCGGTAGACTTTGGTCTCAAGTTTTCATTCCACTAATCTCTTTGTTGTAGAGCAAACATATATATACTATATATGTGTATATATTTTATATAATATATATTATATATATATTAAAGGTGGGTTTATTGGGAAGTTGCTCTTGGGTGGACAAGTTCACTGGCCTCAAGGACCAAGGCCAGTGAGGTTACCCTGTGGAGGGTGGGGAGAGAAAAAGAAATGGGCTCATGGGGGCATGGGGAGAGAGAAAGAGAGAGAGAGAGAGAGAGAGAGAGAGACAGAGAGAGAGAGAGCAATTTATATTTTAAATAACTCAAAACTTCTTTGTTTCTAGGCATAGAATAATTTGTTCAGTTGGGAAATAACAAGTTCCACAGCAACTGAGAATGTGTATTTTCCCCTGAGGCACTTTTATCTCGGAAGTCCTACCCGGTATCCTAACCTGAGCTGCTGGCCGAAGGGAGGAGCTCCGTCCTGCCCTCAGAGTCCTAAGAGGCTGCGGACGTCTAACCCACACCCCACACCTGGGGAATCTTTTCTGGTTGTCTGAAGCAAGGACGGAATGTGGAGGCGGTCTTGGCACTAGGAGACTCCGAGAAAAAAGAATCAAGCCAAGGGACAGGGAGAAAGGCAGCTCTCCCTTCAGAAAATGAATGGTAAATTGAAATGTTTGCCTCTTCAGTATTTTGACAGGGAAAACACCAAGAAGTCGGTCCACTTCGCCTTCCCCTTCTTTCCCTCTTTTCAAAAAATAATCCCGCAGTGTCTCCTATTTATCCAGTGTGGGTCAAGATTTGCCTCGAGACATTTCTGGAGAAGATTCTAGAAGTCCATTCTAAATGCACCTCGAAAGGTTTCCCTGGGCTGAACTCTACAGTGACTGCCTGCCGTTCAGCTTGTCTACCTGAAAGCTGTTCCGGGTGCCTCTGTGGTGCCCTGTCCCCTCCAGATACACCCATCCCAACCCATCCCTGTGGCTCCCGCAGTGACCTGAATAACCTCACAGGCTCACTGTGTGTTTGGATAACACGGAGATAAGATAAAGAAGAGAACATGAAGCAACACCCCGAAAAACATGGTCTAGTGACCTAGTATTCAAGCTCTGACCGAGACCGACAATGCGGAACACTTTAACAACGATATTTTTCTTACTCCTGCCCTAATTACTCCTTGTTGCAGACTCAGCAGAGACAAACCACAGCTGGCTAGTGGTCAGTGTTTTCTGCTGCAGTGCTCTTCGTGTAATCAAAAGCAACTGCCGCAGACTTCCTTTTCCCAGATAAAGCAGTGCCCCAAACGGACTTCCTCCGGCCTCCACGGGCTCCATTTCCCAGTTCTAATCTTTCCCAGTGCAGGGATCTTATTTGTGGACCCCCAAAGCAGTGCTGTCTGTTGGTTAGATACATTTTAATTGGATAACTTTTAAACTGATTTTTATTTGAGGGGGAAAAATTCACACACGTTCTCAAGAATTAAAAGGTACACCAGGGGATACAGTGAAAAGATGCGCTACTACGTTCTCCCGTGTTGGCATTTCGTCTAGGCTTCGCCCCACAATTACCTGGCAACAGTCATGTGTGCCTGACTCACTAAAAAAGAGGCTGTTTACCCCCCTTCTCGCTCTTGTTCCTGCTGTCTTCTCTTGCCCTTTTCCCCTCTCTCCCCATTCCCCTCCCCCTCTCTCCATGTGCTCAAGGCTCTACTCCTCAACTTCTCTCTCTCTCTCTCTCTCTCTCTCTCTCTCTCTCTCTCTCTCTCTCTCTCTCTCTCTCTCCTCCCTAAACTATGTGGCTGGTCCCTCAGGGGAAAGGGACGCCTCAGCATGGGGCCGCAGAGGCGCTGCCTTCCCCATACTTCCACTCCACTAAACATATTCCTTCTCTCTTTCTTTTTATAAAACACAACCCTCTGTCTCTGTCCTTTAATTATCAGATACCCTCTCCTAGAAACACTTTCAGTCTCAGGACTCTATAATCTGAGAATTCTAGTAGGAATGACCAATGCATTTTAAAATATGCGTAGTCCTTTGAGCTCCTACAGACAGATGAGATTATTGTCTCTCTGCATCTGTTCTTTTTCACGTAACTCAGTAACCTCCAGGTTCATTCATGTTGCCACGAATGACGGGACTGTCTTCCTTTTATCACTGACCAGTATCTCCCTGGACTCATACGCACATGTATGTTAATCACATTTATTTTTTCTGCTTCTCTATTGATGGAAACTAAAATTGATTCTACTCGTGACTATTGTGAACAGTGTTTTAATAAACGTGGGAGTGTAGTTTTCTCCTAAACACACTGCTTTTATCTCCTTTGGATATATAGGTAAACCATTTAAGAACCCAGGTAGACAAATTGCTGAGTTATGTGACTATATTGCTTTGGTGAATGAGTGGACTAAATTATATTCCCATCAGGAGCGTGTAAGCTTTCCCTCTTCCAAATACTCACTCAGACTTTGTGTCTGTGTGTGGTGTGGTGTGTCTGTGTGGTGTGGTATGGTGTGTCTGTGTGTAGCGTGTCTGTGTGTGTGCAGGCATGTGTGTGGTGTGGCGTGTCCGTGTATATGCAAGCATGTGTGTGCCATAGCGTGAATGTAGAGGTTAGAGGTCAACTTTCAGGAATCTGTTCCCACCTTCCACCTTGTGGGTCTTGGGGACAGAGGTCAGACCATCAGTGTTGGTGGCATGTGGCTTTATGTGCTGAGCCATCTCAATGACATAGGTGTTTTTTTTTTCCATAACAGCTGCTTTAACTGTTGTGAGATGTCACCTGACCACATTTGAATCTACATTTTCCGGATATTTTTTTCATAAATACCTCAGATCACAGAAATGGAAAAAAAATAGATTTTTCTGTGGCTGAGGTGGTTAATGAGAATCGGAAAGGCTCTGCTAAAGGAGACAAGATTTCAGTGAAGCAGGAAGAGTAAGTTTAAGTGAGCTATTGTGTAACATGGTGGCAGATTAATGTGTTGTACTTGTATAAAATCTTAGGACATTGGAAATAGTTTACAAAAATGTAAGGTATTTCATTTGTAAGTTAGCTAGATCTAGTCATTCCATAGTGTGTACATATTGGTATATCATGTTGTACATGGTAAATACATACAGCGTTGTCAATAAAACACACACACACACACACACACACACACACACACCATGCACACACATGTTGGCTTTGATTTTTCAAAACCTACTTTTAATAAGGGTTCTTAAATGGTTTAACCTCCCTTCTAGCCACCACCGACCAGAAGCGGTGGAAAAGAAAGGTTTTTAGGATACAGGGGAAGTGGACCAGTTTAGAAATAGTTCTTCGGAGCAAATCCCATCTGCGTTGTCGGAATATACACCAGCCGTCCACTTCAGCAACGTCAGGATAGCAGTGGTGGCAGAACCCAGCAGGAACATCCAGCCCTCAGCTGAGTCAGCACAAATCAGCAGGAGCCACCAGGACTAGCAGAGATACCAGAAGAAGTTCTCTGCCGTGCCTCTCTCAAGGAGATGAAGATGGGCAAAGGCACGAGACCAAGAGGCATTGTAAAGCTAGCTATGCAAGCCGTGTCACTGTCCGTTGGGTCCTATTTATCTTCCCTCTGAACATCATGTGTCCTCCATGAGTCTTGCCTCACCTGACATCACTCTGCCAATTTGCAGAAGCAGCAAACGATGACCTTGAAGGAAAGGCAGGGCAAACCAATACCATCCAGCATCCTCTACCTAATCTGTTGGGTCCTTCTTAACATCACGTGCCCTTTCACGTGTTTGCTCTAGCAAAACAACTTTTCACCTGTGTCTGCTTCAGGAAAACACTCCTTCACATGTCTACCTCAACAAAACATCCAACACATCTAACTTTCCAAAGAAGAAACCATAAGTTTCCACTACACACACACACACACACACACACACACACACACACACACACGCAAAATTGTAAGCGAAAAACCCGAAAGTATCTAGTTCTGTATGCTTCTCACCCACAAGGGATAACAAACATATTCTATAACTATTTGACTTAATACATTTTCAGATCTTGCCATTTTAATGCATATGACATTATTTCTTTTTATACAGAACATAGAACTATATAGAAATTCATCGTTTTTTTTAATCAATACAGGTTTTAATTAAATTTTCCCTTTTTCAAGAATGTCATTTTTCTTTTTAGCTTTGATTTTCATTCATGTTATTATGACTAAATCTAAAATGGAATACCATTTCACAAATTCTAATACTATATTTCCTTTCTGAATATCTGGTTGCATTTTTATATTTCTTTAATAATTTGCCAGAAGATAATTTGTTGATTTATAGGTGCCTTTTTTTTAAAATAAGAAATTACCCTTTTAATTTTTGTCTTTATTGTGGATACACAAAGATACTTTAACCTAATGAAGGTTCAGGCTTTGATTTTGTTATGGTTTCTGGGTCATTTTACACTCAGGAATGTCTTATTAACTCCAAGAATATCCTTTGACTGTTGTATTTTCTTTTAGCATATTTATGATTTTTTAATGTTAGGTCATGTGAAGTTTGTTTGTTTATTTATTTATAAGATATAAAATAATGGGGATTGGAGAAATGCTAAGAGAAGCCAAGTGGCTTTGATGCTCTTCCAGAGGTCCTTTGGTTTGGTTTCCAGCACCCATATCAGGTGCCTCACAGCTGTATCTAACTCTAATTCTATGGGTTCTGACACTGTCTTCCGGGCTCCACTGGTACTCACCCACAAGTGGTGTATACTTACACAGGTACACACGCATGCACATGCACACACATATACATAAATAAAAATGAATTTTTGACAAGATCTGAGATTTACTACTGAACATGATTTGCTAGGGTGTAATCTAGCACAGTGGAAGCCCTCAGGAGTGCAGGGCCTGCCATTTGTCCAGGGGACAACACTGGGGATGTATTTGACCCCACAGCCATCAAGGATGCGCTCCTTCTCAGCTAGCAGGTCTTCGGCTTTATCTGCATTAGACTTGGTGAAGTCCGAGTTCTTTGAGGTGTGGATCTTCTGGCAACCAGGGAACATAAATCACATAGTCTTTAGAGTGGACAGGATGATCTGGCCAGTGTGAATCCTGGCCACTGCCGGAACTTCCCAAAGGCAGCAGGAACACCTACCTGCCTAGCGGCTAGACTAAAGACAGCGTTGAGATCAGAGACATGAATATCCACCCTGAAAACTATCTCCAAAGTCCCATAGGGTGACCGCTGTAGGCAACAGGTTGAATGCACTCCCAAACAAGCTGCAGCTCACAGCCATTGCATGCAAGGTCCCCAGGCAGATATTTTTATCTGCCATGGTAGCAGATAAAAATAAAAATCTTTAAAATATATGAAGCAGTGATAAATTTGCTTTTCTCTGTGGCTAACAATTTTTAAAAAGAGCATGCATTAACTAATATAATTTTGATTATTTTCCAATGATTTAAAATGTTGTCCTATTGTCTATGCATGCTAACCAGATAAGCACATGCACTAATTAGACACGTATTGTCTGTTTTTGCACTATTGGGTTATCTCTTCACCCACCAGACAATACTGTTTTTATTACATTGCTTGATCTTAATACTTTGCAAAGTTTATCCCTGTACTCTATTCTTATTCTTCCTCAGAACCTTTCTTCTTACTCTTATTTAACTTGCAAGTGGTTATAGAAACATGTACACAGTTTTCTTTTTGAAAGTTCTCATTCAAATTATGGACTAATGTTCTATTTCTTCATCTGTTTCTATTTCTTCATCTGTTTCTTCTCTATTTCTACTATCTGTTCCAGATAGTAATTTTTAATGTGTTTTTAAAAATCAGTTTCTAGATATTTTGTTGTTTTTGTTATAATTGTTAATAGTTTTTCCCTTTGTTTTAAAGAAAAGGGGTTTATTTAATATGGTACAAACAGCACTGTGCATGATGGTAACAGAAGAGCCACCAGCCAAAAAAGCGTTTTTATCCATTCTACATTCCAACTTGTTGTTTGTATATATGAAGTTATTCACTTTCTGCAGATTAATTCACCTTATCCACCAAAATGAAATGGAGATGGGTGTAGTAGTTATATCTAGAGTTCTGTGATCAAACTCCCTAACAGACAATGGAAGAAAGGGGAGGGGAGGGAAGGGAAAGGAAGGGAAGGGAAGGAAGGAAGGAAGGAAGGAAGGAAGGAAGGAAGGAAGGTTGGTTCAGGCCAAAAGAAACTCAAGACAACCAGCTATCTCTGGGGTCTATTAACAAACCAAAGTGCTTACTGGCTACCAGGCTTCCTCAAGTACCTGTGTTTCTTCTCAGCTTTTCTTTTTCTTTTTTTCTTTTTTTTTTAAAGATATATTCTTTATTTACATTTCAAATGATTTCCCCTTTCCTGGATCCCCCCCCTCCCCAAAAGTCCTATAAACCCTCTTCCCTCCCCCTGTTCCCCAATCAACCCCTTCCCTCTTCCCTGTCCTGGTATTCCCCTACACTGTGGCATCGAACCTTTCCAGGACCAGGAGCCTCTCCTTCCTTCTTCTTGGGCATCATTTGATATTTGAATTGTTTCTTGGGTATTCCAAGCTTCTGGGCTAATATCTGCTTATCAGTGAGTGCATACCATGTGTGTTCTTTTGTGAATGGGTCACCTCACTCAGGATGACATGTTAAAAGTCTTGGAAAGAACAGGAATTCAAGGCCCATACCTAAACATAGTAAAAGCAATATACAGCAAACCAGTAGCCAACATCAAACTAAATGGAGAGAAACTTCTCAGCTTTTCTAACTCTGTCTTTTACCCTAAACTCCAGCTCATGTGCTTCCCTCTTACAGCTTCACGGCATTTCAGTTCCACGCTCTCTGTCCCCTCTCTCTGTCCCCTCTCTCTGTCCCCTCTCTCTGTCCCCTCTCTCTGTCCCCTCTCTCTTGCCCCCTCTCTTGGTCTACTTTGCCTACATTCTCTTTGTCTTCTTCTCTCCTCTCACAACCTGGTCCAGTTTATAGGCCAGGGTCTGATGCTTTTGACCGCATTCTCCCTTATGTCCTCAGTTTATGCAGGCAAGCAGGAAGGAAAGAACAAAGGAAGGAAGGAAGGAAGGAGAAGAAGGAAGGAAGGAAGGAAGGAGAGGAAGGAAGGAAGGAAGGAAGGAAGGAAGGAAGGAAGGAAGGAAGGACAGCCTTATTTTAGCTCATGGTTTCTAGACATTCCAGTTCTTCATAGGGAGGAGGGTAATGGCAGAGCAGTTGGGTTCCCAGCAGGAAGAGGGAACACTGATGGCTGTGGGAGTCAGTGGTCCAGTGTATGGATCTACATGTGCAACTAGGTCCTAACTCCCAGAGTTCCTCAAACCTCCTCAAGTAGTGTCAACAGTTGGACACCAAGCATTCAAAAATATATCCTGTGGGAGACATTTCATATCTGAAACATAGTGTCTAATGTGATATAGTATCGATGTATATAATTATAGCTTTTCCTCCTTCCTATTATTTATATAGCTATTAAAATACTTTTCAAATTGTATGATCCAGAATTACCAGAGCAGCAAAAAGATATTGACGATGAGAGAAATCCTTGGTTTTTCTCTGACATGAGAAAAATATGATTCTGATATTGTCTTATTAGGCATAAGATGCTAGGATTGGGAGTGTGTGTGTGTGTGTGTGTGTGTGTGAGCGTGTGTGTGTGTGTGTATGTGTGTGTGAGTGTGTGTGTGTATGTGTGTGTGTGAGTGTGTGTGTGTGTATGTGTGTGTGTGAGTGTGTGTGTGTGTGCGTGTGTGCATGAGATCACAGGGATGTGTACAATTTTGTTTTGTTTTGGCTTGGGTTTGGTTGTTGAGTTAAGGTCTCAGTCTATATAACCCAATCTAACAACCTCTCACTCATGGCAGTCCCCCTGCCTCAACATCTTGAATGCTGGGATTATAGGCATGAGTCACCATGTCTTGCTTAATAAAATATTTTTATGTTAAAAGTGTATACATTTATTTCTATTTTATTGAGAGACATCCCAAAATTAAAGAACAGATTTAATATTTGTTTGTTTGTTTCACATCTCTGGACATGGAACCAATGGCTTGAATATGTTAAGATGTACTCTCTCACTGAGCTGTATCTTTAGACTGGGTACCAAATTTTAATTGGCTTTTGTATTTATGGAGTTAATTATAAGGTGTTTTGCTTTCCTGGCATTTATTCTAAATTTTATTAAGGTTTCCTGATAAATTCCCAAACCTAGTAGTTACATCTCTACTTGCAGCTATTAAGGAGTCTGAAGTAACATGGTAAGCTCAAGGCCTGATTA
Source organism: Tokudaia tokunoshimensis (assembly GCA_036184795.1). NCBI lineage: Eukaryota > Metazoa > Chordata > Mammalia > Rodentia > Muridae > Tokudaia > Tokudaia tokunoshimensis. Next base: position 3,030,831 of record BTHU01000019.1, read on the forward strand.
GTCCTGGCTGAGTTATTGAGTGGATTCAAGGCCACTCTGGGCAATTTAGAACTCATCTCAAAATTAAAACAATGAAATGGGGGCTGAGGATTTAATGCAATGGTAGAGTATGTATGTATGTATGTTTGCATGTATGCATGTATGTATGCAACCCTAGAATCAACCAATGGCACTGGGGTAAAACAGGAGTTTTTCCTGATCATTCTGTAAAACCAACTGGAGAAAGTCCCTCTGAGAATTATTTCTTTTACAGTAATTGATTATATTTAAGTTTTGTCTCTTGAGGTGATTTTAAAGATTTGTTGTTCTTTTTAATTTTTCATTTTTTTGAAGTTCTTAAATTTGTTTATATAGAGTTTAGCACAATATTTCTTGTGATTATTTATGATAATTTTCAATTCTCTATACCCATGGTTATTTTCCTAACAACTCTTTGTTTTGTGAGTTTATGAGTTTTACTTTTCACTTGATTACGGCGTAACTGTGGTGGCTTGAATGAGAATGGCCGCCATTGTCTCAGATGTCTGAATATTGGCCCCCAGTTGGTGGAACTGTTTGAGAAGGACTGGGAGGTGTGTCCTTGTTGGGGGAGGTATGACCCTGGGAGTGGGCTGAGAGGGTTCAAAAGACTTGTTCCATACCCAGTGCCTCTCTTTTTGTCTCATGCTTGTCGATCAGGATGTGAGCTGTCAGCTACTGTTCCAGTTCCTGCCTGCTGCCATGCTTCCTGACATGATGATCACGGACTCCCATGCAGGAGTTTACTTGCTTCGGATAAACTCTTTGTACTATAATTTGCCATAGTCATGTGTCTTATCAAAGCAATAGAAAATTAAGTAAGACAATAATTTGATTTTGTAAAGGCCTAACCTATTTATTTATTTATTTGTTGTGGCTTTCTGCTTCTTGATCCATTTTTATATTCATTTTTGTGATTTCTGTCTTTCTGTGCGGTTTAGTTTTTTTTTCTGATATTTTGAAGAGGTTTTATCTGTTTCTTGTTTACTGAGATAAGTCTTAGGAGGTATGAATTTTTTTCTGGGTATAGTTTTCATTGAATTCTGTGAGTTTTGGTGTTTATACTATTTGTTATTTCTGAGGAGTCTATCTATGGAGTTTTACTTTTCTCTTAAACTCTGAAATTCTGGTTTTATCCTGAAGGTAATAGGATAAGGGTTTATCTTAGTCTTTGCTCACTGCTACAGCAAAGAATCATAGAACAGGTAGCTTATCAACAATGGAATCTACTGTTCTCGCTTCCGAAGACTGGGAAGCCCAAGGTCAAGGCTGGAGTACAGTGGGTTTCTGAGAAGAGCCGCTCTCTTCCACAGATGTTGTGTGACTGTTGGGTTCTCACATGGAAGGCTAACAAGTGGGACAAAAGAGCTCCCTCTGACCCCTTCATGAGAAAGCTAATCCCACTCCTTCTCAGGAAAAGAAATAGAGCCATAGGATATAAACACCACCCCTATTTCTTAATACTATTAACTAAAATGTGAGAGATTTAGTGTGAGACATTTTGTAAAGACAAAGCATTTAAGCACGGTTTCCATCAGGAGAGTGGTTTTTATAATTATGAGTTACATATTCTACTCCCAGTTAAGGTACAGAAACTAGACATTCAAACACAACGAACCAGTAACTATACATCAAGTGAAAGATAAACATTACCAGAACTGAAGTCGATGGAAAAGGGGCTGAGGATAAGAAGGTTCTTCTGGAGACTGTACTAATTACACGTAGAGTAAGGGGGCAATCGAATTGCTCCGTAAGTGAACAGCTAGGCTTTGATGACACGCACTGAAGTACAAGTAGAAGAGGGACATCACAATTGTCAGGGACACTGTGAAAATGCTCATGTACATATAACCACACCAAGACATGCACATCTGCAGTGCTGGGAAGGTCACTTCCATGTAGTCACAGACTGTAAGAAAACATAGCATCGTCATGTTTCTCCAATCGTTTGGATGGTTATTACAAAAATACTGTGTAATGTATCATCAACAGAAATGTTCTTATTGCTCCAGAATCTGGAAAGTCCATAGTCAGAGCAGTAGTAAAATTGATGTACGATAAGAGTTGACAATCAGCCTCATAAACAATGCTTTCTCTCTTTCCTCACATGGGGACAGGATGAAACAGCTCAGAGGACAATGACCCTTCTCATGTCTCTCCTCTTTTGACACCTTTGCTTTAAAAAGGTGAGATTCCTTCTTGGAGAGAACATATGGGGACATATTAGTGCCTGTAAAGGATGTCTTCATTTAGCGTATTGATGTATTTTTAAATAAATGATTGAAAGAAGTTATAGGTGAGACAGATACAAACAGTTCCCTTAATTTAGGCTAATTTAATGTTTTGAAAAACTTCTCTGAGATTTAAAATACTAACAAAATTGTATGATTATATTTAGATAAACTACAGCAGTTAATGTTCGTAATCACCCCTTTCCCTGTTGGAAGTAACAAAAACAGTATGTGGTCTACATCATCTGAGCATTTTAAAAAGAAGCAAAATGTAAGATGCCAAGTATTCAGTGTGCTGCCGACATTTAGTAAATGTCAGAGAGAAAGAGAACATTTGTCACTGAAAGTGTAATTTGGATTTCAACCTTTTCATAAGATTGATTTCTTCCTACCAAAAGTCCAAGTCTTTTTAAAAGGCTGGATGAGAAGGAAAAACAAAACAAAACAAAAAACCAGAAAAAAACCCCAACAATAACAAAAGGACAATTGTTTAAAAAATCATGGAACAGAGTGTGAATACATCATTAGCACTGACTACGCACAAAACATAGCATGTTAGTTTAGGCAAAGAAAAGCTGATACAGGTTGCGTTGAGCATTCTCACCTTTAAGATGCTTCCAGTTTGATAGGGGAAGAGAAAAGACTTAAGAAACTTCCTTAATATAAAGCAATAATGTGTGATGGTTAATTTCAATAGCCAACTTGAAATCCGGAATCACTTAGGACCCTGACCTCTAGGCATGACTATGAGAGATTATCTTGAATAAGTTAATTGAGATGGAAAGACCTGCCCACTGCAGTTTGACATGGTTCCTTGAGTTAGAATCCTGGACTAGAAAAAAGAGAGCATGATCTGATCATAAGCCTCATCTTTCTCTGCTTCAAGCCTATGGATACAATGCTTTCAGAAACTGGCAGTGGAAATGCAGTGAAACACAAAAACTCCATTCTCAGAGGAGATTACATTCTATTCAGAAAGATGAGCTATATGTAAATAAACAGTTTTGTGTCTGTGTCTAGTAGATCATCTCAACTATGTCCATATGGACATCTGTATCAATAGTTCTACATGTAAAGTGGCTGTCACATTCAAAGCAGGCATGAAAAGAAAAATAAAAACCACATACAACAAAGGACACTATATGGTTCCCGAAGGTCTCTTTTGACACAGATACTTTAGCGAGACCCAAGAGGAATTGCTAAGGGCTGGATAGATGGCTAAACGGTTAAGAGCACTGACTGTTCTTCTGAAGGTCCTGAGTTCAAATCCTAGCAACTACATGGTGGCTCACAACCATCTGTACTGAGATCCAATGCCCTTTTCTGGGCTGTTTGAAGACAGCTACAGTGTACTTACATATAATAAATAAATTTAAAAAAAGGAATTGCTAAATATGATAGACAATCTTGATCATCAACTTTGACATGAACTTAGTGACACTTCTGCACAGATCTGTAAGGATATTTCTTGGGAGGATTAATTGTGTGTGTGTGGGGAAGGGAAGTATTTGGCACCTCGTAGCCCAGATTAAGGAGGTCCAAGGGAAAAGCTGTTGCTTTCTGTCTGCCTTGCCCTTACCTTGCTGCCACTGCTGGACTTCAGCTTCTTTGGACTTCCAATGTGGACTGGTGACCAGTGTGGGTCTCCAGAATCCTCCAGATTTTCAGTAGCAGATGGGCACCATTGAGTCATCTCATGGACTGAGCAGCTACCTAGTTCTCAGACACTGCAGTGTAAAGACTTATGCTGAGCTACCCAGGATATCATGAAAGCCAATATAATAGGTCTTTTTAAAAATATATATATTCGGAGGTTGGGACAGCCAGGTTCTGAGACAGACAGGCATAATGTCGCTTGGGTCTGGGCGGATTGTGTGTATGCGGCTCCCAAATGCGGGGCTGATCTGCAGTAACCAGCGCGCCAGCTCTGCTGTGGGACTTCTGCCTGGCAGAGGGACCCCGCACTGGGCTGGAGCCTACCAGCTTTCCTTCCACGACCTCTGTTCCTGCAGACTGCGCTGAAGAGACAGGTACCCCAAGCTCCCTATCCCCAATATAACATCACTTGGGACACGGCCTGTTGGGGCTTCCGTCTGTGCCCGAGAACGGGTCAGCGCTGTGGTCGTCTGGGTGCCAGATCGGCAGGCCATCGCGTCTACAGGGTGAGCGGCGCCACGGAGAGAGTGCAGAGTGCCCTCCGCCATCTTTGCTCCAGTGACTGGGAAGTTGGGACAGCCAGGTTCTGAGACAAACAGGCATAATATCGCTTGGGTCTCAGGCGGCTTGTGTGTATGCAGCTCCCAAGTGCGGGGCTGATCTGCAGTAACCAGCGCGCCAGCTCTGCTGTGGGACTTCTGCCTGGCAGAGGGACGCCCCCTCCCCCCCACTCTAGGAGAGATCACACACCCCTGCACAGGGCAGGAGCCTACCAGCCTCCCTTTGGCGACCTCTGCTCCAGGAATCCACTAGGCTGAGCCTTTAGATGTGCAAGGCCTCCCCAATATAAGATCACTTGGGGCAAGGCACATTAGGGCTCCAAAGTCACTCAGGAGCAGGCAGGCCCCAGAAATCGGTGCCAGGGGAATCCTGGTAATCCAGGGGGGGCAGAAATAGCTTTGCAGGCTCACAGGAGGTCCAACCAACAGCCAGTGGCAGCAGGACCAACTAACACCAGAGGTATCCAGATGGCAAAAGGCAAACGTAGGAATGTTACTAACAGAAATCAAAGTAATGTGGGACCATCCGAACCCAACTCTCCAACAGCAGCAAGTCCTAGATACCCCACCACACCCGAAAGACAAGATCTGGATTTAAAATCACTTCTCATGATGCTATTAGAGGATCACAAGAAGGACACAAATAAATCTCATAAAGAGTTACAGGAGACCATGAATCAACGGTTAGAAGCCCTTACAAAGGAAACACCAAAATCACTTAGAGAAATGCGGGAGAACATGGATCAAAAGATGGAGGCGCACAAGGAGACAACACAAAAATCGCTTAACGAGATGAATCAACGGGTAGATGCACTCACAAAGGAATCACAAAATTTGCATAAAGAAATGCAGAAGAATATGGGTCAACAGATGGATGCCCATAAGGAGGCAACACAAAAATTGCTTAAAGAAATGAATCAACGGTTAGATGCCCTTACAAAGGAAACACGAGAACTGCTTAAAGAAATGCAGGAGACGATGGATCAACGGATGGAATCCCATGAGGAGGAAACACAAAAATCGCTCAGAGAAATGCAGGAGAACATGGGTCATCAGGAAGAAATCCTGAAAGAGGTAATGCAAAAATACCTTAAAGAAATACAGGAAAATACAAACAAACAAGTGAAGGATCTCAGCAAATCCATCCAGGAACTAAAAAAGGAAGTAGAAACAACTAAGAAATCACAAAGGGAGACAACTTTGGAGATAGAAAACCTTGGGAAGAAATCAGGAGTCATAGATGCAAACATCAACAATAGAATACAAGAGATGGAAGAAAGAATCTCAGGTGCTGAAGATTCCATAGAAAGCATCGACTCAACAGTCAAAGAAAATGCAAAATGCAAAAAACGTGTAACCCAAAACATCCAGGAAATCCAGGACACAATGAGAAGACCAAACCTAAGGATTATAGGTATAGATGAGAGTGAAGATTTGCAACTTAAAGGGCCAGTAAACATCTTCAACAAAATTATGGAGGAAAACTTCCCTAACTTAAAGAGAGAGATGCCTATGAACGTACTAGAAGCCTACAGAACTCCAAACAGACTGGACCAGAACAGAAATACCTCCCGTCACATAATAATCAAAACACCGAATGTTCTAAACAAAGAAAAAATACTAAAAGCAGTAAGAGAAAAGGGCCAAGTAACATACAAAGGAAGACCTATCCGAATCACATCAGACTTCTCACCAGAGACTATGAAAGCCAGAAGATCCTGGGCAGATCTCATGCAGACACTAAGACAGCACAAATGCCAGCCTAGACTACTATACCCAGCAAAACTCTCAATCACCATAGATGGAGAGACCAAGATATTCCATGATAAAACCAAATTTTCACAATATCTTTCCACAAATCCAGCCCTGCAACGGATAATAGGTGGAAACCTCCAATACAGGGAGAGAAACAACACCCTGGAAAAAAATGAGATAATAACCTTCTTGAATCAAACCCAAAAGTAGATAACCACTCAAACATAAAGATAGCGTCAAGAATGGCAGATGGCAATAATCACTATGCCTTAATCTCTCTTAATATCAATGGTCTCAATTCTCCAATTAAAAGACATAGACTAGCAGACTGGATACGTAAACAGGACCCAGCATTTTGCTGCATGCAGGAAATGCACCTCAGTGTCAAAGACAAACACTACCTCAGAGTAAAAGGCTGGAAAACAATTTTACAAGCAAATGGCCCCAAGAAACGAAGTGGAGTAGCCATCCCAATATCGGATAAAATTGATTTTCAACCTAAAGTCATCAAAAAAGACACAGAAGGACACTACATACTGATCAAGGGAAAAATCCACCATCAAGAACTCTCAATCCTGAATATCTATGCTCCAAATGCAAGGGCACCCTCATTCGTAAAAGAAACTTTACTAAAACTCAAAGCACACATCGCACCGCACACAATAATAGTGGGTGACTTTAACACCCCGCTCTCTGAAATGGATCGTTCAGGAAAGCAGAAACTAAACAGGGACACAGTGAATCTAATTGAAGCCTTGGACCAAATGGAACTAACAGATATATATAGAACATTTCATCCTAGAGCTAAAGAATACACCTTCTTCTCAGCTCCTCATGGTACCTTCTCCAAAATTGACCATATAATTGGTCACAAATCAGACCTCAACAGATACAAGAAGATAGAAATAATCCCATGCCTCCTATCAGATCACTATGGAATAAGGGTGGTCTTCAATGGCAACAAAAACAAAAGAAAACCCACGTACACATGGAGGCTGAACAATGCTCTACTCAATGATAACTTGATCAAGGTGGAAATAAAGAAAGAAATCAAAGACTTTTTGAAAGTTAATGAAAATGAAGGCACAACATACCCTAATTTATGGGACACAATGAAAGCAGTGCTAAGAGGAAAATTCATAGCCCTGAGTGCCGACAAAAAGAAACGGAAGACAGCATACACTAACGGCTTAATGGCACACCTGAAAGCCCTGGAACAAAAAGAAGCAAATACACCAAAGAGGAGTAGAAGGCAGGAAATCATCAAACTCAGGGCTGAAATCAATCAAGTAGAAACAAATAAAACCATACAAAGAATCAACAAAACGAGGAGTTGGTTCTTTGAGAAAATTAACAAGATAGATAAGCCCTTAGCCAGACTAACCAGAGAGCACAGAGATAGTATCCAAATTAATAAAATCAGAAACGAAAAGGGAGAGATAACAACAGAAACTGAGGAAATTCAAAAAATCATCAGATCCTACTACAAAAACCTGTATTCAACACAACTAGAAAATCTTGAGGAAATGGACAATTTCCTTGACAGATACCAAGTACCAAAATTAAATCAGGATCAAATAGACCATCTAAACCGTCCTATAACCCCTGAAGAAATAGAAGTTGTCATTGGAAGTCTTCCAACCAAAAAAAGCACAGGTCCAGATGGTTTTACTGCAGAATTCTATCAGACCTTCAAAGAAGACCTAACACCAATACTCTTCAAACTGTTCCACAAAATAGAAACAGAAGGAACACTACCCAACTCGTTCTATGAAGCCACAATTACACTAATACCAAAAGCACACAAAGATCCGACAAAGAAAGAGAATCTCAGGACAATCTCTCTTATGAATATCGATGCAAAAATACTCAATAAAATTCTTGCCAACCGAATCCAAGAACACATCAAAACGATCATTCACCACGATCAAGTAGGCTTCATCCCAGGGATGCAGGGATGGTTCAATATAAGGAAATCCATCAATGTAATCCACTACATAAACAATCTCAAAGAAAAAAACCACATGGTCATCTCATTAGATGCTGAGAAAGCATTTGACAAAATTCAGCATCCTTTCATGCTAAAGGTCTTGGAAAGATCAGGAATTCAAGGCCCATATCTAAACATAGTAAAAGCAATTTACAGCAAACCGGTAGCCAGCATCAATCTAAATGGAGAGAAAGTTGAAGCAATCCCACTAAAATCAGGGACTAGACAAGGCTGCCCTCTCTCTCCATATCTTTTCAATATAGTACTTGAAGTTCTAGCGAGAGCAATTAGACAAGAAAAAGAGGTCAAAGGGATACAAATTGGAAAGGAAGAAGTCAAACTATCACTATTTGCAGACGATATGATAGTATACATAAGCGACCCAAAGAACTCCACCAGAGAACTCCTACAGCTGATAAACGACTTCAGCAAAGTGGCCGGATATAAAATCAACTCAAGCAAGTCAGAAGCCTTCCTATACTCAAAGGATAAGCAGGCTGAGAAAGAAGTATGAGAAATAATACCCTTCACGATAGCCAGAAACCATATTAAGTATCTTGGCGTGACTCTAACCAAACAAGTGAAAGATCTGTATGACAAGAACTTCAAGTCTCTGAAGAAAGAAATTGAAGAAGACCTCAGAAGATGGAAAAATCTGCCATGCTCATGGATTGGCAGGATTAATATAGTAAAAATGAGCATCTTACCAAAAGTAATACACAGATTCAATGCAATCCCCATCAAAATCCCAACTCAATTCTTCATAGAGTTAGAAAGAGCAATTCAAAAATTCATCTGGAATAACAGAAAACCCAGAATAGCTAAAACTATTCTCAAGAGTAAAAGAACCTCTGGGGGAATCAGTATCCCGGACCTCAAGCTGTACTACAGAGCAATAGTGTTAAAAACTACATGGTATTGGTACAGTAACAGACATGTAGATCAATGGAACAGAATTGAAGACCCAGAAATGAAGCCACACTCCTATGGTCACTTGATCTTTGGCAAAGGAGCTAAAACCATCCAGTGGAAAAAAGATAGCCTTTTCAACAAATGGTGCTGGCTCAGCTGGAGGTCAACATGCAGAAGAATGCAAATTGACCCATCCTTATCTCCTTGCACTAAGCTCAATTCTAAGTGGATCAAAGATCTCCACATAAAACCAGACACACTGAAACTAATAGAAGGGAAACTAGGGAAGAACCTTGAACATATGGGCACAGGGGAGAATTTCCTGAACAGAACTCCAATAGCTTATGCTCTAAGATCAAGAATAGACAAATGGGACCTCATTAAATTACAAAGTTTTTGCAAGGCAAAAGACACTGTCAAAAAGACAAAGCGGCAACCAACTAACTGGGAAATGATCTTTACCAACCTTACACCCGACAGAGGGCTAATATCCAAGATATACAAAGAACTCAAGAAGTTAAACTCCAGAGAGGCAAGTAACCCTATTAAAAAATGGGGTACAGAGCTACACAAAGAGTTCTCACCTGAAGAATATCTAATGGCTGAGAAGCACCTAAAGAGATGTTCATCATCCTTAGTCATTAGGGAAATGCAAATCAAAACAACCCTGAGATTCCATCTCACACCAGTCAGGATGGCTAAGATCAAAAACACAGGAGACAGCAGTTGTTGGCGAGGATGTGGAGAAAGAGGAACACTCTTCCACTGCTGGTGGAATTGCAGGCTGGTACAACCACTCTGGAAAGCAGTCTGGCGGTTCCTCCGAAAACTGGGCATGACACTCCCGGAGGATCCGGCTATACCACTCCTGGGCATATACCCAGAGACTTTACCTGCATGCAATAAGGACACATGCTCCACTATGTTCATAGCAGCCTTATTTATAATAGCCAGAAGCTGGAAAGAACCCAGATGTCCCTCAACGGAGGAATGGATTCAGAAGATGTGGTATATCTACACAATGGAATACTACTCTGCAATTAAAAACAATGAATTCACGAAATTCCTAGGCAAATGGTCAGAACTTGAAAATATCATCCTTAGTGAGGTAACCCAATCACAAAAGAACACACATGGTATGCAGTCACTGATAAGGGGATATTGACCCAGAATCTCGGAATACCCTAGACACAATCAGCATATCAATAGATTTCTAAAAAGATGGAAGGAGAGACCCCTGGTCCTGGAAAGACTGGATGTAGGGGAACGCCAGGACAGAGTAACGAGAGGGGGTTGAATGGAGAAAAGAGGGAGGGAAGGGGGCTTATGGGACTTTCGGGGAGGGAGGAAACGGGAAAGGGGAAGTGATTTGGAATGTAAATTAAAAAAAATAAAATAAAAAAAATAAGAAAAAAAATATGTATTCATTCTTTTTGTTCCCTAGAGAACCCTGACTAATATGCTCAGGAGATGACATGTGAAGAACCTTGTAGGCCATTAAAGAGCAGCCGACCAGGACTTCAATGTGGATAGAGAACAGTGTTTTGGGACAAGATATGAGAAATGACTAAAAGATATGTCTAGAAAGAAAATTGAGACCAAATCACTACTCCTCAATGCCCCTGGCATTGACTGCCTTCAGGTTACTTTAAGTATTTACCTACAGTGTTAGTTGGGTAAATGCACTTTATGTCAAGCCATCTAATTATTTTATTAACTCAAGAAGGAAGACAAATGAACACTTCCTATCTTGGTACATAAAAAAAACTAAAATCCAAAGCATCATGTGGCTATGACACTTCTTGAACAAGATTGAGTAACCTGGAGATGTTCGGGAAACTAGAAAGCTTTGACCTGCCTAATTGTCCCTATAGACTGAATAGAGACAACACATCTATATAGCTCTGGCAAATACCTATGCCCCAAAACACAGAGATGGCTGTACTCAGTCTTGGTGGTCCCATCCCTTTCCTATTCATTCTATGCTTTCTCTCTTGAGTGTGAAGTTTTCCATATGCTATTCTATTAGAAGCCCCCATTACAAAATTTTGTATCACTGTTTCTGTTGGTCTCTGTTGGGAATACAACGTTGCTACACATGGGAATCACCTAGGTCCTTGGTCCTAGGGGAATCTGAAAAATACAGATTCAGCTAGTTGGGTCCCACCCTGTGAATGATGACAACTCATATGGGTTGTGGCCCGATATGACATTTTGTCAAATCTCCCCTGTTAATTCTAATATGAAAACCATTGAGAACATTATCTTACTGGAACATATAAGACTCCAGCTGATATGAATTATTAACTTTGGTGGGGCTTTTTGTCTTTCTCGTTAGACTTTTTGCATCAGAGGGGAAAACAACAACTAGTGCTAGTAATCTAGATAATTCTACAGAAAATTCCTCAATACCACTCCCACATGCTGCTTTAGGGTCTGCTGGAGTCATGTGCAAATCACAGTCAGGAGTTAGGAAAAGGAATTTGGCCCAGAGTAACCTTCCATCCACTGGAATTTTTTAAACACTATTCTTTATGCCCAGTCTACTGTAAGAGACTTTGTCAGAATTTTCTAGAAAGACTTCTAAAGCAAGAGTTAAATCAACATGACAATATCTCCCTTATAATCATTACAGGAGGTTGAGACAGCCATTTTAATTTTTAATGTCTAATATTTAGTGCAAAGCATTGCTGATTCTTTGGCTCATGATAACTTGTATTTTTCCTCAAAACACTAAAATGTAGTGGTTCTAGTAATGCACTAGGAATGTTTATGCTTTGGGACAGTCTTATCCTTTGTAATAAAGATGAAATGGAGAAAGGGGGTGCCTAGCCAGGATCTACTCTGGGAATCCAGAGAGACAGAAGCAGGATGTGGGATGCTAATCAGATTTCATGGTTTTAAGGTTCCCAGGGATTACAAGTTTCTCTCATGTACAAAACAATCAGACCAGCTGCTGATTTCTGTTAGCAAACTAGATAACATACACTGACCAAAACAGAGTGATTTTTCTTTTTTTTTTAAATTATTTTACTGAATACTTTAATCGTTCAATATATCATTGGTATCAATTCCAGATCCTGGTTGGGGTCAACCTCTTTGACTAGACACAGAAAAGTCCTGTTGGCCTTGATGTTAAACTTTCTCTTGAAGCGATCAATCACATTGGGAGATTTTTCTCCAATTTTGGGGAGTCTGTGATATAGGAAGATCTTAGTGTGACAGGAGAGAAGGAACTAGAGAAGGATAGAGATAGACTGACACAGAAAAAAAAGCCAGTTAGCAGAGGAAGATTGCAAGCCCTTTCTTCTAATGACTTGAGCTTCTTCTAATGACCAGGGCACGCTCTAGAAAAGCCCCACTATCTAAACTTCAGAGAGATGTTCACGCTATATAAATGCCGACTTTAAGGGACAGGTGCCATGTGGGACAGAACTTTCAGGCTCTTTCCTCAGATTGCTAACCCAGTGCTGTCGTTCTTAGGAATGATTTTCCTGTCTTAATGAGCTGTCTCTGTTTCTATTTTTAACCTTGTGTCCCTGGTACGATCTTTTGCTCTTGTACACAAGTGCCTGGAATCTTGTCCCCTTTGAACTGGGATCTGCAACTCAGCATTCTCTGGCCTTTTTCTTCATATCCCCTTCTTGCAACTATCAAGAATTTCAGCTTTCCTGTCACATTGTTTCTTTTATTTCAAACTTTAATACGAACACCCATAAGCTTTCTTCTGAGCTTATAAATTCTTTTATCGGTGCAGTTAAGAATCAAAAAGAAACCTCTGTTTCCCTGATAGCATCAGTCCTCACAGAGTTTGCTTGCTCACACCAGAGCATCATTCCACGTCTTCATGGTTGATTGATTACTCCAAAAACAGCTATCTTCTCCAACGCCAGACAAACAAAATGGAGATCTGCCAGTCAATGCTCAGATTTGAATCCCAGTTCTTTCTCATAGAATGGATCCAGGAAAAATGAATCAAACTCCAAGAAGTGATGTAGACTTCAGGCTTAAGTATGATTTTTAAGTGATCAAGGCAGAAAGGAGAAAGAAACAAAGAAAGAAGAGGTCAGAGAAGGCCAGCTGTGGGAGAGAGAAGCCCTGGGAAGTGTCCCAAATGAGGGAAAAGTTTGTTTACAGAGGCGGATTTAAATTCCTGTCTTTGCTATTGATAGAAGCTTCTGGTTACTCATGTGTGCTGCTATTACCAAGGAATAATTTTTGTTTCAGAGCTACTCCTATATCTTTGATTTCTCGAATCAGCTCAAAATAATTTCTGTGCCAAAGAAGCACATTTGGAATTAGCATAGTCTGTCTCTTAGAGAAGCTGATCTCAAGAGTTGGGAGAGAATATTTCCTGCTAATACTTGATTGTCTTTGTGGGGACCTACTCAGCCCCCCTACCACCACCCCCCTCTACTGAATAGGCATAAAACTTATTTAAAGCTGAAAATACCTGACTTAAATACAAAAGGATATGTGCATGGTAGCATACTATGCGCGCGTGTGTGCGCGCGTGTGCGCACACACACACGCACACACACACTGTACTCAAATGACAGGATGATAGAGACTGTCACTGTTAAAGTGTTGGGCGACTTGTTATGTAGTTCCAGGATGACTGGCTGTCTTAGAACTCACTAGGTAGACAAGACTGGCCTCAAACTCAGAGAGATCCAACTGTCTCTGCATCCTAAGTACTGGGATTAAAGGCAGGCAACTCCATGTCCAGTCCTTTCTCTTTTTAAAGAAAGATTTATTCATTTATGACTTTATGTTTATGAGCGTTTTGCTGGCATGTATGTTTGCATACTATGTACATGCCTAGTGTCCACAGAAGTCAGAGGAGAACATAAAATCTCTTCAAACTGGAGTTATGGGCAGTTACAAGCCACCTTATGGGTGCTAAGAACTGATCTCAGGTCCTCTGCAAGATCAACAAGTGTTCTTAACTGTTGAACCATCTCTCCAGACTTTGGATGCCCTTTCTACACCCAGGGATAAGTCATGTATCAGTCTGTGTTGTGTGGGCAGTGCTAGTCAAATGGTGCTGTTTATATTATCTCCATGCAAGTACAGGGTCATCCTCCATTATAAAAATGGAGTAAAATGCACTAGTAAAATGGGGTTTCTCAGGACAAGTAACAGTCTGAAAAACTACTGTTTAAAAATGTATGGATAACTTAGATTAGGGCTAAGCCTCTCTAAAGTTCTGTCTTTCTAAAAGACTCATGTGTCAAAAGACTCATGGTCTTCAGCTAGTAGATGGAATCATTGAGAAGGCAATGCCCAAGTGCATTTGAAAGGTTTGAGAAGAGCAACTGAATAGACTAGGGACATGACCTCTTCAATAAGACTGAGGATAGGGAACTCACAGGAGGTCTATAGGTTACTAACTATAGTTAATTGAAACCCTACAATAGGTTTAAATCTATGAGTTCATAATTATCCTAAAACGTGGCTAAAAAAGTTCATCATTTACCCTTAGAGCCCCAGAGATCTATTATTATTCTATAACCTCTAATGAATCAATGGAGCTATACAGTGGTCACCAAGGATTGGTGGACATGACAAGTAAAGGTATCTCCCGACATCCTCATGAGAGTATATGACCTCACCCATACAGTGCTGATGTTCGAAGCATATAGCCTTAATCTGGGCAAACCTTTAGATTTATTCATACTCACCCGAAATACAGGAATCAAAGGAAACAGTTACGTATTACCAGTATGCAGGGATTCCACTGATCTTGCTGAGACGAAGACCATCTTGAGTTGTAGCTACTATGGTTGTTCTTGAGTAGCCCTGATGAATTTGGTCAGTCTTTTTGCATAATATTACATAAACAAAAATATCTGGGTGGCGTGTGGATCCCTTGGACCAGATCCTGTAATCTATGCCATGTGTGTGTCTGAAGACCTTGATATGAGATTCAGTATATAGAGTACATACACTGTGATTTGGATAAAGTTTCTTTTGTTCTAACATTGCATGAGTCCTCTCTCCCAGACAATAGGGGCAATCTACTGGTTTTGCTGCAGCCCTGAATCGTGAGTATGTCAGTAAGTCTCTAAAACATTCCAACTGTAAAACCCTTAATCATGCTTACATCAGTAAGTCCCCAACACATCCAATTGTAAAGAAACAATATTGTTTATATTTGTACTTACTGTGATCTATGTAGACCACCAAAAATGCTTTTTCTATAAAATCTACAGATAGCACCAAATGCTATCTGTAAGGTTTAAGAAGTGTAGGGTTTACAAACAATACCCAGAAATCAACTATATGTCCACATACTTTCAGTGAACAAAGAGAATTTGAAATTTAAATAAGGTAATTTACATTACCACCAAAAATATACCATAGCAATTAGTTCTGCACATTCTCTTGTAATTATTGCTTTTACCACTGAAACAGATTTTTTCCACAATTAGTATAATTAACATCCACGTCTCTGAAATAAAATTATGTTGAAAATCTTTTTTTAAGATTTATGATTTTACAATTAAGCGGGTTCATAGCTCACAGAGACTGATGAAGCAAATGCAGACCCTGTATGGATCTCTGCATATACATTTACGATTTTGTAACTTGGTCTTCTTGTGGGACTCCTAGCAGTGGGAATGGCAGGGTTGTCTCTGACTCTTTTCACTGTACTTGGGACTCTTCCTTCTACTGGATTGCTTCATCCAACTTTGATATGAGGGTTTACACCTAGGCTTGTCATAACTTGTTATACCATATTTGATTGATATCCCTGGGAGGCCAGCTTTTTTGTTTTTTAAAGGGAACAGAAGAGGAGTAAATCTGGGGGAAAGGTGAGGTTGGGGGAGCGACTAGGAGGAATGAAGGAGGAAAACTCAATTCAGGATGTAATGTATGAGAGAAGAATTAAACATTATGATTTTAAACATTTTTTATTCTCTCTCTCTCTCTCTCTCTCTCTCTCTCTCTCTCTCTCTCTCTCTCTCTCTCTCTGTGTGTGTGTGTGTGTAAAAGTACAGGTGGAGATGGAGTTACAGATGGTTGGGAGGCAACCAACATGGGTTCTGGGAACTGAATTCAGGTCTTATGGAAGACAAAACAGCATGACAGCATGAGTACTCTGACTCATTGAACCGCCTCTCCAGCCCCTTGACTCTTTTTTTTAATGATTTCATTTGCCATTTGCAATTTCTTCTTGGAGGTACTGTCGAAATCATTTGGAAGAAGTGGTTATTTCCTTACTGTTGAATCTTCAGAGGTCTTATTTTTGTTGTTGTTTTCTTACAACATAGCATTTTTATAGGTTTGTGATTTCATCTGTGTAAATCTGACAAAAATATAAAACCTGTATCCTAATGTCACAGTTCGAAAATGTTTGGTCCAGGGAGTGGCACTGGTTGGAGGAGTGGCCTTTTGGAATAGGTGTGTCACTGTGGGTGTGGACTTTAAGACCCTCATCCTAGCTGCCTGGAAGACAGTATTCTGCTAGCAGCCTACAGATGAAGATGTAGACCTCTCAGCTCCTCCTGCACCGTGCCTGCCTGGATGCTGCCATGCTCCTGCCTTGATGGTAATGGACTGAACCTCTGAACCTGTAAGCCAGCCCCAATTAAATGTTGTTCTTTATAAGACTTGCCTTGGTCATGGTGTCTGTTCACAGCAGCTAAGAACTACAACATGACTCCATAAATTAAAGACCTGTAAGAGATGAACACCATATGTTCCACGCTCACAGACCATCAGACCCAGTATTGCATAGATGCTAATTCTCTCTCTAAGGATCTAGAGGTACAAAGCAATCACAGTCAAAACACAATAGGAGGTTTCATTTTTTTTAAGGAGTAGAAATTTTATTTTAAAAATGACATAGAAATGTGAAGAATAAATAGCCAAAAAAATTTTAAGTACAAGAATTAAACAACTGGTAGTTACCGAGCGTCTGTAACTCATTGTGAGGGATATTCCCAGACAGCATCAATCTCTCCTCATGCTTTAGTGTTCGACCGCGCAACGTGTATAGGCAAATGCCTCTGAAAATAATTCAGGATGGTGAAGAATGAGAAGATGATATGTGCTTGTGTTTAGGAGAAGCAGGACTTTGTGAGGCATGAAGTCCAAGGGAGATGTGCTGCTCAGCTGTCTCTCCAAGCTTAGAGTGAGTCTGACTCACTGGAGAGGCCAAGAAGCCAGAGCATTTAAGGTAAAGAGAAGACAAGAATCTGGGATAGAAAAGGAATGTCACAATTGGGACCAAGGTTTAAGCTATCCAAGTAACAGTGTTCACAATATACAGTGATCCAGGAGGAGGAAGAAGAAGAGGAGGGAGAAGTTGAGGATGAGAAACAAGGGGAAAGACATGAAAAGAGTGTGAGGAAGGAGGAGGGGGCCTTGCTTTCAAGATACTGAATCAATTTACAGGCTGTATTCTCACAAACACACTCCTCCATCCAGCAGGAGAATGCTATTGCATCTCGCTGCTCACCTCCAAGTTCTTTCCAGTCCCCTCTGAAGGCAGCAGAGCTTGCAAACGAACACCTTCACCAACTTTACTATAGCTATAGGCTACAGTTAGAGAGGAAAGATTATTATCTTTTTGCGTACAACTCAGCAGATTCCAATTCTTGAGTGGGGGGGGGGCAGTGCATTAATCTGTTTTCTTTCTCTTTAGGATAGCCTCTGCCAGGCCAAATTGTCTGTGTTCCAAGTGTAGAGACATAAACAGGGCTGACTGCTTCCAAGAAAACCAAGCCCAGTTCTAAGCATGCCAGGATTATCTTGCCAGGGGAAGTCAGACATGAGTGAGCAGACACATTCGATGTGACCATATATTTGTCTTCAGGGATACTGAGATGCATATGCTAATTGGGACGGGATGTAAGCTGAGATTTCCTTTTTGTATGTGCACATGTGTGCACATGCATGTGAGGCTAGAAAAGACACCGTTGTATGCCTTTTCTTAATCACTCTCTACCTTATATTTTGGACAGTCTCACTACCTGAAACTCGCAGACAGGAGACCAGCAAGACCCAGGGGTCTTCCAGTCTCCACCTCCTCAAGGCTGGAACATGGCGTGGTGCTCAGCTTTTTATGTGTTGTGGGAGGTGAACTCAAGTCCTTATGCTTGAAAGGAGACAAGATTTGCCTCTTCCAGCCCCAACAGGAAATGTTCCAGGAAGAGCAATGTCATCCCAATCTGGTTTGTTGCAACCTTATCACTTCTTGCCTTTGTTTTCTTCTCTTTCCCTCCCTCCCTCCCTCCCTCCCTTCCTCCCCCATCCTTCCCTTGCTCTCTCTCTTTTTCTCCCTTCCTTCCTTCTTTCCTTCCTTCCTTCCTTCCTTCCTTCCTTCCTTCCTTCCTTTCTTTCTTTCTTTCTTTCTTTCTTTCTTTCTTTCTTTCTTTCTTTCTTTCTTTCTTTCTTTCTTTCTTTCTTTCTTTCTTTCTTTCTTTCTTTCTTTCTGGTCTTACTATATAGGTCTGGCTTGGAACTCTCCAGACTCCCTGGAGCTGGGCTGATTAGGCATTTGCTGCCACATCCACCCTTCAAGATCAGATTAGGGAAAGATCACTCACTGTTGACATGTGAATACACTTTGGAAATTTAAATATTTATACGTATGCATGTCAAGATGTCTAGAAACTCAAGAAATGACTTTCAAGGTAAAGTCTGCCTTGCCCCCGTGCCTGGACATCGGTTGATTTCACCACTCTTCAAGGTCTATTATTTCTACACGTTCTCTGGAGCAAATCTTTGCCTTTCACTAATTTGTAAGGCAAACTAAACATTCTTAAGAAGAATTAGAAAACCATACTATTTTACTCTATCCCTTGGGTTGGTATATTCTCTTTATTTTGGATTTTTTTTGCTAGGCTTCTCTAGAAGCCATTTTGAAAATTTATTCATTTACTTCCCTTCAAACTTATTTAATTATTTTAATCTCTCTGCCTTATGTGCATGTGTGTATTAGTGTGCAAGTGTGCCATTGTGCATGTGGAGATCAGTACCCAGTGTTGGTCCTTGCCTTCCGTCTTGCTTGAGACAGGGTCTCCTGGTTTTGTTTTCTCCACTGTGTACAGAAGTACATTTTTCAAGCTTTGGTGAGTCTCCAATATCCAATTCTCATCTCCCTGCAGAAGTGCTGGGATTACAGGTTCAAGTTACTACTTCACATGGTCCTCATGTATACCACAATGCCTTCCTTACCCACTGAGTCAACTCCAGAGCTCTCATTGCTGCTCTTGTCATTTTTACTTGTTATTGCTAGATCCCAGAGCTTCTTCTGACTGCCTTTACTGTTTATTTAACTATATATTTTCAGAACAATCTATCCATGTGACCAGTAACTTCTTTCTTCTCAGCTTTGCTAAGGCTTTTTCAGTGGGTCCCTTTCTATTCTCTCGTTCCCAAGTTAAGTGATCCACAGAGGTCTCAGCTTTACTCTGTCTCTCTCATTGATGTCCATCTGTTATCTTATTTAATCAAGAGGATGCTGACCTCTCTGCTGACCTCCTGTGCAGATGTACTTCCGCCCCCTCATGTTCTGTTTGTTGAGTCTAAGTCCATCATCATGTACAAAACGGAGTTTCCTCCCGTAATTTTTAGTTAGTTTTTGGGGTGGGGGTGGGGGTGGGGTTCCTGTTGGTCAACTTGAAACGCATGTGTCAATGTTTCCTTCTCCTTTGTCCCTGACCTTGCTCAATCATTCATTATCTCTTCATGACTTATTGCCAATTTATCTCCCTCAATCACTGATTTCCTTCCTGAAATAATGGAGAATCACGGTTCTCTCAGTCTTGATCCTGTCTTCATTCAAGACTATTTCTATATATTCCTAGGGACATATCCTAAGCATAATTTCATTTTTTTTCACATATTCTTTGACAATCTGGCGCAGATATGTAGTGTGTGCTGGTGATGCCTGCCTGCTACTCTCTCACACACCCCTGCTTCTACTGAGAGCACCTTTCCCAATAATTCTCCCTTGTATTTTCGCATCTTCTTTCTACAGAACTCCCCAAGGCAGCCTCGTTGCTTGTTCTGTTGGTTGGTTTTGAGACAGGGGCTCAGTATGTTGCCTGAAAATCGAGATCCATTTTCATCTTCTTCCTTCTGCTTTGAGAATGTATCATACCCAGCTCTTACATCTAAAATTTAAAAAGATTCCTTAATGAGTTTAATTTTTGAAGTTTCCCCAATGTCTACCAAACAAGTCCAAACTTCTTATCAGGGCTTTGGGTTTAATTCCATTCGCTGAGCAAATGTTGACAAAGTACTCGTTATTTGGGAGATAAGACAGGATAGATAGATGGGAAATTTAGAGGAACTAGGAAGGGGAAAGCAATTCTTTTGTGTTTATTTAACTTGTTTACTGGTTCTTTGTGAACTTCGCATCAAGCACCCTGATCCCACTCAGCTACCCACCCCTTCATACCCACCCCTCTGCTCTCGCAACCAACACCTCCGAAGAACAAAAAAATGTTGTAGGAGCTGTAGTGTGTGACAGTGTGTCCCACAGTATACCCTTTTGTCCACACTTCTTTACTTCCGATATTCATCGAAATGAATCATTGGTCTGCTTCAAGGCCTCTGACTCCTCAATACTGGATTCTCACTGGGACTCCCCTTGGATATCCTGTTGTTGCCCTGTGTCCTGGAGATCCTGTAGTATAACCAATTTAAGCTTAACCCTGACTAGCTTACAAATAAATGAGACTCAGACTATGGTTAGTTTATTTGACTTTGACAATTACTGGGGGGGCGGACCCCTAATCTACATTCTTGACTGCTGGCCTGGCTACCTCCCACCGGTGTACCTCTGGTATTGTTTCTCCTAGCGTGTGTTCACGGTTCTTTTCCTCTCATGGTGACTTCCTCCCTCTTTTCATTTTTTCTCCTTCTTCTGGTCTCTCCTCCTCCAACCAGGACACTCCAAACTCACCTACCTCTAATCTCTCCAGTGATTGGCAGTAGCCAGCTTATTTAGCCAATAGTTTTAAATCAAGGAACAAGGTTTGCACAACAAAAGCTTGTCAACAGAAGTCACTCTTAGGAATAGAATTTAGAATTATAATACATAGCAATAGACTGTCTGTTGGACTGGGCTCCTTTTCATGCTCCTGCAGTTCAAAGCCTTGATTTTGGGCCTGGATGGTAGTTGAGCTGGTCAGCTATCAGGCCTTCTGCACCCACACCACCAGTGTGAGCTCTCCTGCACTGCCCCAGATAGCTCACCCAATGCCTCAGTTGCCAAGGGGCAGAGTGAGCTTTCCTACTTGAATGCCCTCGGGGCTGGCTCATCCACACCCACACCCACACCAGCACCAGAAGGGTGGGCTCTGTTGTGCTTCCCAGGTGAGATGCAGGGCCTCCTTTCCAGCTCTCGTGACTTTGGAACCAGCTCTCTTGCCCGTCATACATGAGGGGTGGGGGTGGGCATCTATCTATCCCTCACCCCAGGCCACTGCCTGTCAAACAAGTGGCAGGGCCAGCTCTCCCATGCTTGTGCCTTTGAACCAGCTTATCCTGAACCCAAGCACGACTTACTGTGTTTCCCAGGCAAGGTATGGGGCCTGCTCTCCTCAGCACTACAGCAGGCAAAGGTTGGAGCCAGCTCTGTACAGCCTTCAGTCTTCAGCATGGCCCCAGGCTTAGGCCTAGAACAGGACAACGGCTAGTAGTCATAGACTCCTGCTGCTGCAGGGTCACAGACCCAGACATGCCCCTCAAGGGCAGCACAGGCTATGGCCTCGCTGTAGCATAGCTGGCTATTCACATCAGGCTGTCCTCACCACCCTTGAGTTTCCAGTTCTACCTCTCTTCATTGCGCCCACATCTTTCTGCTTCTCTTTCTCTTCCTTCTCTCCACCACTTATTTCCTCATCTTAGTGGGTGCCCGGTGCCTCTGGGTGTCTGGCATAACCTCAGGAGTGGTCTCAGGAGGGCTATGCCCCTCTCATGCCATGCTATGCCATATAGCACTGGGCAGGGGTTATCTCTGGTGTATCTGCCTGCCTAGGACCGGTGGTTCCAGACTGTGTGTGTGTGTGTGTGTGTGTGTGTGTGTGTGTGTGTGTGTGTGTGTGTCAGGCTTGCTGTACCCACCCACACTTTGTGAAGCTAGTCAGGGGTCATCTATGGTGTGGCCAAGAGAAGCAGTTCTTACCACAAAGTCTGATAGAAGCTTCTCAACAGGTTAGAAGCAAGAATTCCAGTCCGACTAACATTTGTTTTGAAGATTGCCTACCTAGAAACATTGCCTAGCCGCAATAGAAGATGCACCTAGACCTATTGCAACTTGATGTGCCTGGGGCAGGTTTTCTGAGCCTTTTCTCAGGAGAGGGGAAAGATGAGATTGGAGTTGGAGAAATTGACAGGTTGGGATGGATGAGGGGGGTCAGGATGAGGGGCTGTGCGTATAGGGGTGAACCCATGGCTCATTTGTAATTCCATCCTTGGGGTAGTGGAGACAATAGGCCTTAGTGAGATTATCTCCTTGCTGGGGTGGTAAAATGCCTATTTACACACATAAAATTGTCTTCGGTAAAAATTAGAAATATGGTGTCCCCCAGGGAGGTGATCCAAGAATAGATACGCAGAGCTGGGGTCGGGAGGGGTGCCTCTGAGAATTACTCTGGGCGAAAACCAGTGGGAGGACTTTGAAGAAGTCTATGAAGCTGGAATTTATAAGGTGCGCAGGGTTTTGTGTTCAGGGTGACTATTTCTGAATCTCCTTAATACATGGTCTTAGTGTGTGTTTTGTCCAGTTTGCTACCAGTTATTAAATCCATAATAGTATTACTCAGAAAAGAATTTTCCCGACTCTGCTTAAGTCCAACTTGTCTTCTAGCCTTCTATGATTATAGATATTGATCATGACAATAATCCCTACTACTTCTTCAGCAATGCCACTAGACAGCTTGCTAGGGGGTTTCGTTGCGTCTCTCAGATTCTTGTCGAAGTTATATGAGAGAATTCGAAATACATTTGTTTAAACGCCGTAGTCTTTTGAGATACTGGCAGCCTTGAAATACTGTTCTTGCTACATTTTTTGATTTCTTTGCTTGATGTTCTGTCCACCTGCTCTTGTTGCTACAACCATAAACAGCATCAGAGCTGGCTTGATGTCTACATATGTCCTGACTAGAGAAGCTAAATGATAACAGGCAAGATGATAAATGATCGCTGCTCAGGGCACCAGCCTGTTCAAGGCCACACACATTTCTTAAGCTTCTAGGGTATCTAGATATGTAGTGGGTTATGCACTAACAGAAAGGCGGAAGGAAAAAGACATAGTATTGACCACCACCTCCCTGCCCAGGTCTCTCAACACTGTAGAACAAAAGTAGACAACTCAGCGCAACCTAAGTCAGATGGTGTCTTAGTCAGGGTTTCTATTCCTGCACAAAACACCATGACCAAGAAGCAAGTTTGGGAGGAAAGGGTTTTTCAGCTCACACTTCCACATTGCTGTCATTAACAAAGGAAATCAGGACTGGAACTCACACAGGGCAGGAACCTGGAGGTTGGAGCTGATGCAGAGGCCATGGAGGGGTGCTGCTTACTGGATTGCTTCCCCTGGTTTGCTCAGCTTGCCTTCTTATAGAACCCAGCTGTTATTCCCCATCTTACAACAAATGCAGGTGGTTTGGGATTAGGACAAATTCAGAGCAAAGCAGTTTAAAAACTGATTTTAAAACATTGGTCGCTGAATTTGATCCTTTGGTTTTTCATATCTAAAAAACATAAAATGACTTTTCTGATTCAACTGTTAGAGTCTGTAGGTGTATCTCTCACTGAATAGCACAACATTCGAAAGCAGCAATTCAAACCATCACACCATCGTGTGTGGACCAGGCATCCAGGCAGGATACTGGGGCAGATACCAAGTGAAAGACCTTGTTAGTGTCAGTGATGCATTCAAGAGTAGCAGTCAGGGAATAGCTAGAGACAGCCTTTGGAATCTAGCATGTTGTTCTACATTTAATTTTCTTAACATAACATGTGGGTCCCATAGCTCCTCACATGTGAAAAATGAGCCCATGGGGTAATTCCCACAAACTCAGATGACTGGTGGGGACTTTGTTTTTAGGATGCACTTTAAAAACTTCCTGCTAATCTGGTTTATTATCTGTTATTCTAGTGGTTTGTAAATTGTTTTTGTCTGTTTAGGCAAATGTTTTACTTATTTATTTTAGAATCTGCTGAATGCTGTGGCTCATGTCCCGAGAAAGATGGTTTTGTGCTAAAGTGTTAAATATAACTGTCAGGGTTCCGTCTAAGCCCCACCCCACCATTACCTGGCAACGGCCAGGTATGCCACTCCCCACAGTTACCTGGCAACAGCCAGGTAGGCCTGGCCCACTATAAAAGGGGCTTCTTGCCCCTCCTCTTCCTCTTCCTCTTCTTCTTCCTGCTCTTGCTCCTCTCAGCTCTCTGCCCCTCTCGGGCTCTCCTCCCCTCCCCCCTCTCTCCACGCAGTCATGGCCGGCCTCTACTTCTCTACCCTTTACTCTCTCTGCCTTCACTACCCCATTAACTCCCATCCTCTGCCCTGAATAAACTCTACTCTATACCACGTCTGTGTGTGTCTGGTCCCACGGGGGAAGGGATGCTTCGGCATGGACCTGCTGGAGCACCCCCTACCCCCACACCGCCGTATACCATATTTCTCTCAAACCTCCTTCTCTTTTTATGATCATAACATTGGCGAACCAGCCAGGAGGATCATAAGGGCACCGTGTGAGGATCATCAATAACTTACAGTACAAAGCATCCATGAGCCAAGACCTCCTAGGAAGGCACTTGTAGACCCTAGGTGAGGACCAGGTTGTATTAGTAATGGTCTAACAGTTTCTCTCCTACGGTAATTCCGCCCTGAATCTTGATTGACACCTCTCACATATTTTACCAAGTGATACGAAGTGAAGTAGTGAAGACCCAGGTAGGTCAGAATTTTACTTGTTTTGCAAATGACATGAGAATTTTTCTTTCTCCAAACTAGGTAACAATTGAATGGATTTTTTTTCTCTTCAATTTTTACTAAAGTATTTTTTTTATTAATTCTTTGGACATTTCAAACATGTTTATAATATGTTTTGATCATATTCATCACCCGTTCCTTCTCCCAAACCCTTTCTAGATTCACTCTCAATCCTAACGTCAGGTCCTCTTTTCCTTTTTTAACTACCCAGAGAGTTCAATTTGTGCTGCACATATTCGCACCAGCGTGGGACTATCCATCAGCCCCTAGTCCACCTCTGAGAGCCTACATCCTTAAAGAAAACCTATTGTTCCTCCCCTAGTAGCCACCAATTTTCACTCAACCCCAGCTAAAAGGACAAGCTCTTTCCCTCAAGGATTATTTTTTGGCTTTTGTGTTATTCACAATGTTAGGCAATTAGTCGTAGCAGCTCTCTTGAAGTTTAGCGCATTCGCAATGCTTTCTATCACATTCTTTTTTTTCCTTTGTTCAAGATTTTATTAAACGTCTTTACAAGATAGCATCCAGCCTCCAGATGCAGCTGCCTAGACCCTATTATGCTGTAGGCACTGGCTGGGGTATGCCTTGTGGCTCTGGCTTCCCGCCCTTCTGTTCGGAGATGGGGGTCCTGGGCAAGATTTCATCTTTAGGTTCCACAATGCTCACATGATCAGGCAGAGGCTTATTGGGACCGTCTGAGGAGCATATGGCGCACAGCACTGTCAACATAGGAGTTAACAGGGTCTCCACTGTGAATCATCAGACCATCCACAAACTTCACGGACTTGGCCCTCTGTCCCCCGGAGCTTCCCAGTCATCACAACCTTGGCCCTACTCTCCATAATGAACCGAAGCGCACAGTAGCGGGCTCTTTGAACCGCAAGCCCTCCTAGGAATTTGTAGCATAGGGACAGACTCTGCCTGGGCAATGGCACACAGACCTCTTGTGGCCACTTTTTCTGCATAAAGCTCCAAGCTGCCTTCAGGGAAGCCAAACCACTTCCGGACAACCGCAGTCAACTCTCTGATCCGACGATCCTTCTCCCCAAGAGCATTCTGTGTTCTGGTGGCTAAAATAATGATTTCTGTTCTTGTCGGTGTAACGCGGACTTCAACTCCACCTTCAGCCAGTTCCCGAGTGAGAAACTCAGCTTTGAAGATGCCATCAGCCACAAACTTCCTCTTCTTGGAAATCTGTATCGCCATCTTGCTGCCTCGCACCGCCGAAAGGAAAGGAAGAGGTGTTCGATCACATTCTTAACACTAGCTAATCTACAGAACAATCAATCAATCTTCGATTCGTAGTGCCTGCTGATATCTTTAATGTAAATATTCCCACCAGCGTAATTGGAAAAATACCAACATGATGTCGTTGATTAGACATGGAGTTGCCAAGAGATGTGGCAAATCATGCTTTTATGAAGTGTTTATAAATGATAGACACAGCCTTGTGGCCGTTGATAATTGCAAAACCTAATAGGCAAAAATTGAGACATTTTGTGTATTTTATTACTTTTATTTAAAACATGGTTTATTTAATTTTATATTCATATGGTTTATTTATTTATTTGTTTTAGCTCTGGCTGTCCTGGAATTCATTCTGCAGATCAAGCTGGCTTCGACTTGGAATCCATTCTGCAGATCAAGCTGGCTTCGAACTCAAGAGCCCCACCGCTTTTGGCTCTGAGGTGCTGGGATTAAAGGTGTGTACCACCATGCTCAGCTTATATGATTTATTTTTTCTTAAGATGTATGTATCTTTATTTAATATGCGGGATTATTTTGCCTGCGTCTGTCTGTGCACCATGTTCATACCTGGTGCCCACATGAGATTCCCTTGAACCCGAGTTACAGATGATTACGAGATGCATGTGTGTGCTGGGAACCTAGCCTAGGTCCTCTGCAAGAATACCCAGTGCTCTTAAACACAGAGCCATAGCTCCAGCCCTAGGTTTAAGTTTTAACGAACAACTGACAGTAGACACTGGATAACAACAACTGGTTTTGAACCAGGTATGCACTGCCTCCAGAACGTACTGATAAGGAGCACTAATCTGTCTGATATTGTCTCATTACCCATAATTCTTTTGAGCTACTGGGTTTTCCCACGTCCTAGAAACCTACTCAGTTCTCCAAAAGGAAAGACAGGTGATCTTCAGAACAAATTGATTCTGTCCTCACTTCCCTTAAGGTAGTCATGTTTCCTGTTTAAAGGTAACCAAGAATGTGTGCTCTTATAGATTCCCCCACATACATACATATAACATATATGTATATACACATATACCAAAAATATATATAACATCTTTCTATGTATATCATTATACATTATATAAATGTATTATACAATTGCATTGTACATTATACAAAATATGAATTTATATACATCATACAAATTTCAACAGTGTTCATTCGGGAAAAGAGATAGAAATAATGGATGTAAGCAAAATGGAAAGTAACTTGTTTTTAATAAAATAGTTCAAAATTTGTCATTTTCTTTTTTTAGTTTTTTAGATAGAATGAAAGTCCTTACATGGCCTGCAAAATCTGCCTTTAGGCTATGCTCTCCCACAACATCAGAATCATGTTCTCCAGGGACTGTATTTAAAGAGAAAGTGGACTTTCAATTGTAAGTAGATGTCTTCTGACATAAAGATTCTCCTTGATTAACCAGGGTGCATGTAATCATATATATATGGAAAGGAAAAGAGGAGAGAGAGGGAAACAGACAGAGAGATAGGAACACACACACACACACACACACACAGAGAGAGAGAGAGAGAGAGAGAGAGAGAGAGAGAGAGAGAGAGAGAGAGAGAGAGAAGCAGACAGAGACAGAGACAGAGAATCAGAATAGACAGTAAGATTAGAGCCACCACAAGGAGCAAGGCCCTACAAGCACATTGGTCACAGCCTATCCGCAGTGGCTCTGTGCCTCTGATCACAGAATTGTACCAGGTTTGTGTTGCGTTAAGTCGTTGGAGCCATTTGTTAGGGCAGCACTAGAAACAAATACATCTGGTGCGAACATTCGCTGTAGGTATTGTAGATATCCATTTCCATCCATCTTAGATAAATAATTCTGGAACTGAAATCTGGGCCCTAGAAATGGGCAGGTTTAACTTCAGAAGAACCGGCACCCACCAACGCTATGTATGAGAGGCTGCTCATTGTTGTTGTGCATCTTTGCCAGAGTTTAATTCATGGTTTTTTTAACTACTTAATATGAAAATGTTTAGCATCTTTCATACATTTATCAGTAATATACTAGATGTGAAGCATTTAAATATTTTGCTTCTTTTTTTTTTTCATCTACACTCCTTCTGCTGTTGAATATCAGTCTCTTTACCATTCTTCCGAAATTCCCCACACTGGATTTTCACAGGAATAGAATCAAATCAGGTACAGCATTTTTTTTTTTTTGCTATTTATGCCACAATTCGCTTGCCCCTTGTGGACATTTGAACTGTCTCACCGTTCTGTGAATAAGGGTGTGACAAATGTCTGTGTTGGTGATTTGTCTTCCTTTGCTTGTATAAGCAGAGGAGGACGATAAGTCCCTGTTAAGTTGCTTAGCAACTGTCTAACTGTTTAAAAGTGGCCTGATACCTTACCTTCCCACCATAACCCTATGAGGATTTCGCTAGTCCCTTGTTAATACTCGCTATTCTCTGTCTCTATGATTGTAGCTTCTCTCAAGAGGGTGAAACACTAGTTCTTTCCCGACGACTAACGATTTGCGGCATCTTTTCAGGAATTTATTAATATTTGTGTATCTTTTCTCTAGAAATAGCCTCTGAATATTTTAAATTTGTACTGATGTCATTTATTAATAATGAGTTATGTCCTAGTTATGGTCACTATTGCTGTGTCGAACACCATGACCAAAACCAGGTTGGACAGGAAAGGATTTGTTTTCCTTTGACATCCCATTTTAGGTTACAGTCTATTGAGAGAAGCCAAGGCAGGAACTCAAACAGGGTAGGAACCTGGAAGCGGGACCTGACAAGAGAGACCTGGAGGAGTGTTCCTCACTGGCTCGTTTCCCATGAATTGTTCAGTCTGCTTTCTTATAGAACTCAGGACCACCAACCAAGGGATGGCCCCACCCACAGTGGGCTGGGGCCTCCCCCATAAATTATTAAGAAAATGCCCTATATGCCTGTCTGTTCAGTCTTATGGTGCAATTTCCCAGTTAGGTTTCTTCCTTTCAGATGACAATAGCTTGTGTCACGTTGACTAAAATTAGCAAGTACATGTTGTGATAGTTCTTTATACACTCTAGATATAGTTTTCTTATTAGGTAAATATTCTATTGTATGAGTTTGGTTTCCACTTTTTAAACAGTTTTTGAAGCAGAAAAGGTTCTATTTTCCATAGAATTCAATTTACATAATATTTTTGTTGGTGTTATTTTTTTTTGTTTGTTTGTGTTTAGTTAATATCTAAGAATCGTTTGACAAAACCAAAGTCATGGAGATTTATCCATTTGTTTTTTTTTTTAACAGTTTCAGTTAATATTCCAAGTTATGATATAAGGAGAGACTCGTTCTTAAGCATTTCTTTTATTTAAAATGTTTGTAGGCTATGTTTGTGCATGTGTGTGCCACGTCTCTGTGTGTGTCTGTGTATCTATGTCCGTGTCTCAATACATGCACGCACTTGAGTGTGAGTGCCTTCAAAAACTAGAGGCATCAGATACTCGGGAGCTGGAGTCGCAGGTGCTCCAGAGCCTTTGGTGTGGGTGCTGGGAGGCAAACTCGGCTACTCCGCAAGTGTGATAGAGTCTCTAACCACTAAACCATCTCTCTAGCGCCCAACAGCCTCATTCTCTATTCTTTTGCTTGAGGCTATCCAATGACCCCAACTTCAGGAGATTAAACTGCTTGAGGCCAGGCAGATGGTTTTTAAAGACTACCCCCTGAAGAGTAGAGAAACTGTTATACCTTTAGAGTGACTTTTGTTTCGGAGAAGAGAAACTTACAAGAAACTGCTAAAATTGCCAAGTCATCCGGCCCCTCCCTTTGAAGGTGTCCTAAAGTGAACTTTGCCTTGTATTGCTCTATGCTCCCCATCCTGAGGGATTCCATTTTTTTTTTTTAAATTAACATGTGATGTATGAAAAGATCCAACCTCGAACTGAGTGTGTTCAGGACTGTGCTCACCGCCACACGAGTTGATGTGTTTCTCAAATAAAAGCCCTGCGCTGTCTTTGTCCAGGGAGATGCTGCTTTGGGAAATGGTCACTGCTGCCGGCATTATTTGCTGCATCTAAGTCTGTCTTCACTCCTGTGTTTGTATTGTCAGTTTTGTTCTTACCACTGGGTGAGCCCATTATGTTATGAGAGACTATTCTTCCTTCCACTGGATGGTTTTGTAATTCTCATAGGAAATCTGTTTCCCGGATATCTGTGAGTCTATTATTGGCTCTTATCTCTAGTGCATTAATCTATATTTTCACCCTGCCGTCCATACCACATTCTCTTGATTACCATTGTCTTGTAGCAAATTCTAAAATCAGGAAGTGTGAGCTTGCTTACTTTGTTCCTTTTCGAGATCATTTTGACAATTTAGGACCTTTACACTTTCATATGAATTTTAGAATCTGCTTGTGAATAAGATAGCTGGGACCTCAAGAAAATTTTCATCACATTTGTACATGACCTTTAATAAATATTTCCATTTTAATACCTCTTAACTTTTCTGATCTATAAACCTGAAGTTTTTTCATTATATATTATTAAGTCTTTTAAATTTTCTTTTAATAATGCCTTAGTAGTCCCAATAGTTACTCATTGCTTTTTCATTGCTGTGATCAAATGCCTGACAAGAAAGCATCTTAAGGGGAGAGGGTATATTCTTCCCAGGGTGGGACATGCCCCTCTGAACCTACTTTTTTGGAAAAGTTTAGCATGAATGGATATTTGGTTGAGCAGATGATTTTTCTCCTTTAATTTGTTTATGGCTAAAAAATAATACCAAGTGAAGGGCACGTATTCTTCTCACAGATTTACTATTACAAACAAAATGGTAATGACAAGAACATACTATCCCTTGGTAGATGCATTTATCCAAGATAAATTCCAATGAGCAAGAAAAATGTGCATGTAACCATCATAGGAGTTGTAGTATTATACATTCCCACCAAAAATAAAGAACATTCTTGTTTCTTTGTAAAGTTGCTAGCATTTTTGAGGTCATTTTAGTCTGACTCAGTAAAAAGTGGCATTTTAGTATGGTAAATTCTACCTACTTGTTACTGTGTGTTACAATGGTGATCCATTTATGTGCTAAGTTCCATTTTATATTTGCTCTTCTGTTTCTGTTTTTGGGGTGTGTGTTTGTGTGTGTGTGTGTGTGTGTGTGTGTGTGTGAGAGAGAGAGAGAGAGAGAAAGAGAGAGAGAGAGAGAGAGTTTCTTCTCTTTTAGGAAGTTGGTTTTTATATATCAGTTTTGGAGGTCCATTGTTTCTTTCATTACTTTTGACGTGACTAAAGACATGTTTAATGGGTACCTTTCTTTTCATTGATCTTTCTGATAAGATTTTAAAGAATGTGACTTACAAAAAACTTGAAGCAATGCTATGGTTTTTGGCTTTATCGATTCTTTTGACAAATCTACTGTGTCATTCATGCTAATCCTTCTCACAGAAAATACCATCTAACAGGAATGTTTCTGCTGTCATGATTGTGATAAAAGATTCCATGTAAACTCTCACATCAAATTTTCATCATGGACAGAGGCACCTAGTGGTCCAGTCTGTTCTACGTGGTATTACAATGCACCCCTGGACTTGCAATCATTTTTGAGATAATTGGTTCTATAACTCAGATAACATGTTCTATATGTCTGAAGGAATATTCATCATTAGTGTGCTAGGCATCCTGAAGACATCTAAGAGCTTTTATTTGGATATCAAAGTGCTAAGTCTAACATGGAGGGACCCATGGCTCCAGCTGCATGTGTAGCAGAGGATGACCTTGTTGGACATCAAAGGGAGGAGAGGTCTTGGTCCTGTGAAGGATCCCCCGGGTAGGGGAATGCCAGAACAGGGAAGCAGGAGTGGGTGGGTTGGTGAGCAGGGGGAGGAGAGATGGAATAGGGTATTTTCAGAGGGGAAACCAGGATAGGTGATAACATTTGAAATGTAAATAAAGAAAATATCCAATAATAAAAAGTGCTAAGTCTACAGTATTATGTAAACTTTGCAAAGGGCCTTCATTTGGCCTGTAGGATCTCTCTCCTCAGTGTATGACATTGCATTTCATGATGTTGACATGCATAGAGGTTGAAAAAATATGTTAAGAAATATTAAGCTATTAAAACAACACAACATAAACACATTTCTTCTTCTTCTTCTTCTTCTTCTTCTTCTTCTTCTTCTTCTTCTTCTTCTTCTTCTCCTTCTTGTCCTCCTCCTCCTCCTCCTCCTTCTCCTCCTCCTCCTCTCCTCCTTCTCCTTCTTCCCTCTCTCTTCATTTTTTAAAATTCTTCTCTCATTCATTACATCCTGACCACTGTTTCCCCTCCCTCCCCTCCCTCTGGCCTCTTCGGCCTATTCCCCACTTCCGCAGGTTCTCTCCCTTTCCCTTTCCTCCAGATCCACTCCCTTTCCTCCACCCTCCCCCTCAGAAAAAAGCAGGCCTCCCAGAGACATCAACCAAACACTTCATAACAAGCTACAGTAAGAGCAAGCACATGCCGTCACATCAAGGCTAGACAAGGCAACCCAGTAGGAGGAAAAGGGTCCCACAAGTAGGCGAAAGCTGTCCCTACAGCCCCTAATCCCTCTGTTAGGATTCCCACAAGAACATCCAGCTACTCAGCCTAGTATACATGTAGAGGACCTAGGTCAGACCCCTACAGGTTCCCTGATTTCTCTAGTTCCCACGAGTCTTGGTCAGTTGATTGTGTGGCTGTATTCTTGTGCTGTGTCCCTGACCCTTCTAGCTCCTCCAATCCTTCCTCCCTCTCCTCCACAGAACTCCTCTGACTTCTGCCAAGAGTTTGGCTGTGATTCTCTGCATCTGTTCCCATCAGTTTCTGGATGAAGTCTCTCTGGTCGCTTTGATGACCATCCTGTTAGGCTCCAGTTCCAGCAAGCTCTGCAGACAGGACACATTGTAGGTGGAAGGGTTTGTGGCTGGGTTGGTGTCCCAATCCCTTCTTTCTGACTTCTGCTTTCCATAGTTAAATCTTTTTAACCTCAGTTCAACACACCCACCTTTTCTAAATAAACTTTCTGAGGGGAGGTACAATATCTCAGTTCCTGTTTTTTCCTTCCTTTTCAGCACACATAGGAGAAAATGCTTCCTAATGTTAATAATATTCATGGTTTTTAAATTCTTGAGAAATTCACTCTAATGAATTAACCAATGTATTTTAAAAACAACTTCCATGTCTTGTTTCCAGGGACAATTGGGTACTCAGGTCAGTTTCAGTTGCTCCCACCATGTGTAGAACATAGTGAAATGAAAAATTTATTTCTGTGTATTAAACAAGAGTTCAAAAGGTACTCATCATGATAGTCATTATTCTGTTATTTATTTGTTCTTTGAACAGACAGTAGTGAAAATGTAAATACATTTATTTTATACTCTTTGAGATTCTAAAATGTTTTACTTTTGTGTGTGTGTGTATCTGCGTATGTGTGCATCACAGGACACCTGTGGAGGTCAGAGGACCACATATGGGCGTCAGTTGTCTCCTGCTACCATGAGGGTGGTCCTGGGTGGAGCTCGGTTTGTCTGGATTGGTAGCAAGAGTCCTTACTCTGTGAGCCATTTTGCTGGTTCAAGTCTCCTTTAAGAGAAAGAAAAGAAGATGGGTGAATGGGTCACTGCTATCAAATCAGCTTGCTGCTCATCTGAGAAGGTCGGACAGGCAAACATCCATCTCTTAAAACACAACAGTCGCAACACCACCAGGATGAAATAACAGCACAGTTTTATTCTAGTTTTCTGGGAACTTTTTTTTTTTAACATTTTTAAGTCTTTCATTAGTAAGTTACATGAGGCCTCAGGTCAATAATTTAGTATAGTTTCAACATGTGCAGCATTTTTGCATGAATTAACTAAAGACGTCACTCTGAACAGATGAATTGCCTCAAGGCATTTTCTTCTGAGTATACGAAGCACATGAAGATCTGGTTAGTCCAGCTTTCCTGTCTACATCCCTGTCAATGTCCAAAGCTGCAAGAGGTACCATGACCCTAACACCTTACAGCTGCCTGAGAAAGAGGGTACCATGACCCTAACACCTTACAGCTGCCTGAGAAAGAGGGTACCATGACCCTAACACCTTACAGCTGCCTGAGAAAGAGGGTACCATGACCCTAACACCTTACAGCTGCCTGAGAAAGAGGGTACCTGGTAAATGTCTGTCAACTTGAATTGATTCTCTCTTTATTTCCTTCATCCCTCAAGTCATCAGTATCACTCATCACAGACCACTACCAATGGTTGCCCATGTCCAGAAGTGTCAAGGATTATTGATTGATCCTTTATTTAATGCTAGTCAGAGATGAAATGGCCTAGTGGATAAAAATCTTACCATGCTGCT
This sequence comes from Tokudaia tokunoshimensis, assembly GCA_036184795.1. Taxonomy (NCBI): domain Eukaryota; kingdom Metazoa; phylum Chordata; class Mammalia; order Rodentia; family Muridae; genus Tokudaia; species Tokudaia tokunoshimensis. The sequence continues at coordinate 3,065,478 of BTHU01000019.1, forward strand.
ATGAGCATCAGGGTTTGGATTCCCTAGCACTCATGTAAAAGCCAGTCAGGTTTGGTGAAAGCAAGAGTCCCTTCCTCAATAAATAGAGAACTATTGGAAAAGTCACCTGATGCCAACTTTGGCTCCCCCCCCCACAACTCACACTTTCACCCTCATACATACAAAGATGCACATATACAGACACATTCATATGCATGTATATGCAAAAGAATAAAATCTGTTCTGTTAACCATTTTTCTGTCCTTGTGATAAAGAACTCTAGAAAATCATCTTCAAAGGGGACAGGCTTCGTTTGGGTTCCTTGTTTGAGAGGTTTCAGTCTGTACTCTTGACTCTGCTGTTTCTAGGCCTGAGGTGAGGCCAAGTGCCATGGCGGGGAGTACATAATGGAACAGCTGCTCACCTCATGGTATCGGGAGGCAAAGCAAAACCTTGTGTTTATAACAAAAATCTCTTCCCCTAAACACATTAAGTCCTGATCCTATAAGTTGATTAACCCATTCATGAGGCCAGATCACCTTTCAAAGCCCTTACTCTTGAGTATAGCTGCACTGTGAACCAAACCTTTAATATCTGAGCTTTGGGAAAGAGTTAAGATTCAAACCATAACAACCTTGCTGGAAAAATAGTGAACTACTGTGTCCTGTGCCATGGATACCAAATCTCCCTCTGGTTCTCAAAGTTTGCTCTGTCCAAGCCTAATACATGCTTCCCTAGGGGACGGGCTGCAAGACCACAGCAGAAACAAACATACTTCTGTCTGGGTCTTTTGCTCTAGAAGAAAACTTTGTTAACAATAGATTTTTTGATATATAATCTCCCTGTAGTCATTAAAACAGGGTTAAAGTTGACTAAGGATCTAAGTGAGACTACAAAAGTCAGCAGAGATGGCTACGTGGACAAACTGAGTTCCCTGGCAGTTGTGGAACTATAATGACTAGCTTGACTGACATAGGATAGTCAAGGAAGAGAGAACTTGAAACTAGAAGTTAGGAACAGCATGTTGTAGGAGATGTGTCGAAGATCCTGTGTAGAAAAAAAAAAAAGAAGGTAAAATCACGAGAGGAGACAAGGGGAAGAGATTCCAAGGCTGGAATATTTATATATCATCAACATATATTCCAGTTCTCTGTTGTGTAATGTATCCCGTCAAGGTCTAGTTTTTTTTTTTTAAATTAAAGATAGGGTCTCAAGTACATATCTTCAAACTTGCTATATAACTGAGGATAATCCTGGACTTCTGGTCATCCTTGCTCTGTCTCCTGGATACTAGGATGGTATAGATATGTGCCTGTTATATGCTGCACTAGGGATCAAATCCAGGACTCCACACATCCTAGGCATGATCTCTTAACAACTGAGTTACATCTTTTGCCAGATGAGGTGTTTTATTATTTCTGCAAGTACTATAGGTTTTCTGGACTTAGCTATGCAGTTCTCATTTGGTGTGCCTCCTTTAGTGAATCCAGACACCAGCTGAAACTGTAGCCTTCTGAATGCCCTCCTGGCTAGAGGTCCAAGTTTGCTTAGACTAATAGATGATGCCAGCTATTGGATAGGAGCTCAACGACACTTTTGTCCAGAGTGCCAACATCTTCTCTTTCCATGTAACTTGGACTGACTACATCCCAAGAGATGCGTTCCAAAGGAATTTCCCCAAGAATGACATTCTAAGATGCTGAATGAAGAATCTACCAAGCTAGAGATGGGCTGGCCCTAAGCTGAGTCATTTATGTCATGTTCTATTAGTGGAAACACCACCAGTGCCCACACAGAGTTGGAGGGGTGGGAAGATAGAATCCAAAACTCTTCATAGTGTTGGCAAGAAAATACTACAAGGACATTAGGAATGGGAGATTCTGTAGAGGCCATCTCTTGGAAACAAAATCTGTAACAGCATGGGTACTTTAAGATTTTCTTTTCTTTTTCTTCATGTGGATGTGTGTGTGAGTCCATGTCACGTGAGTGTAGGTTCCTGTAGAGATCGAAAGGAGATGTCAGGTCTTCTGGAGCTGGAGTTAAAGGCTGTTGTGAGATACCCAACATGGATCGTAGGAACCAAACTTAAGTCCTCTAGAAGGGCAAGAAGGAGTCTAAACCATCGAGCCATCTCTTTAGCACCCCAAAGCATAGATATTTAAACTAGTATGAATTATGACAGGAGAGAGTGTGAGCAAGTTGCTAAATGATATTAGAGGCAAAACAGGTCTGTCAAAATCTGAGGCAAGGAAAAATAAGAGGCAATAAGTATGTCGTATTAGTTTGCTTCCTGCTGCTGTAACAAACAACCATGACTAAAAGCCACTTGAGGAAGAAAGGGTTTACTTAGCTTACATAACCCATTACAACCCATCATTGAGAGAAGTCCAGGCAGGCACCTGCAGGCAGAAACTGAAGTAGAGGCCATGGAATAATACTGCTTCTGACTTGTTCTCCATGGCTTGCTCAGCCTGCTTTCTTATACAACCTTATCTGCCTCAGGGTAGTACAGCACACAGTCCACAGTAGCACAGCACAAAGTGGGGCACAATTTTGAAAATAGTATAGTTAATATTTCAAACCATCCGAATTTGAAGTGGTGCCATGTTTGAAAATCATTTATAGCATGAACAAACTTTCCATAACTGTACCCAGCACACCACTCTACGGAAGCTTTATCATTAATGACACCACAAAGGGAACCTCCATGTATTTTTGTGAGAAGACACTCCACCATCACAATTCCATCAGACACGTTTGTAGCTATCACCGTCCTGAAACAACGACGCTATTTCTTTGCATGGTGAGTAACTCAATGCCTACTTCACCTACCACCTTGGCTTGCATGTGTTTAAGTCCACACCTATGAGTAAACCTGATTCCTTGTGTTTTACTTGAACTTTGGTAACTGTTTCTGAAAATCAGTGTTAGTAGGAATCTTGGGAACAGTAAACAGCACGTCAGCAAATCCCTTGACTGTAAATGGATCCGTATACTAAGACTGCATGTAATGGGGGTTTCTCCATGTCTATTGACATTCTGTTCCTCCAGCAGTGAACAACATGGCCATCTAGAACCACAACAGTATCAGCTGCATTTCTCTTCTTAATTAAAAACAAAGTGTGTGTGTGTGTGTGTGTGTGTGTGTGTTCATTTAGGATTGTGTGTTGCTGCCTGTGAGTTCAAGTATGCTCCTGCTGCTGCATGCATATGGAGATCAGGAGACAACTTTGGGTGCTGGTTCACACCTTCATCCTTTAGGCTAGCTGACTTGAGAGTTTCTATGTGTTCCACTTCCCACATTGATTTAAGAGTGTTGTATTGGGTACTCAAACAAGTCTTTATGCATACACCAGAGGTACTTTATTGAGCCATCATCCCAGCCCTCCATGGATAGCATTTCTAGCAGCTTTCAAACTGCCAGTTATTTGCAGGTCTGTGTCCTAAAACCAACTTGAGTGTGTAAACCTGTTCTGGCCACACCTTTGTTTTCTTGCCCATCTCTTTGCTTATTTTGGCTTGTTTCAAGCAGCAAAAGTTATACCTGGGAGAAGCTGTGTTTCATGCTTGGGTGGCTCTTTCTATATATAACCTTTAGTCATAAGCCAATGGGGCTTCCTACTCAGCTTTATTGTAACATAATCTCTGATAAGACTGAGAATATCAAGTGGAGGATTCCCCCCCCCCACTGGAACTCTGCTATGGGAAAGCATTTATAATGCAAAGTTCAAGTATTCCTGATTGGGACGAATTAGTATACTATGAGGACAACCAGACAGTTACTGCATTTCTAACACCTAGCCCACAGGTCCAGTGCTGGTGAGATAGAAAGGCAGCTTAAGGATCTCCTGAAGTGTAGGACAGGAATAACTTATTGGTTATAACCCTGAACTCCAAAAAGACCTAATGAATAAAATAAACTTCTTGTCTAGAATATTAGTGACTTAGTAGTTTCTAAGTAATGTCTTAAGAGTTCAGTGGAGATTTTATAAGACCACATTCAAATTAGTTTAAGGCAAGAAGGAATCAAAATATTCAATAGGACTGGTGGTGTAGCTCTGTGGTAAAGTATGTACTTAGCATGCTCAAGGCCTCAGGAAAAGTCTGTACATAGTGACACTCGCAATCTCAATTCAAAGGAAAGAGAGGCAAGAGGAACATGAATTTGAGGAAAGACAGACAAAACAAAAATAAAAAATTTAAAATAAAAAAGGAGCACTGTGGAAGGGCAGGTATTTTTCTAGCATCATGTATGAGACCTCAAGTTTGATCAGCCACACTGAGGGGGGAAATATAAAAGAAGGAAGAAAAAGAAAAAAATAATAGACAGCCAACAACACGATTAAGGTGTGTGGGAGAAGGTATAGCTATGGAATCAGACAATAAAGGCTTATGGATCCTAGGACTAGGATTTGGATAGTCCAATGTCTGGACTAGAAATTGGTGCGGGACTCAGGCTTCTCCACCAGGCTTGGCAAGGGGGCACACGCTATGGTTTGTCTGGGTGCACAGTGGCCCTCCTGTGGAGTTCTGTGCAAGCACGCACATCTCAAAAGAAACTCCTGTGCAGTACAGTGAGCTTGAAGGTAATCTCTTTCTGCTGCTTCCTTTCCTGCGCCCCATCCTCTGGGCTTCTAGGGAAGAGATCTCAACTCTCTTCCTCTAGAATGTCCCAACTGCTGAGTCATCTATACCAAGTGACATGGCTTACTTATCACACAGTGTGATAACTGGAGAGGTGTTCAGTAAGCTTGGCTAGGACTTGGGACAAAATGCCAGCTAGCTGTTTCTGTCTCTTCAGCTAGACCGTAGTACATTCCAGGAAGATTCCACCTTACCTCTTTAGCCCTTGTGCTGAAGGACACTTGACTACAGGCCCTCAATGCTAGAAAAAAAAGGCTCACCCAACAACTTGTAGTTATGCTACTGGAGGGACAGGGGCAAGTAGGACAACTAATAGTCATGGAATTCACAAACCACAAGAATTTCATGAGAGTTTGTGTGTGGGACCAGTTTTCTGGATGGTAATACTCTTCTTATTTCTCAGTTGGCTAGTCTAAGCTGCAGACCTCATCTGGTTGAAGAATGTCTTCATAAACAACCCTATCCTGTGGAAAAGTGTAGTATTAATAGGTAAAAAAAAAACAAAACAAAAAACAAAAACCAAACCCAGCAGCATTTGGGCAATCCGTTGTGTAGCAATTCCCTTTGAAATGGGACATTGCATCCTGGAGGAAAGCTAGACAGGACTCAGGAAGGTCAACCTTACAACTCTCAAGAATGCCCTGACCCTTAGCAGAGTTGCAAGGCCCCTTGTTCCCCAATGTTCATATATGTTGTAAGGACTGAGGAGGAAACAGAGTCTCTCCCACCTAGTGAGCTGCCAGTAAGTCGCTCGGAGTTCTAGGGCTACAGCTTTGATGAGCTGTCACATGTACTGGAGTGGTTTTTCAGCAATGAAGCTCTGGTAAGTAAGCCCTCACTTCTGCAAGTAACCACACTAAACTCAGTCACAGCACTAATTTGGTCTGTTGTCAGTTCCTATCTGCAGTGAGCACACATTTGTCCTTTCCTCCCCAACAGTAGTCTATAACACAACATGGTAGTTTTGGCTATCATCCACTCTGACCTCTTGAGAGTAGCCTACTTTACAATAAATTCCGTTCTATATTAATAAGAAAGTATCGAAAATTAAACCCACCGTGCAGACAATTCAGTATAGGAATAACTAACCTATAAGAATAGCGTAACCTTCCCCGGTTCTTTCAAAATGCGGACTCGTAAATGTTTGACTTACAAGGAGTAATTAGCAAGATAAAGCAAGCTATGTATCTTTCATTTATGCCCTTGGAGCTTGACTAGGTGTGAGGGAGCTAGCTCAAATTACTCATATGCCCAGAGTTCCAGTTTGGGGCTCTGAATGGTCTGAGCTGCAGTTGGTGCCACATGGTCCTCTCTAGAGTTTTATTCATGTGAATTCCTCCAGGTGAGTGCTCCAAGACAGAGTCAACAGGAAAGAGGGACCCCGTGGAAGGTGAAGTCTTCAATAACCTGATTTTTAGAATAAGATGCCGTGACTTATTCAGCATGCTCTTGCTCACATAGATCTATGAGGGAGAGACCACACATACTCGGGTATTAATGCCAAGGGTCAGTAGCCATTGAAGCAATTCTGGAAACTGATTCCTGCCCTGTCCCCATTGTTCTGTGTATGTGCATAAATGCTTAGTCTCCTGATGGGATGTCCCATCTAGAGTAGTGTGAGAATAAAAAAAAGATGGGAGATGTGATGAACTTGTTGGTACCCAGAGTGTAGCACTAGCTTACTGGGATGTCCGGACATATGCACTGTCACAGAGCAGAGGAACTGAGATTGCATCTATTCATTTGATTTTTTTAGATGATCAGGCACACATCTAATGGGAAACTTACATTACTTCTGTTTTAGCCAATGGTTACTCAGTCAAAATTTGCTGTCTGAATCTGGCCTAAGAATAAATCTAATTTCCCTAGACTTTAGAAGGGCTAAATGATACAAAATGATGACTTAGTATCATGATAAAATGTTCTCAATTTTATTGAAAGCAGATTCCATTTCTTCACACAGGTGAGTTTTCTTCTTCCAAAAGCCTATTTCATTGTACTGTTTCATCAGGGTGTGTTGATTCAGTGAGACAGACAATGACGAATGGAGACGGACACAAAGTTAGCACCACAAATCTACACTGCAGATAGCCACAACAGTCTTTCCAGTGTTTACAAGCTTTCTTACACACCCATACATTATTTACAGCTAATAAATAAATTTAAAGCCAAAGCGTCATTGAGATAGGTATGCATGTATGTATATACTGCAATGAATTAGCAATAGTGGGGGATGCCGGTGACAAATTGTACATCATTTTATTGTTAGAATTGACTCCAAGCCTGATGAAATCAGTCACCTTTGTCCTATATAACATAGGTATAACCAACTTTCTCCTAGCAAGGGCTAACATTCCAGCATATCTGGAACTACTTCTCCGACATATTCCAGTATATCGCTTGACTCTTTCCTTTCCGAATCACATTGAATGACAACTACGCTTGTGGGGCCTTGCATGTGGGTCGGTGTTCGGATACTCACACATTTCACAGTTTCTGTTCCCAGCAATAGCCTCTGAGATAGAACTTCTTTATCACTTTACATTAATGAATAGTAAAAGCAATCTGAAAATATGAGATCTCGTTCACAAATAATTCTTCATTATTGATTTTTTTTTTTAAGGTAAAACAAAACAGCAGCGACAAGCCTGGAACTTTCTACAGCTGTTGCAACCGAGGACACCTCTCTTCGCACGCAGCAGTTTACAAGCATCAATATACACATTTTTCTAGTAATTTCAACTTTTATGTGGTAAAAAAAAAAATGGTCCTGCTCTAAAACTTGGACTTTGCACAGTGCAGAATTTAAACTTGATCACATCTAAGCTAGAAATTAATGTGATGTGTTAGAAGTGTAACAGAGGCATGGCCGAAACGAGTCTCAAACAAAACACTAACTACTGGGTATTGGGTGTTCAAATTGATGAAGAAAAGTAAGAAAAATCTGATAATAAAATTATAGTTATCAAGCTCCCAGCACTCAGGAAGCTAAGGCAGGATGGTTGGGAGTTCAAGGCCAGCCTGAAGTACATAGCTTAGTTCTAGGCCAGGCTTGGTTATAGTGTGGGACAAGTGTGACTTTTTCTCAAGAAAGCAAATAAGAGAAGTAAAACCAACCTAGGCATTATTTTCTTTCAGTTCAATTTATGTCACCTGAATTACATGCTCATTTTCAACATCTATCCAGAGAACAATGTTAAAATATATGACAAATATTTAAAAGATGGAGGAATTAAGCCATAAAAATTTAAGTCTATTGAGAATTACTCAGTCTAGGTTTTGTATCTCTGTTGACTTGTACTTTGTCATAGTGGGACCAAGGGTCAGGACTTCATGAGCCATGTCTTCCAGTGCTTTTGCCAAGTCACATGTCCCTGGTTACCTTCCTTCCTTCCTTCCTTCCTTCCTTCCTCTCTTTCTTTTTTATTTTCTTTTTCTTTCTTTCTTTCTTTCTTTTTTTTTTTTGGTGGGGGCTGTATCCCAATGGTAAAAACTTGTTACAAAGGCCAGGGGTTTTGACCGCTAAAGAAAGGGATCTGGCTCATGCCACAAAAAAACAAAACAAACAAAAAAAAAACAAAAAAAACCCAAAACATTATCTATATTAGACTTCAAGAAAACTTTGAAAAGGTCTCAATTTAAAACCTCAGAGTTCTAGTGAAAATAAGAGGCTTTTATTAATTTTAGACTATGGCCAAATGGGTCACACGAAGGAGTCTTATATTGTTGGGGAACAAATGATTCCTTCTTAAGGGATACAAGATGGCATGTTTCTCCTGCCTGCTGTCTTCTGATGCTGGAAGACCTGCTATAGGCATTAGATTCCTCACCCTGGGTTAGCCACCTTTTAATATTTGAGACTGTCTTCTGTTTAACTAACATGATAGAATTGGGATTAATACTCAGGAAAACCCACTTTCAAACACCCAAACAAGGGTATTTTTTTTTAAATTAAATTTACTTCATTTTCTTCTGTCTTCAAAGAACTCAGATGCCTTCTTCTTTGTTGGTTTGTCCAGTGTCTGAGAAAAAACAGAAGACATACTATTTAATCATCTCCTTGGTCTTTTACAAATCCATTCCATCCCCAGCACTGTCATGAGGAAGCAGTGTCTGAGTGACATTCAGAACAGAGCTTGTGTGGTACAAATAATAGATCTGGAAAAGTAATAGCCTCCTGGGGCAGTAGACACCCTTGGTACACATACAGATAGGCCCCCATCTGAGTCTCATCTTCAGAAGACTAGGTCATGTGATGACAAAGTCACAAAGCTTTCCTATGCTCTAAACATAATGAAAAGCCTGCTTCATTCTTTCTTCGTGAGCCTTCTGAGAGGTAACAGGGGACATTAGAGTGAAAGTCTGTGAGTTGGAAACCCCTGAAGAGCACTGTCTGATTCATAATCCTAAATTTAAAATGCATTTCAAGAAACGGCTTCCTATGTATCTGTTGTTTAGAAATACTATGAACAGATCATAGACATATCATTGGACCTTCTCAGATAATTTCTTAGAAACAGGGTTATCTGAGTACTTCATAAATAATTGAAGGTATTTCCTTAGTTTGGGGGTTTATACGTATTAAAGGGGTCTTTATTTTTATATTCACATATCTACTTAAAGTTGTAGATGGGTGTGGGGGAAGGTAGGTGTATCTAAGTGTGTTCCTGTGTGTATCTAAATTTTTATAATGGAGTCCCCTGTTTCAAAGAAGAGGTAAGTATGATGTTGCCTTGGATCTATGATTCGTAAGAGGCAAAGTGCTTATGGCTTAATGGAAATTTCTCCCCTCAGTTAAGAGCCATTTGCCAGTTTCATGCTGGTTAGCTATTCTCTATGCCAAGTTCCTCTTGGGCATTCACAGTAATGTTTGCAATCCATGTGGCACCTTATTTTTATTCATTACCATACTCTTATGTTTGTGATGTGAAAACATACAAATGCCATGAACATATAGTGACAAAGGTTATTGATAAAATGGGTGATCACATGTCAAATGCTACTTTGCTTTTGTCTGGTTTTCCTCATCTATGCACAGTGAGCACGTATACGCTATATTCAGGTAGGCATTTTAAATGATATGCTCACAATAGGTCTTTAATATTCTCTTTTTTTGAAGAGGCTAACTTTATTTGGTACTTCTGTTTATAATAATCTAGAAAACAGGATAAAGCAAAAGCAAATGCTCTTTCCTTTGCCCCGTGACTCTGTGACCAGCCTCTGTCATTGTTTCTGTATCACTGCTTCTGCAGCATTATCTAATATCTTCCTTTAATAGGTGTAACCTATTAGCACTTGGGGTCTGGCAGGGGAGCAATGGGGAGGGATAAAAACAGCGTATCCTGAGAGCTTGGAAGAGGAGATGGAAGGTCACATGCTTGGTCTCCACTTAGCACTGACGTGCTGGAAAGATTCTGCTGCCAGCTGCCATGGGGATTAGCCCCAGAGGTCACGCAGGACGAGCCAGCAGTTGTTTTGAGATAGGAGAACAGTTTCCTATACTCTTACTCCATTTTCTCCCCACATTTGGGGTTTTGACACAGTTTAGGTCTCCCCCGTGGTCCTGTCCTGGAATCTGTGGCTATTGGAGAAAGAAGGTGACCTTGTGACTACAGGTGATATGAGACACTTTTATCCTTGGCTATGAACCCTGGGCTGAACCCACAGTCACAGTGTTCCCTGCCCTTCAGATAGCATCTATGTAGCTAAGAGACTTGCAGTAGTGGGAAATGAAAAGTGAGGATTTGTGTGTAATTCAAGAAATAAACGTTAACTTGGATGTCTGGGATGAAAGTCAGCACAGTGCAAAAGGAAAAGCAGCATTAAAGGGTTAAAGAAGGATAAGAAAGAAGAACTATGAGAGAAGCCCTAAAGATGGCGACCGCGAGAGCTGCAGGGTCAAGACCTAGGCGGAGGCCACTTCAAGAAGATGCCTAGACCAACTAACTGGGAAATGATCTTTACCAACCTTACATCCGACAGAGGGCTAATATCCAAGATATACAAAGAACTCAAGAAGTTAAACTCCAGAGAGGCAAGTAACCCTATTAAAAAATGGGGTACAGAGCTCCACAAAGAGTTCTCACCTGAAGAATATCTAATGGCTGAGAAGCACCTAAAGAGATGTTCATCATCCTTAGTCATTAGGGAAATGCAAATCAAAACAACCCTGAGATTCCATCTCACACCAGTCAGGATGGCTAAGATCAAAAACACAGGAGACAGCAGTTGTTGGCGAGGATGTGGAGAAAGAGGAACACTCCTCCACTGCTGGTGGAATTGCAGGCTGGTACAACCACTCTGGAAAGCAGTCTGGCGGCTCCTCAGAAAACTGGGCATGACACTTCCGGAGGATCCGGCTATACCACTCCTGGGCATATACCCAGAGACTTTACCTGCATGCAATAAGGACACATGCTCCACTATATTCATAGCAGCCTTATTTATAATAGCCAGAAGCTGGAAAGAACCCAGATGTCCCTCAACGGAGGAATGGATTCAGAAGATGTGGTATATTTACACAATGGAATACTACTCTGCAATTAAAAACAATGAATTCACGAAATTCCTAGGCAAATGGTCAGAACTTGAAAATATCATCCTTAGTGAGGTAACCCAATCACAAAAGATCACACATGGTATGAAGTCACTGATAAGGGGATATTGACCCAGAATCTCAGAATACCCTAGACACAATCAGCATATCAATAGATTTCTAAAAAGATGGAAGGAGAGACCCCTGGTCCTGGAAAGACTGGATGTAGGGGAACGCCAGGACAGAGTAATGAGAGGGGGTTGAACGGAGAAAAGAGGGAGGGAAGGGGGCTTATGGGACTTTCGGGGAGGGAGGAAACGGGAAAGGGGAAGTGATTTGGAATGTAAATTAAAAAAATAAAATAAAATTAAATTAAAAAAAAAATAAGTGAGCTATTGACTAAAAAAAAAAAAAAAAAAAGAAGATGCCTAGACACAATTTGCATATTAATAGATTTCCAAGAAGATGGAAGGAGAGACCCCTGGTCCTGGAAAGACTGGATGTAGGGGAATGCCAGGACAGAGAAGCGAGAGGGGGTTGAATGGGGAAAAGAGGGAGGGAAGGGGGCTTATGGGACTTTCGGGGAGGGAGGAAACGGGAAAGGGGAAATGATTTGGAATGTAAATAAAAAATATAGAAAAAAAAAAAAAGAAGATGCTTAAAGAGATGTGGTTCGAGATGCTCACCAGCCAGACTTCTTCAGAGACTTGTCATGGCATTTCACAAACACCGCAGAGTCCTTTCCCTTCTGCAGGTGAGACACTTTCTCCCTGGCACAGAAGATGACCCTGTGGAAGAAAGCGGATGTGAACATGCCGCACGGGACAGTAAGAACATCTGTTCACAGTGACTCAAGACCAATTACGTCCTATGTAATCACATTAGTGAACTGCTGTGAGGTGATGTTTCCAAGAGTGAAGGGTGCCGTTTGGATCACATCTCACTCAGAAGGTCTGACCAGTGGAGGAGTTACAGAACCACCTTTTGGTATTGCTGTAGGGGAATTAGGGAGTCAGTCTTTAGCTGCTTTGTGAACAAAGGCTATGTAGAATTTTTCTATTCATAGCATTTCTAAAAGATTTTGTCTAAAAGTAAATTTATAATAATAATAATAATAATAATAATTTCTCAATTCTGCTTCAAAGAGTTCCTATCAATGGTTGGTTCACAAAAATCTCTGGACAAGTATGTCAACATTTCAATTCTCTGGTGGCTCTTTACGCAAATCATTGGTTCTATAATTTGTAACTATTTTGTACTTGCAAGAAATAGTCCTAGATGAATTACATAGATTGCCTTACTTCTGACCCCAGCTGTCATTCCAAATAATCGTGGCCACTTCAGGCCTTGCAATGTTCCTTACTTGAAATACAGAAGTATTATTGACTGAGCATCTCCAACCCCAGAATATAAATTCCCAGATATTCCAAAATTTCAGTCTTTTTGAATACCAAAGCGATGGCACACGAGGGAAGTTTCATACCTGAGGTGATGGATGGTAGTCAAAATGCACACTCACTGATAAAATTCAAATTACCTTCAGACTGTGTATATAAGAGGACCGTGAGATACTTATGTCTTATCTATCTCATTATTTGTGCAACTATTCTAAGATCTAAATAAAGAAAATCCAGGCATTTCCATTCCCAAGTGTTCAAGTGTGATTGGTACTCAACAAGTTCGTCTGTGTGGTCATGAAAGAGTATTCCTGAATCATTTCTGGAATAATTAACTAGGTCCCACAGGATTGAAAAGGGGAGTTCCTAATGTTCCACCTGCAAGTTGAAGGGTTCCCCCTAGGCACTGACAGAGGCCTGGATGACATAGGCGGGAGAACATTCAGCCACATTACTTTTTCTGAGTCTCCCCGGCTTTCACTCGGATCTTCTCGATGACGAAGCCGGAGCTGCTCCACCAGTCAGACCAGCTGAAGTAGGAGTCGCTCTTCCACTTAAGTTTCATCATCAGCAATTCTCCGATGTCCACCTCCGTGTAAATCAAGAAGGAGTAGGTTTTATTTGTGGCGACCTCGGGCCTGAGTGAAAATTCCACAAAGTTGGTTACTTCTGGAAATCAGCCTTTTTTTTCCTCCCTAAATGTAACTAGCTTTATTGTTCGGATGATATTTTAAAAATGCCAAACATGTCCAAGACGATGTTAGCAGCATTTGGCTGTTTAAGATCCTGCGCCCCCTTTCCTCCTAACACTATAATGTAGTACAGTTCTTAAGGGAAAAAGGCCATTAGCCAGTTTTCAATTCCTGTACTCCTTTCTAATTTATATATGTGTTCCCTTGACCATAAAGTATATATTCAGTCCTCTCCTTCACTCTATGTTCACCATGTTTACCTACTTTTCAAGAACTAATTCTTAGAAATCTGTATTGATTTTAATGACAGGATAAACCAGAACTCACATGACCTTTGCCTCAATGTTAATTAACACTGTTTGTGGTATAGATCCCATGATAACAAGTATGCCACACTTAAAGTTTTAAAAAACATTCTATTGAGTATTTCTTCAGGATACATTGTAAAAGAAACCTATTCCTTGTAACCATAGCTATGGAAAATTATTTCCTTGCTGTCTGCCTTGCATGGAAAGTTCTTGCAACCAACGATACAACCAGTAGATGTGTCTTTTTCTCAGTCACTTTATAGACACTGTGCATTTTAAAGCGTGTGTTCACTTAGGAATTATTAAAAATATCCTGAAATTTATGCTATTTTCTCTGTCTGTCTGTCTGTCTATCAATCTATCCATCTATCCATCTATCATCTATCTATCTATCTATCTATCTATCTATCTATCTATCTATCTATCTATCTCTCCATCTGTATATGTTGTCTTGTTTTTTCCCTTGGTAACACTGGGACCACACCCCAATGATAGGTAAGTGCTCTACCTCCCAGCCACGTCCCTACTTCATAATGTTAACTCTTTTTTTGTGAACTTATCTACTTTATCATTGCTTCTTTAAAAAAAAATTGACCTGAAATGTTGAAGGAAAAATACAAAGTATAGAGTAATCAAATATAAAAGAGATTAGAAAGCAGTGGTTTCTCGTATAAAATGGTGCAAGATCTCCATTTTTGAATTCTAATTTCTTTTTCTTCTTTTGATATTTTGAAACAGGGTCTCTCTACATAGACCAGGCTGGCCTTGAACTCACAGAAATCTCCCTATTTATGCCTCCTGAGTGTTAGAATTTTAAGGCTTTGATCTACCATACCCAACTAAATGCTAATTTTTTTTAAAGTAGAATTTCTTTTCATGGGGAGGTCAGGAGTAGTGTGCACTTCTGTTTACCAGATCAATGATTCTGGCAAGGAGCAAGGCTGCGGTCTCGCCACGGTTTGGAGGCAGGTCTAGAGATACTCAAGGAGCAAGGCTGCGGTCTCGCCACAGTTTGGAGGCAGGTCTAGTGATACTCACAGTGTGAAGGGAATGTTCTCACTCTCGGCCACTGTGCCGTACAGAGAAATCTCGAAGGCCTGGTTATGCTGCTTGTCATTCTCAGTCCCAGAAAAGTGAATCTTGACTTGGTAATGGAATACTGTAGGGAAGGACATTGGCACAAGTCATGTCAGTCTTCATGGAAACATTATAGTTCCCAATCGATCAAGCAATTCAGACTCACAGAGCACCCAAACAAGAAGTGCACATACTGCACTATCTGAAGTGGCTTGGAAACCATTTCTGTTGAAAGCAGTGCAGACCTTATGTGCTTTTCAGTGTGGCTATAGTGCGCAGGAGAAGCCCAACTTCCATCTTAATTGCCAGCCTGGAAAGGACTGCCAAACACACCAGGAAGCTCTCTGTGACCCTCCTTACCTCGGCCGCCTTATATTTCTACACCTGTGCCAAACATATTTGGTATTTGCTACTGCGTTACTGTCACTGTGGGTGGCCTTGTTTCTTCCCATTTCCTGGGTCCATTGTAACACCCCCACCCCTTCTCATTCTGTTCCTTCACCATCCATACAGTGAGCATGTGGTGCATACAATACCGTGAGTTACTGTGAACCACCAGAAAAGCCCTGAGGTACAAAGCCAGGTCCCAAATTGTCCTGACTTAGGAAATCCACCAGGAAGCAGGAACTTGAACTTCCGTATCTCTTCCCTGTTCTTCCCCACCTATCCGCCAAAACCCAAGTACAAACATAGTTATTGTGACCAACATGGGGATCATTTTGATGGCTGCCCTCTGTAACACAAGATTCCTATGCATACTTTTTATTACACTGCTATCTATTAAATGGAATTTCTCTTATGCCGAGACCCAGCATTCTTAACTCTCATCTCATGGCAAGGGGTGTGTCAAAACTGGATTTTGATGTTACTTTGGATATTTATTTTCCTAAAAAAAATTTCAGTAAATTTTATTGTGGTTTCTTGGGATAATCTATTTAATTTAGATATTTGTTATGTCTTAAGTGATGTTGTGCATGCACACGTGTGTGTGTGTGTGTGTGTGTGTGTGTGTGCGCGCGCGCGCGCGCGCGCTCCCAGCTGGCCTAAAACTTACTATGTAGTTGAAGATGTCCTTGAATTCCTGATTTCCTGCCTGTACCTCCCAAGGGCTGGGTATTATAGGTATGCACAACTCTGCCAACCTCATTAGCTCATTTTATAATGAAAGTAAATAGCTAGGTAAGCAAAAACAAAAAACCAAAACAACCAAACCCCATGATTATTCAAATGTAAAGACAAATAAATCATCTCACAGTGCTGTAGGTCACCCCAGGAGAGGTGCTAGGGATTGTCTACGTGTTTCTAAGGAGTCCAGACAGAAGCCTGGGTGACCCTGGGTAAGCCACCCCCTGTTTTTAGAGTCTGGTCTCTTCCTTCTCACACACCTGGTTCTAGAGTTAGAGAAAATGAGCGTTATCTCACAGCCTTCAAGATTTCTTTGAATACCATATGCTCCAATATCTGGGCCACCTGGAATATCTACAGACATATTTTATCTGGGGAAGCTCTGTAATAAGTGCCCTTCCTTCAGGCTTCAAACAGTACTCTGCCAAAGGCAATCCGTCCAAAATTAGTCTCTGACACCAGATGTATCTTACAATACAACCTTCTTTCTCCATGTATGTCTTTTGGTCTTGCTCCAAGCAGGAGTCCAAGCTTAAAGTTCAAGGTTGAAATGAGTTCATGGCCAGATGGACATCTAACTTGGCATCCTTCATCCCTAATGTGCCGGCTAGTTGTATGTCAACTTGACACAATCTACGGTCATCTTAGAGGAGGAAACCCAATCGAGAAAAATGCTTCCATAAGATCAGTCTGTAGCCAGCACTTGGGAGGCAGAGGCAGGCGGATTTCTGAGTTCAAGGCCAGCCTGGTCTACAGAGTGAGTTCCAGGACAGCCAGGGCTACACAGAGAAACCCTGTATAGCCACAAGAATAAATAAATAAATAAATAAATAAATAAATAAATAAATAAATAAATATCAATCTGCAGGCAAGTCTGTAGAGTATTTTCTTAATTAATGATTGATGGGGGAGGGCCTAGCCCATTGTGGATGGTGCCACCTCTGGGCTGGTGGTCCTGGGTTCTACAAGAAAGCAGTCTGAGCAAGCCATAAAGTGTTAGCCATTAAGCAGCACGCCTCTGCATCAGTTCCTGTCTCCAGGCTCCTGTCCTGCTTGAGTTCCAGCCCTAACTTTCTCTGATGATGAACAGTGATGTGGAAGTGTAAGCAGACTAAACTCTTTGCTCCTCAAGTTTCTTTGGTCATAGTATTTCATCTCAGCCATAGTAACCCCAACTAAGACACCTGGAATATTTGAATATTGGTGGTTCTTGACTTCCTGTAAAGGAAATTTTCAAAGTGACAAACGTTCTGTGAAGTTCCAGAGAGTAATTTAGCCTTTGTGGGCTATGTGGTCTTTGTCTCAATTACTTGAGCCTGCCTTTGTGGCAGTGTTAGATAATATGGAAATGGACGTGTCTGACCATGTTCTAATAAAACTTTATTTACAAAAGCAAGTAGTAGACTCAATTGGGCCAAAGGGTTAGAATTTATAATCTCAAAGCGATGGTTTCAAATTAGCTCTAACCCAGTACTAATGGCTGGTCACAGTTATAGAGAAGGCTGGGCTGTAAATTCAAGGTTGAGCACTGAGGTCTTGCTGGTGCAGGAATCAAGAGCTAGATGAAGCGGACTAGTGAAAACTCTTCTGTATTAACCGAGGCACAAGTGAGGCTTCAGGACTCAGTAATATCACTTCATTAACTATTCTAATAGATAGACTTGGCCCGTGACGACAGGATGGCACTAACCAATTTCCCCTCCTTCTCACAGCTTCCAGTTTACCTTTGTAGGGCATCTGAGAGCGAGTCTTCAGGTACATCTTGCTGCTTCTCTTGGCTCTGACCTTGTTGATCTCATAGCCCACGTTATTACAGCGATTCTTTCTACAACTCAGGCAGAGCCCTTTCTCAAAGGCTTCCTTGGAGTTGCACCTGTAAGCCTTGCTGGGGTTTTCTTCATTCAGCAGGGAGTCTATGAAGAGGTGAATGGAACGCTCGTGCGAGCACTTCACCAGCTGGTCCACATCTGGGCAAAGAGACATGGGAAACTGCAGTTCGGTTGCCTTGCACCAGGGTAGACTCAGAGTCAGGCTCTGCTTTAGGATGTGCTCTTGGAGGCAGCTGCTCGTCAAGCTGACCATCAAAAGTTGACAAGCACTTTTGGCCCTTGCCGTTTGATATTTATGATTTTTTACAAAACCATAATAGATAACACCTGTGGGAGAAGTTGATTCCCTCCAGCTTAACAGAAACTTCCCTTTACTGAAAAGGTCTACCACTTTTGATAGACTTTTAGGTACTCCTAAAAGAACAGTTCTAGAAACCACACCATAAAGGGGAGAACTGTTAAATTAGTAGTTGAGAGGTCAGAGGACAAATTTGGTCCTTGCCTCCCACTTTGTCTGACATAAGGTCTCTTCCTTGTATCCGGGCTAGCTGGCCTGCAAGCTTCTAGGCTATCTCCTAGCTGCCTCCCACCTCACTGTAGGACTATTTCGATTACAAACACGGGTGTATCTAGCTTTTATGTGGGTTCTGTGATCTAAATTTAGATTCACATATGCACGGCAAGTGCTTTACCCACTGAGCCATCTTCCCTCCCCACAAGTGGGTATACTGAAACCACACACTGTAGAGATAGGGAACAGGATACAAGGTCATTGAGACCTAAACCTCAGAACTCACATTTAAGTGACTTGTAGTTGACTCACCTCCAAGTCCTCTCTCTGCAATCACACGGATGGCTTCTCCAATGTTGCATCCTGGCTGGAAAGTGCCTCCGTTGGGATAAATGTCAACATGCCCTACTGGTTTTTGGATCCCAATACTTCGACCGGGTGACCCCCTGGTAAATGTGTGTAAGACATCTACAAAATCTGCATCATCAGGAGAAAGGCGACTGGGGGCTTCTGCATACTCAAAGTTAGGCCCAGCCGGATCCAAGCCTTGGAGGAAAAGAAAGAGTGCCATGGATTTGTAAAGTCTGCAGTAAATTTAACCCTTGCATCAGCATCTGCTCTGCTGAGTATAACTGGAAGTCTTTTAAAGTCCTACCAGCTGGTAGTCTTCACAGTCAGATCTTTCAGTGACTAAGAGTCAAAAAAGTAGGCATAGCTCTTCTAAAATGGAATCTCACTCACTCTCTCTCTCTCTCTCTCTCTCTCTCTTGCTCTCTTTCATTACCTCTCATCCTCCCAGGCTAGCCTTAAACTCTTGATTCTCCTGCCTAAAATTCCACAGTGCTCTGATTAGAGATATACACTAATGAAGCCCACATATTCGAGTTTCCCCCCAGCCTCCATCTTTCTCCACATGCTCCTGTTACTAGGATGGCTTTAAACACACACCATAGCTGCCAATGGCTTTGAACTTGCTGCCTTCACATTCCAAGTATTAGTATTACAAGCATTGCACCGTCAGGCCTAACGTGCATCTCTTCAACTGGCCAGTCTACAGAGATTTTTTTCACACCTAATGGCCCCACGTCCTCTTGTAGGTTATTTCTGAATCTGAGAAGACCATTAATCACTGATCAATTCCTTTCTCCTTCTCTCTACTCCAAAACATTTATAGCCACTTCCTAGATGACTGTCTTATTCCAGAGCTCTCTAGAATCAGTCCTTGTCAGTCTCCCTGGTGCTATGCGAGAGGGAGACCTCTATGGAACAGAGGAAGGTGAGAACTGTTTCTCATGGGAATGTGTGGGTCTCTGGCCTTAGTGCTCTTGTAGACTCCTGTGCCACAGCCAGTAGGTGGAAAGCTAGAACTCAGACAAGAGAAGATGAACATTGGGCTTGAGCCCTAACTCTATGCCCGTGGGTGTCTAGTGGGAGCAGCTTGTGTTCTCTTTCAGAATGGTGGTCACGTTGCTTCTTGTGATAAATGAACAAAACGACAAAATGCCTCTTACCGGTAATTCTATTGACCTTCTTGTTGGTCAGACTTCCTGCCACACCGGCAGCGTGGGCTCCGAGGCTGTACCCTAAGAGGTGGACATTGTCCAGGGGGTAGTTAAACTCCTCCTGGGGGACGATAAATGAAAAAAACATCTTGGTGTGTGGTCAAACATCAAAACTAAAAGTAGTAAAAATGAAAGTAAATGTGGGTTTTAAAAAAATTGCACTACTGTAAATGAATTCTAGTGATTTCATGTTATACCTAAAAGAGACAAATACTCTGTGGTGTTGAGACTTTTTTCTTTAATGACAGTTTGAAACTAGGAGTTTTTTTCCAATCATCTAAAACTGTATTTGGTATGTATGTATATATATGTGTGTGTGTGTGTATACATATACATATATATGTATATATAGTATATAAATATATACTGCATAGTAGATACACATACTCTATCTATCTATCTATCTATCTATCTATCTATCTATCTATCTATACTATTTAAGTGTATATATAAACTTTTGCACATTATCTGTTTGTCCAAATATCCTGCATCCTGTTATTCCTTAAAGTTAGCAAAGCCATAACTAAAGCAGACAAAAGGAAATGGGAAGAGATCACAGGCACATATAGCTCAGTTTTCTGTATCAACAAATGTGGTGGTTTGAATGAGAATGGCCTCCACAGGCTCATGAGTTTAAATGCTTGGTCCTCAGTGGTAGAACTTTAGGGAAGCATTAGGAGGTGTGTCCTTGTTGGAGGAGGTGTGTCACTGTGTGGGGTGGGCAAAGAGAACTTCCTCCCAGCTGCCTAAGGATGCCAGTCTCCTTTTGACTGCCTTAGGATCATGAAGCAGAACTCCTGGGTCTAGCTAGCATCATGTCTGTCTGCATCCTGTCATGCTTTATGCCATAATAATGGACTGAATCTCTGAAACTGTAAGGCAGCCCCAATTAAATGGTGTCCGCTGTAAGAGTTGCCTTGGTCACGGCGTCTCTTCACAGTCATAATAGCCAAACTAAGACATTGCCACGATGTGAAAATACAATTTGAGATGCTTCAGAAAACATCTTAGATCTCAGAGAAAAGGCAATAAGATAAAATAACAATCAGCCATGTGTCTAGCTCTAACCAAGAGTGTTATCCTACACACAGAAGGCTCCTTCTTCCAGTCTTACCTCCATCCAGTTGATGAATCTGGCCACATCATTTCCCACCAGCTTGGTGTAGCCAGCTGACACTGGATAATGTTGCTGGGCCCGATACAACCAGTCTACTACAATGACATTGGAGTCAGGCTCTCTCTTGTATAGGGCGGCCACAAGTTTGGGCACCCAACTCTCGTACATTCCTGTGACCTGAAAAGTACAATACAGGATTTCTTCTGACTATAATTCATTACAAATATGACAAGCATCTATGTGAAATGACAAATACAAATGTTCTTGGAAGCCATTGGGTCAGGCTGAAAACTCAAGCCACAAAGGGAACTCTGATTCTTTCCTATTCCTTCCCCTTCCAGGGCAAATGTACCAGGGAAAGTGCCAGCCTCAGGAACAGTAGACTGGAGATTATCTTGCTTTAAAAAGTTATGTTTTTATCAATTAGTAAGACTTCAACAGTTTACACTATTTAAAAAAAAAAAGATCAGGGTCGACGTATTAAACATTTATAGCCAAATTATACACTTTTAGAAAAGAAATGTTGTTTAATTACTTTTAATTAAGTTAGGAAATGTTTCCCAGAAGAGTCCATTTAAAGTCCAGGCCTGCCGGGCATGTCTGTAATTTTGGCAACTCTGGAGAGTAATGGAAGAGTTAAGTTCATGACCTGCCTCAGTCACAGAGAGATTTCAAGATCAGCCTTGGGGATCTTAGTAAGACTGTCTCGAAAACAAAAGTGGAGAGAGGGCTGGGGCCATTGCACAGTGGCGAAGTGCTTGGCTTGCATCTGCAGAGAAAGCCCTGGGCTCAACATTCAAAACTGCATAATAAGAAAAAGGAAGATATTTTAAAGAGATGCAAATGCACTGCTTATAAAGAATGGTTTGCCCATGCAAACCATTTGCTAAGGATGTTAGGGTCAGGTCACATTGCAGCCACAGTAAAGGCTGTTTGTTGAACTTAGAACACTTCGGCAAATGTGTTCAAGGCAGCTTTTAATGGAGACCTACAAAAATCAACAGGACAAAGGGACCCTTGGATACCCAAATCTACTGACTCCATCTGGAGTTTTACACTTAAATGATGAGTTCTTTTAGATTCCTGTTTTATCGTTTATGCATTTATTAGACTAAAATACCCGAACATGAACTTCGCTTTCATCCCTGTACTAGACAAACTATATAGCTTTTCACCTAGTTTCTGTGCCCTTTGTTGGGGCAAGGCCAGCCCAGAGAGATATGAATTGTATTTCTACCTCTCCTATTAATCAGTTATGCAAACTAACTTCAGCCTTCCTGGGACACCTGAATCAGAAAGCTGGCCCAGAATAGCTCAAAGCTCCCGCATACATTTCCACTTGTGACCAATGGTTCCTGATCTCCTTGTGGGTCAGCTCTGCAACTATTTGAAGCATGGAGAGAAGCTAAAGAAGAAATGATACAAAGCTGACGTCGGCCCACCAAAAGCCCAGTTAAATCTCTTTGAATAGGTCTCAAGTTGGGGTTCAGAGTGTGTCTTCGAAGGAACAAAGTGAACACATGTAGACTATCCTAATCACCTTCCTTCCTGACCACTGCGCTGACTCCCATCTGAAGCTCCCGTAGAAGATCAGGAGAAGATGGTGTCATTTCTTCAGAATATAATGTTAACTGCACCGACTCCTTCCCACCCCCACCCCGAATGAAAACCAGCAAGTGCAGAACTCTAGTGGGAGTGGGCGACTCTCCTGACGTGACAGAAGAGTCCTGACTTCCCTGGGTCCATGCCCTTGAGTGACTTGGAAGCTTATCTCTGATAAACTATTTGTTCTAGGTTCTGTTGTACCTTTTTCTATATCAGCGTTTCCAAGTTAGGCAGTGTGGAAAAGGGCAGGTGACCAATTTACCGGCTCTGTTGGGTATGTGGATTAACTCGGTAGCAACTCCTCTAACCCTTCTTTTTTTTTTTTTTTTGATTCAACATAAAATACAAATGAAAGAAACAAAAGGGGTTGAGGGAGCTGTGCACAGTCCTCTTCTCAGAAAAGGTCTTGTTTTCTAGATTTCTCTTCTCACAAGCCTGTGTCAGACAAGCCTCTGAACCGGAGCCCACTCAGCTGCCTGTAGCAGGTGTTTTGACTGAACCCAGCCAGCATTCGCTCAGATAAGCCAGGATCAGCTGACTTTATTACGGTTCCAGACAAGGCAAGCTCGAGGGATAGGGAAACAGCCGGTCTGACCAGCAATCTCTCCTGAGGCTAGCACTCAAAACACCAAGATACGTGACCTGAAGAGCTCAGGTGCGTTTTATGAGGCAATAGGACCAGGGGCAGTGGCTGGCACTGAGTCTACGCACCACATTAGTCGCTACCTTATCAGAGAAGGAAAGTCTCCCAATCCCGCTGCAACTTTCTAAAGCACCAAATTCTTTCAGGGGTCAGACTGAAATGAGTGAGAGTTGAGACTTGCAGTTGCTTCCCATGCATAAGTGAGTCAAGTGTCTGAGAATGGATTAAGAGTCAAACTATGTACATCCAAACCATCTCCAAACACCTCAAATATAAAGATATTTAACATAACTTATAGTTTATGTTAGGGACTTAGACTTTCATCATATGCTATATACCATAGTAGTTTCAGTCTAGTAAATGATATCTTAAAAACAAAAAGCCATCTGTATGGGTCTTGCTGTTGACATAGCCATAGAAGTTATAAATGATTGCATTAACAAAATCACTTCAGTGTTTGGGAAGAGATATCTGTATTGGATGTATATTGCTTTTTCCTATTTCTCATTGGAATTCAGTATACAGCTATAGCGTTCAAAAGCTGCATCTAAATAAGAAGATGATGCATCTTTAACCATCTCTTTTATATAAATTATTTTTAATATATAATGTAACCTGCTCACTAGGACCTGAAAATTGTAAAAGTAAATTGAAATATTCACATAACAGGACCAGGGAAAGCAACCATTTGGCATATTTGGGAGGGGGCTATTTATGAATATTTTAAATAAGTAGCTTTAATCACAGCTTGTACTTTTGCTCCTCTCCTTTTTATGTGTGTGCGTGTGTCTGGGTGAGTACATGTGGGATAGCCTGAGGTATTGTTCTTCAGGAGCTATCCACCTTGCTTTTTGAGATGGGAATCTCGATCAGAAATAGGCCAAGTAGCTAGCTTGGCTTGCCCGTGAGGTCCACAGATCTCTCTGCTGGTGCCTCCCTGGGATTGTAGCGCTATGCACCTGTGCCCTGCTTTTTATTTACTTAGTTTTTTTTACCGCTAGAATAGAACTCAGGTTCTCTGCTTTCCAGGAAAATATTTTATAGCCCGAGCTACCTCCATAAGAATGTTCTCCAGCCTTCTTCCATGACAGTTCTCTGATAAACTCCCTTAAGTTTGTAACTGGAGCAAATTGGAAGCAGAGGGGCCTTAGTGAAGTCTAGATGAAGCCCTTTGGTTTACACTAGGTTAGTAAGATGAGGCCTAGAGATGACAAATGGTTTGATCGCATCATAGGACTGGAGAACAGCCATGAGGCATCTGAACAGCTTTTCTGCTCTGGTCTCCTTTACTCTCACAGCTGACCTTCAGGAAAGAGCCTTCGGTGAATGCATGAATGCATGAAAGAATGAAAGAGAGAAAGGAAGGATGGAAGGAAGGAGAGAGAGAGAGAGAGAGAGAGAGAGAGAGAGAGAGAGAGAGAGAGAGAGAGAGAGAGAGAGAACAAATCTTTTCCTGGTTCTGGGGGAGCTCATCCTGTGTGTATCAGGATCGTGCCAGGCTTCCACTGACTTCCCAACACCGTAACACGTCCTTATCTAGTCTTGAGTGGAACATCCTTTTTTTACCTTCATAAATGATCCAAGGGTAGCTGACAGTCACTGTGTTGAAACAAAGGTGGGCACCAGCCAGGGGAAGGATTGATGAACTTGGGACTATTGGGGCTACCATGAACCAAGATTGCCTCTATCCAAGTTTAGAAGGAAGCTGTCAGAGAGTTGACAAATACAGATGCTGGGTTTCCAATAGCTGGGGTCTGGTTGACCCTAACCCTCTCTTTACTCCCGAATTGGTCTTACCGTCCATCCATGGATCACCACGAAGGTCTTGCTGCTGTGGTTGAAGTGGCAATTAGACACAGAGTCTGCTACTCCAGGAATGAGATGACAAGTGTCCTCAGCCGTGTCTTCAGGGGTCCTTAGGGCAAATTTACTTTCGATGTCTGCAAAATCTCTTCCCACTTCAGGAAAGGAAATTGGAGGGATTATTTGGTTTTACTCAGGACCGACAGGTTTTAGACTCACATGCAGCCAATGCCAACAACACCCTTGATTTTTCTAAAGCAGGTTTTCCTAAAGGAATATGGGTCTGTGCAGGCGTGAGGACCTGAGTCTAGAACACCAGAACCCTCATAAATGCCAGGTGGGCGTGGTGACCTGCCTGAAACTGCAGCCTCACAAGGCAGAGGTGGGATCTTCCGAGTGAGCGAGCGAGCTGCAGTAGTAGCCATATTGGTGAGCTCTGGGCTTGATTCTAAGACCCTACCTCAAAGAATAAGGTGAGAGAGTGCTCACGAACAACCTTCATCATCCTCAGGCCTCCATATGTGTGTGTACACATGCATACCTGCACACACGCAAACATCATACACTGTACACGCCCGTACATAAAACTATTTTTAAAAGAAAGAAAAGAACGTGGCTTGCAAGAGAATGCCTGATGTCCCACTGGTGACAGGGTGGACAGAGATTCTCTTAACTGTGACTTAAGCAATCTGACTCTCAGCCCTCTCAGTCCCCGTCCTCTTAGGGAGTATGTGGGTGTGCACTTAATTCACACAAGTGAACTATGATGTAGAAATTCTGCAATTTCATCATGTCTCAAGTGACTACTAGGCCAAGATGGGAAAGACAGGGCGGACTAGCACTCAGGACTTCTGGTTCAAGTTCAAAGTTTATGCTCCTGGAGAACACTGCGTGTAGATCTCATGTGGCATGGCTCCTGTTACGTTCTGAGTTATTCCACTTTCTTTAAATACGTGATTATTATATTTATCTAAGGTTTTCCTATGAGAACACAATCACTCATTTGAAGGAAGGACTCCCCTCCCCCCACCTACTCATTATCAGAATTTTAAAAGAAGGAAAGTTGGGAAACGTTGACTGTCCTAACGGCAGCATGTGCTGCCTCAAACCATTCTGAGAGAGCAGAGGGTTCAAAGATACCACAATTTGTGTGAGTCATAGTCGATACATTCTCTAGGTAGCTATCCTCTTCCGTTTGTCCTTAGAACATTTCACACAAAGTTAGACCTTTAAAATTATGGCAAACTCTTAGCTAGGTGGTGGGAGCAAATGCCTTTAATCCCAGCACTTGGAAGCCAGAGGCAGGCAGGTCTCTGTGAGCTTGAGGCCAGCCTGGTCTACACCGTGAGGTTCATGACACCCAGGGCCACACAGAGAAACCATGTCTTAAAAAAACCAAAAGAAAGAAGTAACAGTAAATCAGACTGTAGAAGGAGTTTGCTCTCCTTCTTTACACTAAATCATGAACTGGATGAAAAGAGAAGGTAAACCTAGATTTTGAAACTGTTGACATATATCTAAATGCTGATAATCTTTATGATTATTTATAGAAAGGAAAAATTGGTAAGTTGCTAATACAATCAGATCCTTTTCAGGAAACAGAGGAAACTCTTCCACAGAGGAGTTAGGAACAATTACTTAATTCTTGGTCAATTTATAGACACAGTCTATTTATATATATATATATATATATATATAAATATATATATATATATAAATATATATATATACATATATATACATATATATACATGTATATATATATACATATATATATATATATACATATATATATATATATGTAAAAAGTATATATATATATATACACATATATATATACTTTTATATATATATATACTTTTACTTATATATATATATATATATACTTATATACTTTATATATATATATATATATGTATATATATATATAAGTATATATATATATATATACTTATGTATATAGATATAAGTATATATATATATATATATTTATACACTTATACGTATATATATATATAAGTATATATATATATAAAAGTATATATATACTTTTATATATATATATATATATATACTTTTTACATATATATATAAAAGTATATATATATATATACATATATATATATATACATACATATATATACATGTATATATATACATATATATACATATATATATATATATGTTTCAATATAAATGTATTCCTTTTTTTACAAATAAAAATTGAAACCTCTAATTTCAAACTGACATTGCAAAAGTCAAGCCAAGAAGGACAATAAGAAGGATTTGCTAAAAGTGAAAGCGTGGGCATTGTAATTGGACTCCTCATCAGTTATATGAGGACTGGCAAGCTTTTTCTTCTTAAAGATTATTTTTAAGTGCTGTAGTTAGTGTCTGAGGGATTCATTATAAGCAGTGATTCAATTGTGCATGTGAGCGCGCGCGTGCACACACACACACACACACACACACACACACACACAAGCAAATCTGTGCTACCTAAAACACAGGAGATGTTTCTTAATAACTATATTTGCTAGAAATAAATGAGTTTCACAATAATAGCTAAATACTCTAAATGCATTTATCCAACTCAGAGACTGTGCTAAACTCCTGATCTTTTATTTAAAGATTTTTATTTATTTATTATATGTAAGTACACTGTAACTGTTTTCAGACACACTGGAAGAGAGTTCTGATCTCATTACAGATGGTTGTGAGCCACCTTGTGGTTGCTGGGATTTGAACTCAGGACCTCTGGAAGAACAGTCAGTGCTCTTAACCGCTGAGCCATCTCTCCAGCCCTAAATTCCTGATCTTTAAAGCTCTTAATAATACACGGCATTTATCCTGCTACCAAGACTGTGAGCACTCCCTATCTTATTTAATGACTCAGCCTTTCTTCTTCCTTCTAAACCAGAAAACACTGTTAACCTCACTAGCTGGCAAAAAAAAAAAAAAGATGTTATGTGCCATTAACCTAATTAATCTGATTTTGCCCAACAAGTTATTTTAATTTTAAAAAGTGTTTTACAAAATATAAAAGTAATCTCTCTCCCTCTCCCTCTCCCCCTTCCCCTTCCCCTCCGTCTCCCCCTCTCCGTCTCCCTCTCTCTTTCTCTTTCTAACACATGTGCAGAGGTCGGACTCAGTTCTTTCCTCCCAGGGTGGAGGATAAAGCTCAGGTCGTCTGGCTTTCATACAGCCTTAATCTACTAAGCCATCTAGCCAGCCTGATTATCAGTCCTTTTCAACCAGAGGCGACTGAATGATCCAGCAGACAAGCTCCCTTACATTTTTACATTGCTGTGTTAGAAGATTACCTTGAGCACCTCCAGAAATGCCACTCTCTTGTGGCCTCCTTTGCCCTAGAATTTGACAAGTTAGTGGCCCTGCTGATGTTGAAATGGCCACGGAAATTCTCTGAAATTATTAAGGCTGACTTTGTATGTTTCCATGAAAAAAAAAAAGTCCAGTTTATCGTGGAGATCCATATCCAGGGCTCAGGTTGGATACCATACAACCAGCAGCATGTCTACTGGACCCACCGCTGGATGAGAAAAGAGACAAGAATTCATCACATAGATCTGCACATGGAAAGTTTCATTTTAGTTTTAATGGGAAGTGTGTGTGTGTGTGTGTGTGTGTGTGTGCGCGCGCGCGCGCGCGCCAAGTTTTCATATTAAAATGGTGCTGTTTAATGAGCAAGGCGATACTTTTGATTTTATGTTAGCTATGAAGTCACGGATCTTTCTGCTGCTTAGTCTATGCAGGAGGAATTTTTCATATTGATTAGTTAGTGTTTGCTGGCCTTTAAGAATGTCTCAGTATCCTAAAGATTTCCCAACCTCTGTTGCCCCTGAAGCAGAAACTGACAAGACCATGTAGAGTCAGGTAAGAAGATGAACCCCAGGCACGCTCCCATGAGTAGATTTCATCATCAAGGTACACCCTGGGTTGACGACTGGAGTGTCAGGTGAGCTTGACTAATCTGAGGTGACTGTTGCTAAGGAAACTAGGAAATGTATCAGGGACTCTGCATTCATCCAACTGTGCTGTTGCCTTTTGCAATTTTCCTAGGAAAATTAAGTCCAGGTTGGAAAAAGGAAGGGGAGAGTAAAAGAGAGGGGGAAGGAAGAGAAGGAGAGGACTGACTGAGGAAGTGAGGAAGATGAGAAAGAATGAAGGAGAGAGACAGAGGTCTATCCTTTAAAGACTTCCATCCTGAATTTGACCCAGAATAGTAATACCACCCTGACAACTGCAACCAACCACACCAGGGTGATTACACACTGGGGTGATGTGTTTATGTAGGCAAATCAGAAGGCAATATGTTCCCTTTACTGTGTAATCTTTATTCCTACGTTTCCAAAAAGACAGCTCAAATGTAGTGTATAACAAAGAAAAGAAATTTATCCTCCTATGGATGATGATAGTCACAGAGATGAAATTAGGCTTAGTCAAATCACCGTAGAGACGGCGGGGGTTAGATAGAGGGACTGTAGTGCTGTCAGAAAAAGTAGCACGAAAGTCACAGGTGACACTGAAGAGAGATGGACGCCATCAGAGGAGGAGCACCGAGTGTCTGAAGACTCAGAAGAACTCAGTCAGCGTCACTATACGGTTTTCTCAGATCACACACACACACACACACACACACACACACACACACACACCCCACAATGCAGACTTGGTGATGATTATGTGGAAACAGGCTGTGGTCAGAGGAGAAGGGACAGGACCCTTTGAAATGTTTTCATCAGCTCCACTGGACAATCTGACAGAACAGAAACAGTCAGTCAAGGAGTCTAAAGTCTCCTCTACAACAAGCAGTAAGGGGAGGCTGTGCTAAAAATAGCCTCTGTCAAAGGCACTGAACATCTTTCCACTGCGACTCTCCCCCCACTTGTCTCCCCACGCCTTTCAATGCTGCTATTAATCAATCACTCTCGTGTCAAGCTCTTTTCCAATGTCATCTCCCTGTTATTTAACTCTAATATTAACCTCAAGGGAGCACTTAGGCTGAGGGAACGGGACTTCGTGGAGCGGGACTCTCTATGCTCCTTCTCTTAGCTCTCCGCTTTCCTGCCTGGGACCAGGAGAGGCTGCAGGGGCGTCAGGAAGAAGCCCAGGGCAATGCCTCTCAAACTCATACACTATTCGTGGAAAAAAAAAAATCAAGAGTGAACAAGGAAACTGGGAGCCCAGAGCTGGGATCACTCCAAGCTGTGCCTTCCCTACTCAGTCTTACCCCTAGGTGAACTCATTTGTGGGACAAAGGGCTAGTCCTGCCATGGTAGAAGAAACCCACTCTAAAGGACGGTGGAGAAAATGGAAAGATGATAAGAGGAAATCATTTCACATCTCCTCAGGCATAATATTCCCCAAATACATTTTATTGATAGGAAAATCAGGTGTTGGCTAAAATCCAAACTTATTATTTAATTATTTAGGTGTCCCTTTAAAGCAACGTATAAGGGAGGGCCCCAGGACTCTTTGAGTCTTGTCAACTTTCCTAATGTTAGAGCTTATGTTGCTAAACCCAGAAGGGTGACACTAAGCAGCTGAGAAGCAGGGTCCACAGCTTCTAAAGGAACCTTTAGCAAAACCTAAAAATGTGGACGACCTTTTCTATGAGAGTTTACGGTAAAAGTCATGCTATACTGTGGTGTACTTTCTGACATGTGAACTGAAAGTTTGCTCCTAGTTTCTTAACCAGAGTTGCAAACTATGTAGAAAGACAACCTGCCACCGGAGAGGAAGAATCTCCAGGATCCTAAAACCACCCGAGATTCTTATCTTTCGTGCAGTTCTGCCACGACGGATTCTCTTTCCTTTGATAACAAGACATTTACAGCGATACGCAGAAATAAAAGCGAGTTTTTAGCTGCAGTCATAGGCTCCACTAAGACTGGAATTAGGCTGCGGACGGGACGTGCCACCTTAGAGCACCTCCAGGGGACACCACCCTCGTGGCGATTCCACCAGCAGCAACACAAGGGAACTCCAGCCTTCTTTTATGACTTCTCAATTGTGGGCAGGTCTCGACTTCAAGGCCATAAAGTAACTTGCTACTGACCCTAGTCTTCTCTAGGCAGAGAAAGCAGGCAGAGCTGCGGAGGTGACCGCTTTCGGGACCCTAGTGGTGAAAGCGACCTCCCTCAGGCTCTAGAAAATCCCATGTGCTCTCAGCTGGCTGAGCGCCTTGCTTAGGGCGAGCCTCTTCTAGGACAGCAAGGAAAGGACACAGAGCTGAACTGGCAACCTCTAAGCCACAGACTCAGGCGGCTGGTGGCTGAGCCTGGTTTTCTGCAGGGTAGGTAGGCTCTTTGCTGGGTTTTCTTGAGTACAGAGCTAAACCGAGAGCGAGGAACGCTTGCAGGACGCCAGTTTCCAGGACTCCGCGCCACGCGTTTCACGGCGCCACCGCGCACTCCTACAGTAGCTCACAGCCCCGCGCCGAGAGCGCAGAGCCCCATGAAGATGGAATGCACACAACGCGTCCTCCCACCCGCAACTCGATGGGGACACACTCGGTTCACTCTTCCCGCCTCCAGAGGGGTCTAACCCGCAGTCCTAGCAAAGTTAGGGTCACCTTGGTCCGCGTGCCTTGCATTCAGCACCCCTGCTCCCTACAGGAAGGTTACCACCAGTCACTACAGCTTCACTCGATCTCTGCGTCTCCCTATCCTACGCACCATACCCCCGCGCCCCCGCCGTTCCCTACGATGGTCGGTGGCGGGAGAAAGCTGGGGACAGAGCGGGAACTCGGGAGAAAGAGAGAGGGGGAAAAAAAAAGCGGGAAGCCGGAGTCGCTGCAGCGTGATGGGAGGCAGAGTCTCTCCTTTCTCCTCCTAGATTCCACTCCAGCCACCCTTCCCGGGAATCTCTGGCTACAGCGCCTGGGAGTCCCAGTGCACGTCCTTTCTAACTTTCTCCCTCCCATCTTCAGATGGGGGAGAGTGGTCCGGTCCGGGTCTGCAGGTGGAGGGGAGTTGGCGCAAAAAACGTACCGTCTGCTGCGGCCACCCCTCCGCGGAAGGCGGTCAAACTCTGGAGCCAAACTCCCAGGGCCACCAGGAGCAGGGCTTTGCTCTCCATCTCCGGGCGCGCCCTTCTGCTTTGCTGCTGGAACTGTGCGACACGGGCAGTCAGGCAGGCGCGGATCCGCGTTGCAAAGGGTTGAGCCGGAGGCGCCAGAGGACTGGAGCGCGGTGGAGCGCCGCAGGGCAAGTCAACCTTTAAAGGGGAGGGCAGAACAGCTACAAGGGGCAGAATTCCTCGGAGGAGGAGGAGGAGGAGGAGGAGGAGGAGGAGAAGAAGGAATCGAGTCTGACCCTGTTTCCACTGCACAGCTGTTTAAGTGACTGGAAATATGCAAATAAGCCTCATCACCTATTGGCTATAAAATCATAAGTTGGGGGGAGGACTCTAAATTCACTTCCAAATATTTGAGCAAACTGTAACGAGCCTCAACGGTGCCAACGAGAAGAAGGGGAAAGGGCAGGAGGGGAAGCTTGCTTGTCGCTTAGGCTCCAGTTTGCCTACCCGGAGGAATCTGATCCCTAGGGACCCTGTAGAGGCAGGGAGGAGGGATTTACACTGATTTATGTTAAGTAGTCTACGACCAGTTTTCTGAGGGGAATAAGTTTTACTCTTAAACAGCCTTTGCCCAACGCTTTCACCCTTCCCCCTTTTTGATAAATCCTTTGTTAAACTTGAGAGATCCTTTCAAACGTACCTTCTCCCGCCCCCCACACGTCCTCACGTGCCAAAGGGACATTAGGACACATTGCTCAGCGCCTGGTGCCTGCGCGGTCTGCTTTTTATCTTGGCAATATAGATCTCCTTCTGTGGTAGAAGAAAAGACCCACTTGCTTTAACTAGTTTCTAATTTTTGCGTTATGTAAATTGCACTCGATCCTTTAATTCAGCAAGAAAGTGAAGAATAACATCTATTTTCAGAGGCAGAAAGTCATAGTCAAATATTTTAAACCATCCTGGATTTTCAGTGGGAGAAGTCATGCCAAAAGACCATTCCAAACCTACAAAGGCAGTACATAGATTAGTGATGTCCCAGGGTACGGGGATATGGGGCGCAGGGGGTGTGGGTGAGGATCGTGATAGAAATATTCCAAATTCTATTATGCTTATCATTGTACAATTACGTAGATGCATTAATATTAAATTGTACTCTGCAAGGGTGAATACCGAGCTTTTGCAAAGTGGATTAGCACATGTTTGTAGAAAAGCAAGAAAAATAAAATCACATCATATGCTATGCTCATCTGCAAGTATCTTTTTAAATGAAGAGGGTATTGATTAGCTAGAGAAAACAATAAACATTAAATTCCCCACCTTAATGCTGAGAAACCACCTCAAAAAAAAAAAAAATCAGTTCTCGCCGGGTGGTGGTGGCTCACGTCTTTAATCCCGGCACTTGGGAGGCAGAGGCAGGTGGATTTCTGAGTTCGAGTCCAGCCTGGTCTACAGAGTGAGTTCCAGGACAGCCAGGGCTATACAGAGAAACCCTGTCTCGAAAAAACAAAACAAAACAAACAAACAAGAAAAATCATTTCTCTTTACTGACCTCAGTGTTTTTAATAGGGTCCCCCCCCTCCTACACACACACACACACACACACACACACATACACCCTTGTAGGTTAAGGGGATCAAAAACTCAATAGTTTAATATAGGCCCACTATAAAAATTTCTCCCAACTATCAACTAGAAACCTAACATGCTGCTCTGTGGATGAATTCCAGCCTGGTCTCACCATCTCAGCTTGCCCCGCGATCCTTAAACAGTGCATCATCCGCCTTCATTACTGACCCCAAAGCATGTGGTGAATCTTGAAAGCTGGCAAGAGCGAAACCCCACAGAACAACTTTGGAAATGGCAGAGACACTCCAGGGCACATAACTAGAATGTGGCCAACCTCCAAGAGAAGTACATAGGAAACTCTAATTTTAAAACATGACAGTGGCTTAAAAGACGTAAAAACAGAAGTGCAGAAATACTTAGTGTTTTATCTAGAATAGCCACACGGTCTCATTTCAAGAATAAAAGTCATTTGATCAGACTCTAAACCGACCTGCACTTCTATCTCTAACTTTCAGAGAACTTCGAGAGTCTATGAGATTAAGGGGTAAAGGGGCATTTGACACAATGCATTTTAAAAATGACTCCCCAGTTAACCAATCATAGAAAGCACTCAAGAGTTGGGGAACACATACATATCTATGGTTGGTTGTTGCTGTCGTATGTGAACCTGACTTATACTGGTGTATATTGTCACTTTGCATGACCAGTAAGGTGCAGCGATTTCCAAGAAGAACTAACACGGAATTCAGACATGTTGGCTGCTCTCCAGGGGACAAGTGGTGGGTAGGTGGGTGTGGCGGCCACACTTGGTCGTGATTGGTTGTGCTGGCCTTGGTCAGGTGCCCTAGTTCTCCCTGCAGACGCTCACATGAGCTCCAGGTCAGGATTCTGTGTGCTTTTGACAAGTCTGATGCCCAGACTTCCACAAGGTTATTTGACCATGCATAGTTTGAGGCTTGCCTTCTTCTAAAACTGACTTTGTCTTTGTAATAGACTAAAAAAAAAAAAAAAAAAAAGTTATGTTTGAACAAGCTGAGCATTTTTAAATGTTTAAAAAAAAATTAGTACCCTTAGGGTAGGGCACTTTGGCATCTGCTATAGTTAAAAGCGATGTAAGTATAAAACCAAATATGTATAGCTCACAAAACACTGAAATTCTAGATGTTAAGTGATACATTATTTCTCCACCACTGACATGAGCCAGTTCAAGCCAGATGATATTATATTAAAGGCAGATTTATTGGGAAGTTGCTCTTAGGTGAATTCACTGGCCCCAAGGATTGAGGCCAGGGGAGTTTCCATGGGGAGGCAGGCAGAGGGTGAGAAAGAGAAAAGGGGCATGTGCCCAGAGAGAGAAGAAGAGGGAGAGGGAGAAAGGGAGGGAGGGATCACGCAAAATGTCTGGATTTTATAGGAAAGAGCCTCTGGGGGGGAAGTGCAGCCTAGCTCCTGGACTGGAATGTTCAGGGGTGGGGGCAGGGTGTGCCAGGTAGGGACTAAGGGATGCTGGGAGAACCTGAAGGCCAGGTCTGTTTTGATATGTAAAATATGCACCTTAGTCCCTTGTTGGGGGTGGGGGTGGGGGGAGAAGGGTCTAAAAGCAAATGGTAAGGAAATACTGTTTGCTCTTCTGACTGTCTATCTGTCATTGATTGACTGCTTGCTATTTGCACATTGGGGAATTTTCATCCTCTTCTGCATTTAGTGATTTCAGCTATAACAGAGCTGAAAAATACTCCCATATTACAGATGGGAGAAAATGAAATTCCCCCAAAGATTAAGCAGTATCTCCAAATGTACCTCTCCTACTTCGGTGGTTTCAGGAGAAAAAAAGGTAATGTGCTAATTTTTTAAGATTTTAATTGCAAACTAAAAAGGGAAGCAGACATTTTTTCCGTACATGCAGATTTTGAGTCGGACGCTAGTCTATGTTTTCTTACTAAAACTAAAATATGATGAAGTGTCTAAATAAGGTTGAAAGAGCATTGCGCTAGGTTGGAGCTGCTAACTAGAAAACGCATTGACTGTGAGAACAACATGCTTAACACACATCTGAAAACACAAACTCTGAAAACACAAACTTATTAATGTACAAATATTTAGGGCTGGAAAGAAGACTTTGTAATGGCTAAGAGCACTGGCTGCCCTTCTGGAGAACTTGGGCTCGATTCCTAGAACCCAGGTAGTGGCCCACACCATCTGAAACTGGAATTTCAGGGGATCTGATGCCCTCTTCTGACCTCCGGCAGAGACAGATATTTTGGGTGGCCAATAGATAGGTTTTGGCCTGTGGATCCTTTCCTAACCAGCTGTTACACAACACTATGTTGTAGAATCCCAAATAATGTTACTCAGACAGAAGACAGTTTCTTCTGGAAAAGCTGAGTGTTGTGACTGAAAGATGTCAAAGACACAACCGAGTAGTGTATAAAGCCAGTTTCCTACAAGCCCCCCCCACATACCCTCCCCCTCCCCCCCACAAACCCTCCCCCCCCACATACCCTCCCCCTCCCCCACATACCCTCCCCCTCCCCCCCCCCACTCTGTGACTGTGCTTGCTTGGAGAGTGCCAAGCGCAGTGGAGTGTGGGATTGCTTCAGGCTGTGAGGACATGGTGCAAAATGATCTGGGAGCATCTTAAGGATTTTGTTTTTTTTTCATGAGTTATAGTCACCCAGTCTCCACTTCCTAAAACAATAAACAGCCAACAATGAAAGCAAAATATGTAGACACAAGGGTGTGTAAGGAAGGATATCTACCAGTTTTGTCTGAATAAAGTTAAGAGAAATAAAAGTCAATTTTTAAAAAAGAACAAACTTCCCCCCAAGAGCCATTGTGTTGCAATGGTACTGTTAACCAAGACTGTGTGGCAGGGAAAGGGAACAGACCATTCCAGATAGAGAGGATGCAGCCTTTCCTATGAGACAGCTCATAAGAACTAAAAAGGATGCCCCACCCGCCACACTGCTCCTAGCCCATGTTCATTTATGAGCAGATTTCTTCCCTTTCCTAAAAATAAATAAACAAAAAATAAAACGAAAATAAAAACTTAAGTCTACATAGGAGGCCTAGTTAATAACGTGGATACATGAAACCACAAAAGCTTTCTACTGGGATGTCACAATTAGAGATAACATTAGACCCTTCTGCAAAACCCAAGCTTAGCGCCCCCTGCTGACATTATGGTCACATTACCGCCTCTGAAAAAAAAAGAGCTATTTTACTTACTTATTCTAGATTTTTAATTTATCATACAAAGGAATGGATCTCATTACAGAGTTTTAGTACAATTGTGCCATTATAGTCCCGTCTTCCCTGCCCCTTGCCTCTTATTGGTCTCGGTAACCTCTCAAACTGAACCCTCTTCTGCTTTTACATCATATAGTCTACTACCGTCACTTCTTCCTCCTCGCCTCTTCTCTTTCTGAGTCTGGCTTATTTTGTTTAGCAGTGATTTCTACTTCCATCCATTTTCTTGCAAGTGTCATGAGTTTTTTGTCTATTTTTGAATGAGATTCTGATATATATATATATGTATATATGCATATATATACATATACATTTACACCTGTATATGTGTGTATATGTATATGTGACATATATGTGACATTTGAAATTTTTAAAGAAAATAAAGCAAAGCACAATGTGTGTAGAATGCCCATTAAAGACGTCTTAGGGATAGAGGATTTCACTGCCCCAGCTCAAAGTGTAAAGTCTTATGCATGTGAAGGGCAAAGGGAACACATTTAAATGGCAACCTTCTTTTCTTTCCTTTCCTTTCCTTTCCTTTCCTTTCCTTTCCTTTCCTTTCCTTTCCTTTCCTCTCCTCTCCTCTACTCTCCTCTCCTTTCCCCTCCCCTCCTCTTCTCTTTTTCTTTCCTTTTCTTCTCTTTTCTTTTGTTTTTTTTCTTTTCTTCTCTTCCCTTCCCTTTCCTTTAAGCCTTTCACTAAATCATCTAGAAAACAGGTAAAAAGCCGGGCAGTGGTGGCGCACGCCTTTAATCCCAGCACTCCCTGAAGAGGCAGGCGGATTTCTGAGTTCGAGGTCAGCCTGGTCTACAGAGTGAGTTCCAGGACAGCCAGGGCTACACAGAGAAACCCTGTCTTGAAAAAAACCAAAAAAGAAAAAAGAAAGAAAGGAAGAAAGAAAGAAAGAAAGAAAGAAAACAGGTAAAAGTCACCTTCAATACCTTAAAACACAAGCATCCCAAAGTTTAGACCTAGGGAGTCTTACCGAGCCTTAGGGTCTGTGAGGCTGCCATCGTGCAGTGTTCCGTCAGCATTTAGCACGCTGTAGCAGTGAGGACCCGAGACTATGACTGACTCCATCTCACTCTGGGACGAACAGGACCGTTAGTACTTCTGTAAGTTTACTGCAGCATAAACTCCAGCTATCTAAACGCAGGGACTGTCAGATTTCCTGCCGGGAGATATCTTATCCTACGTGTGCATTTAGAAGACCTGAGGGTGCTCTTAAAATTCTTGAAATAAGGTTGTAAGGTGGCTTGGTGGGTAAGGTACTTGCTGTGCAGGCCTGAGGATCTGAGTCCAGTCTCCAGCAACCAACGTTGGATGAGGTGATGCACACCTGTAAATCCAGAGCCGCAGAGAAGAGAAAAGAAGGACTTGGAAGTTTGCTGGTCAGCCATTCTAGACGAACCCGAATTCCAGATTCAGTGAAACATACTATCTCAAAAAGTAACAAGGTGGAGAGCAAAAGAGAAAAATGGATCTTTGTTCTGCCCGTGCCATTTGTTCCACAGGCAAGGGCAAGTGCACCTGTGCACACACACATGCACACACACGTGCACACACCTTAATTTATATATAATATTTAGTGTTAAATGAATGTAATAAACTGAAATATATGACCATAATAATTCAGTATTTTGTCTAGCGAAACTTGTTTCTCTCAACATCTATAACTTTTTACAGCATATTGGTAATATTTTTCATGGGATAAGAGGAATCCAACATTCTTACTGTACAATTGAAGGGGGAGTCAGTGAAAAAAACACACCATTGGGGCTTTTAAAGAGCTGTGGGGATGCCAAGTAGATCTTACTAAAATATTAGTCCATCAAGTGTTTTCCTCTTTACTTAATATAGACATTGATTCATTATTTGCAAAGACACATCAGGAAAACTGGGTGAAGTCAAAGCACGGATAACTCAGACATAGTCATGAAGATGATTTCGGTAACTGCAGTCCTCTTCCTGTCATCTGTTTACGTCATCTTCACGTATCCAATGACAGCTCAATTACAGCTCTGCACCATATCGCTCTTTTGGAGAAAGACTGCGTTAGGTTCTGCAACAATGAATGCAGATTGTCATTGGATGGGAGGCCCATATTTCAAAGTTAGTCTTCCTTTTTCATTGCAAGACATTATGTATCCTGCAAATAATGTTCAATATTAGAATGCAATACTCTCTTGTGTATCTCAAGTAAACAATAGACTTGGCAACCGTATACCCAGAGTGAAAAATGGATAAACCAGTAGCCTTAGCCAACTCTGCTATAGATTTGCATGTGTTAGACAACTGAAGAACACAGGATTATACATATGTGTGTGTGCGTATGTGTGTGTGTTTTGTAAATAACTTCTTTCACTTAGCCAAATATTTTTAAGGTTCATCCACATTGAAACATACATCAGTCCTTCATTCCTAGGGCAATCTTCTCCTCCTCCTCCACCTCCTCCTCCTCTTCTTCCTCCTCTTCCACCTCCTCCCCCTCTTCCTCCACCTTCTCCTCCCCACCTTCTCCTCCTTCTCCTTATTCTAAATATTTATTTATTTTACATATATGTGAGTACACTCCAGCTATCTTCAGACATTCAGACACACCAGAAGAGGGCATCAAATCCCATTACAGATGGTTGTGAGCCACCATGTGGTTGCTGGGAATTGAACTCAGGACCTCTGGAAGAGCAGCCAGTGCTCTTAACCACTGAGCCATCTCTCCAGTTCCAAGTCTGTTCTTATAACACCCCATTCTTGTTTTAAAAAAAACAACCCTACCTTTTATTAACTCATTTATAAGTTAAGGGGTATCTGAGTTGTTTGGACTATATAAATAATGCTGCTTCTCATGCAGTGTGAGGAATAGAGATGCAGTTGTTTAGCAGGAAGGAGTCACGAGGCCATAGAGTAAGTATTTAAGTTTAAGCATGTGAAGATTGCCAAGTCTTTCCCCACAGAATTTACTAAAGTTCCTGCTGGGAGTGAGTTATCATCCATGAGTGCTGCACTTATAATAATCATTTCATAGCACTGCAACCTCCTAAAGCAGAGACTCATCCAGTCTCCATGTATTTATCACCGCAAAGAGAGAACCGGGAGGAAGGGGGCTGACTTCTTTCACTCAGCAAATGATTGGATAAAGTTAAACACTTAAGAGATGAAAATAGGAATATGGTACTAGGTAGTTGTGGTGGTTTGAATAGGCTTAGCTCATGGGAAGTGGCACTATTAGGAGGTGTGGCCTTGTTGGAGAAAGCACGCCTCTGTGGGCGCAGGCTTTGAGGATTCCTAGTGCTCAAGCTCCACCCAGTGTAGAAGAGACCCTTCTGCTGCCTTTGGATCAAGATGTAGAGCTCTCAGCTCCTCCTTCAGTACCATGACTGCCTGAACACTGCCATGCTTCCCACCGTGATGATAATGGACTGAACCTCTGACATTGTAAGCCAGCCCCAGCTATATGTTTTCTTTTATAAGCGTTACCTTGGTCATGGTGTCTCTTCACAACAAAGAAATCCTAACTAAAACATTAGTTAATTTTTCTGTACAATAATTTTATGTTGTAGTTTCCTCGACAAGATGGCTAAAATAAAAGGGCAGAATAAAAAAAATAAAAATAAACAAACCTCGTTACAGCCTTAGAGAAACTTAGGTGTGATAAAAATGGTGGTGTACTCCTGCTCCTACTGACGTTTGTGTAAACGGGTAGAAAACATCAGGTCCGTATGTTGTTATAGGCATGTGTGATTATACTTTAGTGCCTTTTAACATCTAAAACGTGTTTATTGGCATATGTTAAGTATACATATAATAGGTCTTATTATGTGTGATGGTTTGTATATGCTCGGTTCAGGGAGTGGCACTATTAGAAGGTGTGGCCTTGTTGGAGTAGGTGTGTCACTGTGGGCGTGGGCTTTAATACCATCATCTTAGCTGCCTGGAAGTCAGGCTTCCACTAAGCAGCCTTCAGATGAAGATGTAAAAATCACAGCTCTGCCTGCACCATCCCTGCCTGGATGCTGCCATGCTCCTGCCTTGATGATAATGGACTGAACCTCTGAACCTGTAAGCCAGTTCAATTAAATGTTGTCCTTTATAAGAGTTGCCTTGGTCACGGTGTCTGTTCACAGCAGTAAAACCTTAAGTAAGACATTATGACATATTCATGCATGTATATACAGCATCTGATATATTTTGACAGACATCACTTGCCATTCTTTGAATTGGTGTTTCAGTGCAACATTATTAATAATTATCCTTTTTAAGGGCTTAATGAATTTTTGTTACCTTGGCAAAGTCAAGGCATCATTTTATTTCTATATTCTACAAGAATTCTACCAACTCCCCAAACTGTCCACTCATATAGTGAGATATTTTAATGACGATGCTATGCCTCTGTATCTATGATGACACCAACTTCATGCTCAGAGTTTAACTTGGCCTGCTGTTGATCCTCAGTCACCCAGGCGGTCCTTCAGAGTCATTCCTGAAGACTCTGCTTTCTGTACGTCCATCACCACATTTCCTTTCAGAACACAGAGATACCCATGCCCAAACTATACACAGTCATCTCAAGCCTGCCACACACACTGTCCCTAGACCTCTTATTTGGACCATTTCATGCTACAGAAGTTCAACCCAGTTGCCTGATTACTCAATAGCAATGCAAGAGGGGCAGAATCTGCCAGGACCTTCAGCACACATGATTAAGGGTTTTCTCTAGAGGCCCTGAACCCAATTTGTTGGCTTAACTGGCCAGGAGAAAATAGTCAGCCTTGCAAACTCAGTCCTGCTAGAATGAGGGAGTCTTTTCCATTTCAAACTTGGGCTCCAGAAGCTTCTACAAGAAAAGAAAAAGTTCAATGGAAAACATATCTAGTCCATGGGGGAATCCTGAGAACAGGAGGCAAGGTCTAAAACAAAGGAAGACGATGGAAGTTGGAGTTTTAGGCCCTGGCTCTGTAGATCATGCTGACATCAGTAGCTGCAGATATTCTAGGATAGAATGTTCTTTCGGCACTCTACACCCTTATCTGTAATGTGCTGGAGCTGGCTAATGCTGGCTAGTGAAAGTTGGCTGTTAACTTCATGGTCATTTTGCAAGCCAGGTTAACAGTATTAGTAGCCGCTGAGGGAGTATTTACACCATGCAAATCAACACGCATTGCGAACAAAGACTTTTGGCCCCTGTGGGGAGTTGGCTAACTAAATATTTACTATTAAAGCTACTTACTTTTACACTTAGAAAAACATACGTATAAGCTTGTAGTTCTTAATCATAATGGTTTGTGTACCCAAGTGACATCTAGGTCCAGACATAATTGGTTGTCAAAACTGATGGAAGAGGTACATTGTGGTCTGAATGCTAAATGTCCCCTCAGGCCCAGGTGTTTGAACATTGGACCCACAGCCAGTAATGCTGTTTTGAAAGATTATGGAATCTTTAGGAAGGGG
This sequence comes from Tokudaia tokunoshimensis, assembly GCA_036184795.1. Classification (NCBI taxonomy): domain Eukaryota; kingdom Metazoa; phylum Chordata; class Mammalia; order Rodentia; family Muridae; genus Tokudaia; species Tokudaia tokunoshimensis. The sequence goes on from BTHU01000019.1 coordinate 3,107,609, forward strand.
AAACCTCACGGGAGGAAGTGTTAGTTCTAGTGTTTCTTTTGCTATGAAGAGACACTATGACCACTCCAACTCTTGTAAAGGAAAATATCGAATGGGGACTGGCTTACATCTTGGGAAACATGGCAGCATGCAGGAAGACATGGTACTGAAAAGCAGCTAAGAGTTCTACACCCAAATCAGAAGGGATCAGGAAGAAAGAGTGACACTGGCCTGGCTTGAGCATCTGTAACCCAAAGCCTACCCTTGGTGACATACTTCCTCCAACAAGAACACACCAATTACAAGGCCATAGTTCCTAATAGTGGCACTCTGGTGAACCTATTGGGACCATTTTCATTCATATCATGACAGCATTGTGAGGGCAGGCCTTAGATGTGACCCCACTTCCTAGTCTTTCTACTACCTGGTTGTTTCAGCAGTGCAACTGACTGACTCATGTTCCAGCCGTAATGGACTTGCCTCCCCAAACTGCCAGTCAAATAGTTTCTAAGTTGCTTCTTCTCAGTCATCTGGCCACAGCATAGAGATGACTTATTACTATATGATGCTACTGAGGTCTTCTGGGTATGGTGGAGATGCCACCAAACATCGCAATGGGCATAATCAACAAAGGATAGTAATTCTCCAGCCTCATGTGTCACTATGACTTATTACTATATGATGCTACTGAGGTCTTCTGGGTATGGTGGAGATGCCACCAAACATTGCAATGGGCATAATCAACAAAGGATAGTAATTCTCCAGCCTCATGTGTCACTATGACTTATTACTATATGATGCTACTGAGGTCTTCTGGGTATGGTGGAGATGCCACCAAACATCGCAATGGGCATAATCAACAAAGGATAGTAATTCTCCAGCCTCATGTGTCACTGTGCTGAGTCTGAGAAAGCTAGGGTGAATGTGAACAATGTGACCTTGTTGACGGACTCAACCTCTTCAGATTAAAATAAAACCCCTGGGGGAACTGGATAAGGTATCTTTTCTGTCTTTCCTTTCCTTGAAAAGTCTCCAAGGGCTACTTTGTAGTCGTTGCTAAAGTTCATACCATTGAAATTCCACCTGGCAGGTCTTTCATACTACAACTTTTGGTCACTCATTAGCATTCAGATTTGCAGCACTCTGTGCCATGTTTTGTATCTAGAAGCCTAGGTCTCTGCTGCAGCGGCACACTGTTATCAGTGACCAACTCTCACTCACCTCATCTGCACACACATGTGCCTGCAGACTTTAGAGAAGGGCATTGTATCCCCTGGAGCTTGAGTTATAGGCAGTTGTAAGCCACCCCACATGGGTGCTAGGAACTACATTTGGATCCTCTGCACAGTTCACAGTATGTAGCTGCTGCACCATCTCTCTACCTTCGACATACCACTTCTAGGCAACTGTTAATCTGCTCTCTGTGTATGTAGATTTGTTTATTCTGAACATTTTGTACAAATGGAATCTTACGTATATGTTCTTTGTGATCTACTCCTTTCAGTTAGCATGTTTCAAGGTTCCATCTGCTGAATTCTTCTTTACTGCTAAATAATATTCTGTTATAAGGATATGCTACCTTTTATCTAGTTACTTATGAATAGGTAGATCTCCACCCCCAGTCTTTTTTAGCTCCTGTGAATTAATACTACTCACGTTCTTGTAGACACATTTTTGTATTGATCGGTGGATTTTTTTCCCTTAGTGTAAAAGGCAAACCTAAATTAAATCACTTGAGAAATCCCAGACTCTTTTCCAAAATGACTATATCACGTGATACTTCCTCCATCTCTGAGAGTTGCAACTTCACCACATCCTTACCAACACTTGTTATTACCTGTCTTTTTTATTACAGTGAAAATTTCACTGTAGTTTTAGTTCGAATTTACTTGAAAACTGACATTACGTTGCATCAGCATTATCTGTTAGAAATATAGCTTTCTCGGGGCAGCAAGATGGCTGGGAAAGAGCACATGCTGCTCAAAGCTAACAGCCTAAATTCAATCCCTAAAACTTAATGGTGGAAGGAAAGAACTAACTCTCTTATATTTTTGGTTGTGAGCCCAGTCTTTAATGGCTGAGCCATCTCTCTAGTCTGAGGACCAACTCTCAAAAGTTCCTTTATGTCTACACATAAGCTATGGCATACATGCACCACCCCCAACACACACACACACACACACACACACACACACACATACACAAAATAAATAAAATAAAAACACATATACTCTTTGATCATTGAGATAATTTGATGCTTCTATTGAAAATCATCTGATCTGGGGTTGGAAAGATGAACCAGCATTTAAGAGCACTGTCTGCTCTTCCAGAGGTCCTGAGTTCAATTCCCAGCAACCACATGGTGTCTCACAACCACCTATACTGAGATCCGATGGCCTTTTCTGGCTTGGAGATGTATATGCAGAGTACTCAAATACATAAAATTAGTCTTAAAAAAAAACAAGTTAAGAAAATCCACTGACCTGATGTTTTCATACCTTCATTTTTCCCTTCTTTTATTTCTGAATGCTATTTACTTATTTGTTTTATAATACTTAAGCATATGTTTTTATTGCATATATCACTTAGGAAAGTAGAAAGATTACATAGCTATCTTCCCACTCCGACATGACAATTAACAGCAGCTGTGTGTTATTCCTTCTGGTCTTTTGGCTGTGGACACACACACCTAGAGCAGAATCCTTTACACCCAGAACTTTAAACCCTGACAGACCCATGCCCTCTCACCTCGATACACACCATTCTGTTTCCAAAGCATGTATTTTCTTTTAATGTTTATTTTCTTTCTTTTACATTTATTTATTTATTCATTTATTTGTGGTGTGTGTGTGTATGTATGTGTAAGTATAGTGTAGATTCATGGATGCCACATGAAAGTCAGTGGACAGTTTGTGAGCACCTGTTCTCTCCTTCCACTGCACGGGTCCTAGGGATTTATTGTGTCATCAGGCTTGGTGGCAGGTGCCTTTACGTGCTGAGCCATCTCACTCGCCAGCTGTTATCTTTTCTTGCATTCCTTCCCTCTGCTTTCACAACTTCTTCACTTGGGTTCAGTTGCATCGCTTGCTTAAGTATGGGTAGGAGGCCATTCGCTGGAGCACGGACGACTCACCAGTGGTTACATCACACCACAGAGGAAAATGCTGTTCTACAACCACTACCTGCTAATAGTCCCTCAGGAAGCATGGGTCCCATGGGCTCCTCCTACACCCCAGTGGGGTGTGGAATGGCCCAGTCTTGTGCAGATCTTGCGCAGGTATGCATAGCTGCTGTGCATGACCGGAAAGGCCTTGTTGACTTCAGGTAGAAGGGTTTTGTAGCACTGTTCAGATACTCTGACTTCTGCACTCTTTCTATTCCTCAATGCTCCCTGGTCTTGGCCTCAGAGGTAGAGATCCCCAGAAGGTTTTGTGCTCTTCCTTGATGTGACGCAAGCTTTGAGAATATAGTGAAAGTGGTCAGATCACTAGCAGGACTGTCCTCGGCAGAGATTAATGCACTTAACCTCATGACAGCATGTCTTCTTCAACATACACTCCCTTTAGGGTGATGTTTTCTGCTATAAAGACTTGAAGAAAGCACTTAGAGATAAAGATATCTGATCTTGGCCTTCGTTTTCTAATACTATGGGGTAAATAAAACCCCTCCTCTCTTTTGTTGTAGCTGTAGGAAATGAACTCAACCAGAAAACTTACATCAAGATTGAGCTGTTTGCTCTAGCAATTCCCTAAAATGTAGACGCAGCTTTATAATTAGGTAATGAGCAGACAAAAGAAGAATTTGAGAGTTGTACGTTAAAGAGCTTAAATAGCTGCCCATGGAATCTTACAGAAGCTTCTAATGGGAGCTTAAAGAACAGGATGAGGAATTGAAACTGAATGGAGAAAAATCACCATATAAAGTGATTTATTATAAATTTATTGAGCCGGGCGGTGGTGGCGCACGCCTTTAATCCCAGCACTTGGGAGGCAGAGGCAGGAGGATTTCTGAGATCGAGGCCAGCCTGGTCTACAGAGTGAGTTCCAGGACAGCCAGGGCTACACAGAGAAACCCTGTCTCAAAAAAAAATTTATTAATAAACAAATATTTATTTTAAATACAGCAACATAGAATATATTTAAATTTTGCATATGATCATGAAAGAGGAAACTTAAGGTCCTGAAATGCCAGTAGAAGAAGTCTCTAGCCATTGAGGCTTTCAGATGGCTGCTTGGTTACTTATAACTGCTCAGTAGGCTTTGGGAACAGGGTCACGAAACAGAGGAAAACTTAAAAAGAATACAGCAAAAACATTGAGAAAACCCACAGCCTATCCAGGAAAAGGGCAAAGCAAGAGAAGCAGGGAAAGGAGTCTGCTCAGCAATTTTTTGCGGAAGAGATTACACCAGAGAAAGAAAGCCGCGTCCGGGACACAAGAAAAACGGCAATGAAGGATGCCCAGATGTCACCTCCGGAGTTTGTGAGGCGTCCTCATCCGTAACAGAGTTTCAGGGGCTGTCGTGCATGCGGTCTATGGGCTCCCTGCCTGGGTCCGCTGGGATTCTGCTCCCCCGTGTCCAGCAGGGCACTCCAAGGCTGCTCCGGGGTGGCCAATGTTACTGCTCCAAAGGGCGTTATTCATAAGTTTTGGCATCTGTGCGTGCTGATTCTGCAGACGACAACATGCAAGAGTTACAGGGTCATAGTGGCTCACACTGAGATTTCAAAAGAGAGCCTCCTAGGCCTGGAAGGAGTCTGCTTCAGGGGCGGAGTTGTTCTTCACGGGTGAAGCCGCTATAGTGCCAGGGTTGCGTGTGAGTATCTAGAAAGGTAGAGCTACCAGCTATATATCATGTTAGTCTGGGAAAGCCACGGTGCTTCCACACCATGAAGCCATCAGTGTTCTAGCGAGAAGGCTGTCACATGGACACAGTCAGCAGTTATGATGTGGGTCTTCCTGAGGCTGACAGGCCACTCTTGGTCTACACCTTCAGTGTGGGTGGGGGGCGGGGGGTGGGGGGGGAGCATTGTGCCTTTTGCTATTGAGCTGCCGTCTGGATTTATAGTGATTACTGTTCTCCCTTTTGAAACAGGAATGCTTGTCCTACCCTTGTCTCACCTTTGAATTATAGAACCAAAATAAATAAATAAATAAATAAATAAATAAATAAATATTTAAAAAAAGAAGAAGAAAAGAAAATAGAAAGAAAACAACAGAAAAGGCAAAAATCTCATACCATAGTCCAGGCTATCCTAAAACTCGCCGCTATGTAGCCCAGATTGGCCTCAAATTCACAGCAATCCCCTTGCCTCAGCTTCCCAAGTGCTGGAATTACCACATGAGCCACACATCCTGTTTCAAATTTTGTTTTTGATTTTATAGTCTCACAGACCAAAGGAGTTTGTTTTGGGTTCCAAATGAGACTTCAGCTCCAAATGTTGAATCTTAGTTCAGTTAAGGCTTTGGGGATGGAAGCAAATGTCTCTTGTATATGACTTGGAGATGGATATTGGGCTAGTGGAAGGTGCTTTGAAAATGGGTGATGCTGGTCTTAGAATAGATTGATATGTTGTCTCTGAGCCCTAGAAAGTTCCTGGAAGAACAAATTGTTCTAAAAAAGACTAGTCTAACCTCAGGCCCTCACCCTCCCACCCTCTGCCTTCTCTGGAGACCCTGTCATTCATTCAAACCTACTATTTAGTCTGTCTTTTTACTGGCAGGGTTTTGTTTTTGCTGTTTCTGTTTTTCCCTTTTCCAATCACTCTTTGAATGGGCACGCCATGGTTCAGCCCTTTTATCCCTTTAATAACATATTTTAGTATAGAAATGACACAGGTTTTTAGTTTGGTTTTGTAATTCTGACATCACTAAATGTGCTTCCTGTTTTATCAGGCTTTGTTCTTGCTGCTGCTGCTGCGTGTGTTACTGTTGCCTACACATTTGATCATGACATCTACAAAGATAAATGTACTTCTTCCTGTTTACTAGAGAGCCGGTATTTCTCTTATCTTATTGCTATGGCTAGACTTTCCAATACTGTGTTGAACAGAAATAGGGAGAGTGGATGTTTTTGCCTTGTATTGAGAGCCAAATTTGTGCAGATTCTCTGCTTTAGTTACAATATTAGATGTGGACTCTATATACAGCTTGTGTTCTGGCGAGGGGAGTTCCTCCTATATATACTTTGTTTAGACATCTTTTTTCTTGAGTGATGATGCATTTTGTCATGTTGCATCTGCACCCACTGAGATGAGCATTCATTGTGCTAAGGTGGTATGCTTATGGATTTGTAAACGTTGAACCATCTTAATACCATAATAACCAGTCCCAGTTAGCCATGGTTTATGATACTTTTAATGTGTAGCTGGGTTCCAGTTTTAGTATTTTCTTGATTTCTGTATCTGTATTCCCTTGTGATACTCACCATTGGATTTCCTGTGGTGTCGTCAAAAAATCCCTACTACACTGTGAGTGCATAAATCTTTACTGATCACATCCTGGTTGATTTCTGGTTTATTTGTTCCCATCTAGTTGATGGTTAACAGGGAAATCACTTTCCTCAGGCTGACCTCTCTCTTCCTCCTTTCCCCAAAACAAATACACAGAACTCAGTCACTGAGAAGTTGGAGTCACCCAACCAGAGCATCATTTTCCAACCTTTTCTCATTATCTTAATTTTTTTCTTATTGTGTCCTGTATAAATCTTTTCCCTAAAGCCACCTTCACCTGTGCACATTTAGAACACATAAATTCTGTATTTCTGTTTGTGCGGATGGGTCCGTTAGAAGAACATGCACCATCACAATCGCTGACATTTTCCATTTTACTACCTTAAAACCTGTTGCTGCCTGAGATGGTATTACTCTCATGAATGCATGGTCCTCTACTGTCCTTACTTTCAGCCCCCCCCCCCGATGTCCTTCCCATCAGCCCCACCCCACCTGTTCCCTTAGACAATTTCATTTCTACCTCATATCACATATACACATTTAATTTTATGTATCTGTCTGCACCCTAGGACCCACATGTGAGAGAACACAGTATTGCCCTTCTTAGCCTAACTTAGGTCACTTACTATAGCCATCTCCATTTGAATCCCTGCTTCTTTTTCCTCTGCCATGGTTACACACAGGGTGAGCAGTGAGGAAGGCTGTAGTTGCCGTTATGTACTCGGTGTGTGACTTTCAAAAACAGTTACAGACCATCAACTAGAAATTAACAATATACTTAAACGTTGCATTAAACCTGCTTAGCAGAACATTGGAAGGGGCTGGGAATTTAAAAAAAAAAAAAAGCACTATAATTGATTTCCAAGCTCCTTTTTTGCCTAAATGAAGACGGAAGTGAATGCCATACCCAAGTGAATGAGAAGGCTGAGTGACGTAGGTGCCACTTGACTCTTAGATTTTAAGAGGGGAGGTACTGCTTATGTGTACTAGACCCTTTCTGTTCTGTGCCTTTTGGGCTTTGTCCCTCTTCCCAGTTCTGTACTTCCGGCCTCACCCAGTAGCCTTGCCGATTGGCCAGAATGTTCTAGAAACCGCTCACGCTTCTGCTGTCATTATGTGATCACTGACAAGACAGACCACCACACCTGTGCTCTGCTTGGACGAGACCAAAAGGCAGATGTGTGTGAGGACTGGGTATCATAGGCCAGAAGTGTGTTAGCTGGCCAACAGGACAGGGTCAGGAAAGGAAGCAGTGAGGCCTTGCTCACTTCTGCCCAATAATGGATGGCACTAATTTCAGAGGCTCCTGAAAGCAGTGATTATATATTCTCATGAGACATCCTTCAAGCCCAAGCACATAGCGTATTCATTTACACTGTACCCAACTTGCTTTTTGCACATACCTCCCATTCTTATTTTTCAGGGATTATCTAGTCACCTAGCATCAAAGTAATAACACTTAAGTTTTTTGTCTTATATATTGTTTTCTGGGGCAAAGTCTTCAGGGAGTTCGTTGGCCCATCTCTGTAGGAATAGAAATTACTTTGATATTCATTCAGCAAAAGAATTTCATTTCTAGGTTTTCCACTTCCAAAATGCTATCTATTGCAGGAGTAATTAAAAAAAAGTTACCCTCAAATAATGCTTCTGACTTATGTGTACTGGGAAACTTATTAAAAAGTAGTGTTTGTGATGAGGTATTAAATCTTATTTTTCCTTACAAGGGAAGTTCTCTGCCTTTTTATACAAAATGAAAAAGGATTTAATGCCAACACAGCTGTATCTCCAGACAGTGAAAGGATTTAATGCCAACACGGCTATATCTCCCGTGTTCTTTCAGTGGCTTTTTTGAACACTGAAGAGGAAGCGTCATGTTGAATGACAGACAAGATAGACAAGCTTCTACAAGTCAGGCACAGAGTCAACGAAAACACTCCTTTTTCTATTTGTGGTGTGTGTGTGTGTGTCTGTGTGTGTGTGTCTGTGTGTGTGTATCTGTGTGTGTGTGGTGTGTGTGTCTGTGTGTGTATGTGTGTGTGTACGTGTCTGTGTGTGTGTGTGTGTGTCTGTGTCTCTGTGTGTGTCAGTGTGTGTGTGTGTGTGGTGTGTGTCTGTGTGTGTATCTGTATGTGTATGTATGTGTGTATGTGTGTGTGTGTGTGTGTGTGTGTGTGTGTGTGAGAGAGAGAGAGAGAGAGAGAGAGAGAGAGAGAGAGAGAGAGAGAGAGAGAGAGAGAAGGGGGAGTGGAGTGGGGATGGATGGGGATAGCATTAGAACATAATATGGACAAATTCCCAGGACTGGATTCAAGCAGAGTTCTTTATAGATAAACAATACTATGAGGCTCATTGTGAAATGCAGATTTCAAGGATCTCTTTTTTTATGTCAGTGAAGTACACTGAGATAAGTGAGATCTGCTCATTAGTTCAGGTCTGAAAGTTCCCCACCTTTGAGAACAATGAATTAGATCTATGTCTTTCTGAACATACTATACTGACAATAACAATTATTATTGTTGTTATTTTCTTTCTTTTTAACAGGAAAATCCCTGCAATTTTCTTTACCTACTTAATTTATTATTGCAAAATTTTTTTATTAATTTTGTTATTTTTACATCTATTTTATTAGTAGCAATTTTCTTTTAGTAATTCTGGTAGAAATACCTTCCTTTTTTTTTAGATTGTAGAATTAGCACTCCTGGACTGAGGGACAGACACTGGATGAATATCTAGCCAATTAGTATATTCCTTCTGTTGGTTGGGGTATCCTCAGGGATGGCTGCATGAGCTGGGTAAAGCCAATGATTATTGAATGTGCATGGCTGAGGAGTAAAAGATCAACCTGAATAAACCCAGAAGGGGAGAAAGCCAAATCAACAGGTGGTCAGAGCTGCAAGTCCTGCATCCCTGGATCTGACTGTTAATTTACCAACTTTGTAATCCAATATACTCCAGTCTGTTCTATTGTTAAAAATGATGGAGCTAGGCTCTCCGTCTTGGATTCCAGGGTCTTGAGGATTCCTGGCGGTGGCTAATGCAGAGAACAAAATCCCAACCACAGGTTAAGGTAAGACAACATGATGTGAACAGGTCACTTTTATGGTGACCTGTTATGGTGATCGCTTTTCCATCTCTGTGACAAGACCCCTGAAAAAGCCAAATAAGGGAAAGAGGATTTACTTGACTGTGGATCCAGAGATCTCAGTCCACAGTCATTTGGCTCTACTGTTTCTGGACCAGTGTTGATACACATAATCATGGTCTATGTTCATATGTCTATGTATGTTTATGCATGTCGTGTGCCTTTATGTATTTATGTTCCTGCTTATGTTGCATATGTCATTGTTTGTGTCTTTGCATGTACTTGTGTGAGTTTGTATGTATGGTTGCACATGTGTTTGTCTGAGTATCTTTGTGTTTATGTTCCTGTTTTTATTATGTGTACACATTTGTGTAACTTTTTTTCAAAGCCTACTTTTAATGATTTTTTTTAAACACTTTAACCACCCCTTCTAGGCCACCACCCACCAGAGGTAGTAGAAAAGAAAGGATACTGGGGAAGTGGACTTGTTTAGGAATGGTTCTTTGGAGCAAATTCCGTTTGCGTTGTCAGGAAATCAGCAGCTCAGTCCACTCACAAACACTTCACAGATATACCAGAAGTCCAGTTTAGTAGTGTCGGGATAGCAGCAGCGGTGGCATGAGCTAACAGGGACAGCTAGGCCTCGGCTGAGTTAGCAGGAGGAATTTGGGTCGCCAGGAGAAGTTCTTGGCTGTGCCTCTCTCGTTGAAGTTCAGCAAAGATGAGAGACCAACAAGCATTGCACAGCTAGCTCTAACCCAGCCTCCCTCACTGTCCATTGAGTCCTATTTCTACTCCCTCCAAACATCATGTGTCCTCCACGGGTCTTGCCTCACCACATGTCTTGCCTCAGCACATGTCTTGCCTCAGCACGTGAATCTGTCTTGGTTGACATCATTTTGCCAATCAACTGAGTCCACTAGAGCAGTAAGAAACCACAGAATATCACCAGACGTTTTTTGATGTATTTCTCTCTATGGAGTCCCAACAAAATGAGCTCAACTATGCAATGTAAGATGAACCAATACACACATGTCATTAGTGAAGAATCCTTCATCACATGCCCTTTCATGTGCTTGCTGCTTTAGCAGAACATCCTTTTACCAGTGTCTGCTTCACCGAAATATTCCTTCATGTGTTTGCCCGAGCAAAATATCATCCCTTAAGTTTCTACTTCACATGTGTATTATCTATCTTTGTATATATTTGTGTGTGTGTTTGTATGTACATGTTTTTTGTGAGTGTTTATGTGCATGTATATGTGTGTGTGTGTGTGTGCTGCTAAGTAGGCAGGATATGTGCAGATGATTCCTTATATCGTTCAGTCACAGGTTGTAAGGCTGTGAGCTCCCATTCTGTTGTGGCAGAGAGGAGGATCTGCCATTTGGAGCAGTCAGGTATCTGCAGGAGAACACTGATGTCTGGCTACTCTTGTGTCAATTTCAAAAAGCCCATTGATTGATAAACCTGTGTACTGGCTGGTTTTGTGTGTCAATTTGACACAAGCTAGAGTCATCACAGAGAAAGGAACCTCAGTTGAGGAAATGCCTCCATGAGATCCAGCTATAAGGCATTTTCTCTATTAATGATCAGTGGGGGAGGGGCCAGCCCATTGTGGGTGATGCCATCTCTGGACTATAAAAAGGCAGGATGAGCAAGCCAGGAGAAGCAAGTCAGTTAGTAGCACTTCTCCATGGCCTCTGCATCAGCTCCTATCTCCAGGTTCCAGTTCTGCTTGAGTTCCTGTCCTGACTTCCTCCAATGATGGATTGTGATCTGCAAGTGTAAGTCAAATAAACCCTTTCCTCCCCTACTTGCTTTTTGGTCATGATGTTTTGTTGCAGAAATAAAACCCCGACTAAGAAAACCTCTGAGGTATCTCATCCTCTTTAATAATTGGGTAACTGAGCAGTACCCAGGGAAGATTTTGTCTGCACTTTGGCAGAACATTTTCAAGCTTTACTTGATAGTATTGTCTTTTTAAAATGCACTGCTGTGTGCACACCCAAATGCTTTCTTTCATATAAGTCCTTTCGTGGAAGAGTTGTGGGATGGTGAGCCCAGGATGATTCTCTTCTTCAATCTTTCTATGTAAGCTGTCAAAATATCTGAATGAAAGGTGAAAGAAAATGTAGTCACTGATTCAGTTTACCTTTATATGTTGAAACATAGATACACAATTGTTCTATGCAATTTCAGGGTTACCATTCCTGTCACTGGCCATATTAAAAGCCATTTAATACAACCAGGACAGAGAAATCAGGAAGGGGAAACAGATGGAAGGTACTGAGACTAAGTATGTTGAAAACACTATACCCATACAGTTTACTTGTATGTTAATTCAAAATAATTAAATAAAAGGGAGAAAACCATCAATTGCTGACATTTGCTCTGAACAACATTTGGATGAAAAAGAAAAAGTCATAGTTTGCCTTTATAGATTTAGTCTGAAATTGGCTGTATCTCATAAGCCCTGAAGGCACCATGAATACTATAAAGAAACTGGAGACGGTGATGGTCCCCAGTGCTACTAAGGAGGGAGGTTGATCTTGTGGACCTGGAACCTACTATTTGTCTAAGGAGTCTGAACCCCTAAGTTTCTACCTCTGTAAATACAAGACAGTAACATCTCCCTTCCTACATCTCAGGGTATTCTGAACTCAAACAGAGTGAGTGAGTGTGTGTGTGTGTGTGTGTGTGTATGTTTGTGTGTTCAACTCACATGTGTGCAGGTAGGTACACAGACCTATGGACATGTTTGTGAAGGTGAGAAGAGGATGTCAGGTGCCACTCATTGCCTTATTGCCTTGAGATAGTGTCAGTCACTGGATCTGGAGCTAGACTGAAAAAGCTCTGTAGATCCTCCTGTTTCTGCCCTCTACAGATCTAGAGTTACAGGTGGTTGGCCATCTTGCAATGTTTTATAGGGTTGCTCAGATAAACTCAGTCCCCAAGCTTGCACAAGTGTCTTATCTACCAAGCCATCTCCCTAGCCTTAGGCATCAATTTGGAAAGGAATTGGTGATCTGGGTGTGCTGTATAAATGCTGGAGTTGGGGATTGTTTGTCCCTTCTTAACGATGTTGCTTCTGACCAAGGCATGATAAAACAGTGTTATGAAACACGCTTTTGCTCCCTACCTCAGTCTTAGAGTCCAATGATTTAAAAGATGGAGAAATTGGTACTGCACATTTACACAAATAGATTGTGTTTCTGAAACCCTGCTGACGTCTGAATTGAAAGCATGTTTCACGCAAGAGCCTTGGCTTCATTTCTACTGTGATGCCATGTGAGAACTTTTTCCTAATGCTCAGAATTTCACCCCTGAAAACGTAGTGTCCTGAGAAGTGCAGCAGGAAATGGCTTTGGAGTCCAGAAACAGAAGATCCTTTCCCTGTGTGGAGACTGACAAACAGGGGACACAATGTGTCCTGTGTGTTCAGTGCCAGCAACCCCAGGGAACTGGCCCTTAAATGGAGCTACTTCTGTGCTGGTGGTTTTCCTGGAGCCTGGCATTTGCAGGAGAATTCTGGTGTCCTGCTGTTCATGACACTTTCAAAAGCCCATTGGATGATAAGCCAGTTTGGTACTTCATCCTCTTCAGAGCTTACTAATATTTTCTTCCAAGGTTCTTGCTACATAGCTCAGGCTAGCCTACAACATAAGATCTTTTTGGCTTAGTGTCCCTTCCTAAGTGTTGGGATTACAGGCATATATACTATGCAACTATTGTCCTATATACATCTTAACTGAGATGCTCTAAAGAGTCCCATTTAGCTGGAACTGAAAATAAAAAAACTTCAGAAGAATTGACAGCCAGTTGGTGGCCACTAGGCTTTGCTTTGTCCCTTCTTTTCTTTTCTCTCTCTTTCTTTCTTTCTTTCTTTCTTTCTTTCTTTCTTTCTTTCTTTCTTTCTTTCTTTCTTTCTTTCTTTCTTTCTTTCTTGCCAGCTTGATGTCTAATGCCCAGTGGTCTGGATGATGGTGAGACATGGTCCACCTAAACTGAATGTTAGACCAGGGTTTGCCAGAGCCTTCACATATGTGCCCAAAGAAATCTCATTACTGCTTCCACTCTTCCACACTCTTTTCTTTTTCTTATAAACTAGCTAGTGAATATAAATGATCCAGGCCTCAACTTTCTGAAATGAAGTCAAACCAGGAGAACAGAGCTGACTATCCAGAGATTAGAATTCTACAAGGGGCATTCATATTTTGTAGGTTGATTTTTCTGTGGCTATTAAATCATTGTGTGCTTTGAAAAAAAATATTTTACTATAAGAATACTTGCCTATGGGTATTTAGTAGAAAAAGGGCTATAAGGTATCAGTTTTCTGTGGGTCATGATCCTTTTTAGAGGTCACACATCAATTCTTCATACCATATATTTACATTACAATTCATAACAGTAGCAAAATTACAGTCATGAAGTAGCAATGAAATAATTATGGTTGAGGGTCAGTACAACATGAGGAACTGTTTTAAAATGTCATAGCAATAGGAAGGTTGAGAACCGTTGCTATGGAGAGATGGAAATACTATTTCTCTTATACAATATGTTTCACTGTTTATGTGCTAAGAGGTGGAGAGTAACTATCTGCATTATACCAAATACTGAAATATTTGAAAACTTTCCAATAGCTTTGAGTTGTAATAGGTTTGAATTTAGACACAAAATGCTGTAGTGAATCCAATATTGGAACCCTCCTGTACAATGAAAATTTCTTAAATAATAGAGATGTATTTGTGTGTAGATACATGTGGGGGTGGTGCACATGCACAAATATACACGTGGATATCTGAGGACAAGAGCAAGGGTTGCTTGTAGGCTTAGATTTTTCAAAACCTACTTTTAATAAAGGTATTTAAATGCTTCCACCTTCCTGCTAGCCCACCACCCACCAGAGATAGTAGAAAGGAAAGGTTAATAGGGCAAAGGAGAATGTGAACCTGTTTAGAAATAGTTCTTTAGAATAAATCCAATCTGCATTGTTAGGATATCAGCAGTTCAGTTCACACGAATCAGCAATGACAGCTCTATCCACTTGGTCAACACCATTCTCAAATCAGCAATAGCAGTTTGATCCAGAAGAAACCTCGAGGCTCTGCCAATCAGTCCGAGTCCATGGAAGCAGTAAGAAGCCTCTGGATCGCCAACAGAATTTCTTTGGTGGCATTTATCTCTACGAACTCAAGACAAACTATAACCAGTCAAGAGTGGCAAGGTGAACCAATACCAGACAAAGGGAACCAAGCTGCCGGCTCCTTTCAGCCTGCTTTCCTAGTAACTAACTCAGTCCGAAGAGACCTCACTCACTCTTGGAGACTTATCCAGTCTCTCAAGAGGTAGAAATCCATTCATAAGATCAAATGTATTTTATTTTTGCAAGTGGCACCAATTTTAGTATTTTATATTTCAAACGATTTTCACAAATTTTAAAATTATATCACTTTCCCTCTCCTTTCCCTCCCTCCACAACTATCCCTCCTCAAAGCACTCTCATGCTCTACTCAAATCAATAGCTTCTTTATCTTTGATTATTACTGGTATCTTCATATTTGTGGATATATATCTCATGCGTATGCATGCACACACACATATATTTCACACAGTTAAAATGTATTGAAGAAGTGAAGTTTTAAAACAATGATGATGTTTGAGTTATGCTGTTTTGATGTAGTCATACCTTACAAGACCAGAGGGGCTCATGACGACTGTCTGTGTACACGCCATCATTTTACAGATCTGGAGACTGGGGCCTATGTGATCACTGTGTTGTACTCAAGCTTGGCTCTTCCTATGCCTGCCCTGTCGCTATTTGTATTACACCCTAGCAGGCTATGGAGGAAGCAGAGGGATACCTGATAATGTGATCTTGTCAAACAGAGGCTTTGCACTACAGTCTGACTTGGAAGCCAGGCACAAGTGGTTGGTTATTCTGCTGTTACCTCTGGTCTAACTGCTCTTCTACTGGCTCACTGATGTGACTAATACCACTTGTCTTTCTACCAACACTTCTGATTTTTTGCCTTAGATGTTTCTACTGGTGGATATGGAAAGCCCTGATTGAGGGGGACATTAGAATTTAACACTTCAGGGTTAAAGAACAGTATGGTTGTTGTTTCATCAAGCCACATTTCCAGGGAGCATTTCAATTCTTGCATTTTTATTTCATCCAAACCTTGTTTTTTATGGGAGGAGAGTAACTAGGTTTGCTTTATTCCTTGGGCCAGAGAAAGCATGGCTCCAGAGTTCATGTGACCGAATGCAAAAACACTGAGGCTGCACTTTATATAACTCTCTCCCTTGCACAACAGTTGACTATCATAAATCAAATGTTCAGACACTATAAAGCCCAAGGCCAAGTTAAAGGCTTCTGCAAGCAGGAAGGTGGGTGAGGGCCCCTGACAGGAGCCTTTGGAAACCCACTTTCTTTCCTGTCCTTTTGCCATTTGAACCAAGCTCATCTTCCCTATCTTCAGAAAGTGAAATGAAGGGGTTTTTTATCCTCCATTCTCACTGACAAAGTTCTGGAAAAAGAGCCTCAGCCCCCCACTACCTTCAGATCTATGATGTCTGGGTTGGGCCTGTATCCAGAAGGACACCAGTAAGCCTTAAATAACTGTGGTATGTATATTATTGTTATTGATAATATTTTATACAAGAGCTCTTGCTTGGAAGTGCAGCCCTCTGATAATAAAGGTCTTCTTTGTCCTCCAGCTTCCCAACACCTATAACTGGCATCCATCCACTTGGACGTGGGAGTCTGTGAGTTGATTCTTTCTGGGACTGGAAAGTTGGAAGGTAGCTGTCAGCTGACTTCACAATACACACAGTCATGTGACCTGTAGGGTTTTTTTTTTTTTTTTTTTGGTGTTAACTTTTGTGAGTTATGGACATTGCTACTGGAGGGGTGTTGAAACCGGTGCCTTACCACATAAGACTCCCCTATCTACCTACCTCCAGGTTTTCTGAGTCTCAAGACAATGTATGGACATGTTTTTTCAATTATAGAACACTATAGGGAAAAAGTTATTGCTAATAATGATTAATAACAGCACATCGTGAAGCTGGTTTGCCCTTGGGCTCCTATGCTATCCCTGCTCACAGTGCTATACCCACATGTGCTGTCGACTTACCAAAGGAATTCTCTACTTCCTTAGTTCACATTGTAGATTTACATTTTTTGTGTGGCCAAGCTCCAGCAAACACTAGCTTTTCATTTCAGGACTTCCTGGGTTCAGATAATCTCTGTATGTGACTGCCACTTTGAGTTTTGGAGAGGAATAGTCTTAGGCAATTTGTCCCTTTTATTTAACCTTTTCTACGACTATTGGGAAACTATAAGAAATGGTTCTCCACTGTTTCTCAGTCTTCACAGTGACACAAGTTCTATGGGGCAAGATTGTTCTATTTTAAAAGTCCTTATCTTACTCAATTCACATGAGTTGCTGTTGGCCTCATTGGCTAAGCACAGGAAGGCCGGGGACTGCATTTTCACAATGGCTTGACATTTCAAACTCCGTGCTAGTGTTGGAAACAAAGAAATTTCCAGTCAGTCCTAATGTTAAGACAAAATTTAATGTAAAAGTCTAACTTACTAACTCCAGAGCTGTTACCAGGTTCATCCCCAAATCTGCTCCAGGATCTTGTCTGGGTCTGGTGCTGCTGATAAGAAGGAAGGGAGAAATTCAGAGGCTGTTTAAGATCATGCCTTCAGGTGCAAGGTGAACTCTGGAGCCCTGTCTGACTTTCTCTAAGTAATGCTATCTGCCCTGCAGTAATCTGGGAACCTTCAGCAGCAAAGAGCTCCCAACCCTGAACCTAGCATGTCTCTATCCCTACGCACAGACCTAATTGTATTCTCCCTCTCTGCATCTGACTTTTTGGCCATTTCTAGACTCCTGTTTGGTTAGACTTTGAAACACTTTTCAGAGATTCATGTGGTATGTCCTGGCCTGACCAGGACATCTGAACTATACAAATAAAGCAGGAATTATATGGTTTACCTTTAGTAATCTTTTACAATTTAGTTGAATTTCCTTCTTATACTCTCTACAGAGTGAGGAAAAGAGAAAGCAACAACAGCTACAGAAACCCCACTGATCACTGAGAGTTGTTTGGTTTTGATTTTTTGGTCCTGGAGATCAAACCAGGCCTTCCATAAGCTAAGCAAACACTTTATCACGGAATCATGTCACTGGATCATATCCATGAAAGCGAGCAAAGAAAGCTGGTAGAACAAAAAGAACAAGTGCTCCCTCTCTGTTCACAGTGTAGGACCAGAAGGGCGGGTGCTCCCTCTCTGTTCACAGTGTAGGACCAGAAGGGCAGTGCTCCCTCTTTGTTCACAGTGTAGGACCAGAAGGGCGGGTGCTCCCTCTCTGTTCACAGTGTAGGACCAGAAGGGCGGGTGCTCCCTCTCTGTTCACAGTGTAGGACCAGAAGGGCGGGTGCTCCCTCTTTGTTCACAGTGTAGGACCAGAAGGGCGGGTGCTCCCTCTCTGTTCACAGTGTAGGACCAGAAGGGCGGGTGCTCCCTCTCTGTTCACAGTGTAGGACCAGAAGGGCAGTGTTCCCTCTTTGTTCACAGTGTAGGACCAGAAGGGCGGGTGCTCCCTCTCTGTTCATAGTATAGAACCAGAAGGGCGGGTGCTCCCTCTCTGTTCACAGTGTTTGTAAACATCTTGTCACTTTTTCCACATCTTCCAGTAAACCCTCAAGCATGTCTTCTTTAGGATCTTCATAAATGCCATTAAAGGTGATTTGGAATGACTCTGCTGTCTGTGTAAGCCCCCCTCTCTCCATGGGGCACCTGGTCTACCAATAAGCAAGGATTATGAAACACTTCCTGATAGTAAATTCTAAATCTGTTTTCCTAGTGTCATTTAACAGGAAAGGTACCTGAATTAGGTACCATGATACCTTCTAGATGTATAGAGAGTGTCTAATTACAGAGGGCTAATTACAGGGGGCACTGAAATGCTAGAATTGGTGAAAATGTTTCAAATACATCAGAGGATAGCAGGTCTGGGATGGTCTGAGTTTCTAAGAAGAACTTTGGTTTATGCCTTTAACCCCAGCACTTTGGAGGCAAAACCAGGCAGATCTCTGTGAGTTCAAGGCCGGCCTGGTCTACATTCAGAGTTCCAGGCTCACCAGGGCTACATGATAAGACACTGTTTCAAAAACAAAACAAAACACACACACACACACACACACACACGCACATGCACACGCACACGCACACGCACACACACACACACCAAACCAAAACAGAGTCACTCCCTGCACTGTGCACTGGTGTCTTTCCTCAGAAGGAAAGAATGCACTTGGCCCTGAGACCTTCTTTATCTGTCATCTGATGTCATGTTTCCCCTCACTCAATTCTTGTATCTGGCAACTCTAGATTTTCAAACAATTTTGTTATTACTGTGGGACCCTAAGAAGTTTCTGAAACTGAGTCCTGTGTTCTGGCCATAAAATCAGGGTAATAAAGTCTCTCAGGCATCCTGTGGGGAATACATGAGGCACACGTGTAAGCCTACTGTATCAAAGGGCAAAAGAAGGAATATAAAACATGAAGTAGATATATCATTTGTTCACTTTGGAGAGGTCGAATTTGGAGCGTGACTTAGCCTAACTAAGCATATTAATTATAATACACTCATGATCTCAGGATCAAGAAAATAAATATGGATGCGAATCTTTGCACATAGAAAGAATAATTTCAAATTGGTGCTGCTGCCGGTGTGTGTGTGTGTGTGTGTGTGTGCGCGCACACGTGCGTGCATGAGAGAGAGAGAGAGAGGAGAGGGAGAGAGAGAGAGAGAGAGAGAGAGAGAGAGAGAGGAGAGAGAGAGATTTAGGGGATAGGGGTGTAGATGTAGGTAAGCTTTCTGCTTTTTAACCGCATCCTCTATTGTAAATAGCGGTTATGGTATACCTACATATAACACGTTGCTTCTCTTTCCTAATTGATTATGACTTTGAAATCTGATATGAAAGTTTATTTGAATAGAGTGTCAAGCAAGAATACACACAGTCTGAGGGACTAAAGGTACACAATCCATCAAGTCTTATGCATGGTGCTTGCATTGTGGGTTTTTTCCATGTCAAAATTAAAACATCTACTCTTTTACACTGTGAGGATCAGGTGGAGGCTAAGAACTACCTGAGGGAATATGAAATTGGTGTTTATTCTCTGTTACTAACTATATTCAACCTGTCACTTTTAGACTCAGGGTTTGCACTGGCAAATGCATCTATAAGGCAAAAGCTGTTTGAGTGGGAGGGAGACTACAAGTAGGTAGAAGGAAGGGTTTGCTGGGATCAAGTGAGTAGCTGGCACATAGGATGGTTCTTTTGCCAGATGCCTTGGCAACCTTTACTAGGCTCTGATAACCATCTCATTTAGTCAATATTATTGCAGGAGAAAACCAGAAGGCCAAATGAAAAACAAAATCAAAGATAAAGAGAGGAAAAAGTCAACTCATTATTTGGAGACAGAGTAGAGCTATACCAGACCAGAGAGAGAGAGAGAGAGAGAGAGAGAGCGAGAGATATGGATTGGCATAGAATAACTTCTCCAAGAACTGGAAAGGACAAGGCCCATTTTTCCTTGATCTCCCTTTCACTGGATCCTCCTTTGTCCCAGGAACGTATTTCAGGTAAAGACACATTCTTGGATCTTCACAGTGGCCTTGGATCTTCACGGTGGCACTGTTCCACATGTAGCATCTGAAGAATGCTCTGGGGTCACCAATGTCAGTAATAAAACTATAGCATGGAATATTGTCTTCCTTGATTCTACTGGACACATTCTGGCCTGTGTCGGGGAAGACTAATCTCCATAGACAACCGAGAACTGTGCTCCCATGCTCTGAATTTGGTGTCAAGTCCGGCTGGTGCTTCTAAACCTTCAGTCTGTACAAATCTCTTGGGGATTTGAACAGAACACAGATTCTGACTCAGCAGGTCTGGAGTGGCCTGCGTTTCTAAGGAGATTTTTGGTGCATGCCTTTAATCCTAGCTCTCTGGAGGCAGAAACAGGCAGATCTCTGAGAGTGTAGGCCAACCTGATCTACACAGAGAATTCCAGGCAAGCCAGGGCTTATATGATGAGACCTTGTCTCAACACAAAACACATGCATTCACACACACACACACACACACACACACACACACACACACACGTACAAAGCCAAACCGAAATCAAACAATACGAAGCCACATCCCATCTCTGTGCACTGGTCTAGCCTGGGTATGGTGAACCTGGAGGAATAAAGGCACTTGGCCCGAGACTGGGTCTGTATCTGTTATTTGATGTCCTGTTTTCCCTCACTCAGCTTTCCTCTGGCATCTGACAGCTGAGTCTTCAAACAGTTTATTATCACTGTGGGAGCCTAAGACATTTCTGAAACCGAGTCCTATTTTCTGGCCATAAAATCGGGGCAATAAAGTCTCTCCGGCATTGTGAAAGGAATAAATGAAGGAAGCGTGGTGTGGCAAGCCTGCTATATTAAAGGACAAAAGCAAGAATATAAAAACGAAGGGGTGAACTGTAAAAAATCAGATCAATAGGCAAAGAACTGCCAGCCTGTGAGCTCAAATAGCTCAGGTGTTCTTAAGGAAGCTTAAAATTATTGTATTTTAAACCCTCTTTCTCTTGTAAGTTTCAAGCTGTGAAAATAAAAAGTGAGGAAATGCCTCAAAAACCTCTGTGTTAGAGATCTCAACTAGATTATTGAAATATATTCATTTTATTATATGTGTTTATCTGTATATAGGTATGTGCACACGGGTGCCAGTGTTTATAGAGGAAGCTAGAGGCATATGATCCCCTGGAGCTGGAACTATAGGCAATAGCGAGCTGTCCAACAGAGATTCTGCGAATTGAACTCGGGTTCTCTGCAAGTATGGTTGGTGCTCTTAACTACCCTGCTCCCTCTGTAGCCCTTCAACTAAATCTTTTAAAGCAGCCATGTGTTACATGTATGAGATATCTCATTTTGAGTTATGTTGCTAGCAGAGACAGGAGGCAAGGACTTGGGTTCAAGTAAGAAAACTGAGAGACGTATTAAGCTAGATGTTGAAGATGGGACCCCAAGATTTCCTACCCTGGCTTGTGGGACTGAATGAACACGACAAGGTTGCATGATTGAGATTATATGATAATAATCTGTAGAAGGAGTGGGGAAAGTCAGTTGGGTTGAATCCAAAGGGCAGGATTACTCAAATCAGTTCAATGTAATTACACAAATCCTTTAACAGTAGAAAGTTTTCTCGAGCTCTTGGCAGAAGATGTACCCAAATACAAGTATTGAGAGGCTTCCACAAAGGCTTCGAAAAACAGGTAGTCAGGTAGGACAGAACTGTATTAGTGGGCAGGGATGGTTTAGTGGAATGAGTGTTACCTGAAGGCAAAAGTTAGGAAGGACTATTTGCCAGCAGACAGGGGCCAGAAAAGGAGCTAGCAATGGGGAGGTGGTATAAGGAGGAGATGTTGGTTCAGAAAGAGGATGAGTAATTACAGAGTACATTGTTTTATACACATCAGGAAACACACACACACACATATAGCATGTATCACAAGAAGCCCATTAACTTATATAAGGTTAAAATTGATAAACACAAAACAAAAGAACAAACAAAAAAAAATTCCCGGACATGGCTTCCAAAAGTTGTGTCAACTGCAGCCGACAGTTCAGTTGCCAGGACTTGCCTATCCAAATGATGCAGGCTCATATTTCCAGCTTCTTTGGAGGCTGACAGCAGGGTATTACATATTCAAGGCCTGTCTGAGTTGTAGAATTCAGTCAAAAAAAAAAAATACAGAATACCCGAGAAACAGTCCACAGAACTCAAAAAGGTCAACAAGCTGATGTGCCCAAGTGAGGATGCCTCAGTCCCACTTGGGAGGGAGAAGAAAACAGTCACAAGTGGGGAGGGAGGGAGGGAACCTGGGAGGGAAAGTAGACTGGACAGGGAAGAGGGGGGAGAGGGGAGAGAGGGGAACCTGATCTGACACTGGGGAAGGGAAAAGGACTGAAGTCCTGAGGGCCAGCAGAAAGAATGGAAACAGGCAACCTCGGAGATAAGAGGTTGGGGGGACCCTCCAGAATGCACCAGAGACCTGGGAGGTGAGAAACTCACAGGAATAAAAGGGAAGGACCTTAGATGAAATGCCTGACAGTAGGGAGAGGGAACTTATAGATCCCACCTTCAGCCGGAAGACAGGGCATCAAATGAGGGAGAGGAGGGCCATCCCACAGTCACAACTCTGACCCATAATTGTTCCTGTCTAAAAGAATTGCAGGGATGGAAATGGAGAGGAGCCTGAGGAAAAGAAGGTCTAGCTACAGACCCAAAGTAGGATCCAGCTCAAGGGGAGGTCCCAAGGCCTGACACTATTACTGAGGCTATGGAGCGCTCACAAAAAGGGACCTTAGCATGACTGCACTCTAAAAGAAGCAACAAGCAGCTGAAAGAGTCAGATGCAGATATTTGCACCCGAACAATGGACAGAAGCTGCTGAGGCCTCTAACACACATACAGTAGAGGACTGCCAGGTCTGTGTTCATTCAGAGATGACGCACCTAACCCTAGAGAGACTGGAGGCCCCAGGGAGTTTAGAGGTCAGGTGTGTGTGTGTGGGGGGGTAGGGACATTCACATGGAGACAGGGGGTGGGGAGGAGGTATGAGATGTAGAACAGTTGGAGGGTGGACAGGGGTTGGCAGGGTGGGGAATAAAATATGGAGTGTATAAAAATAATTAATAAAAAAATTAAAACAAAAAAAGAATTCAGTCAATTCTGCCAGAACTCTGACTTATGGGGCAGGGGATAACTTTTCTTATAGGTAATAAAGGTCTGGTGACAAGTTGTATTTGCTATTTCGCAATAAAATCTAATGTAGGAAGGGGCCTCAGGAAGTAGGAGGGAAGGGTGGAAATGGAAGAGGGAAAATGGAAAGCAAGTGTAGGAGCGGCCCATGTGAAAGCTTGATTGGATTAGAGCAGGCTCAGTCCTGTGACTTCCTAGTTCCCAAAGTCACCAGATCCACCTACTTATTCCCTTGGGCTGGTTCTGCCTCCAAATGCCTGTGTGGTAGGTGATTAATGCTGCCTGCTACCCGCCCAATGTTCTGAGTTCCTGAATGAAAGACACACACACACACACACACACACACACACACACACACACACACACACACACGCAGCCTTATATTTAGTATGCCTTAATCAGCTCAATGTCTGGGCCATTCCTAAACATCTACATGGCTAACACCGCCCCTCCAATATTCCTGAGTTATTACTAAACTCTACATTCCGTCGTTGTTGCTCTAGCCCCAGTGGGGGATGGGGTGCTGGGGCTGCTTTTCCTCAGCTCTCACCTGATTGGTACACTCCTCTTCTACAGCTCCTTCTAGGAGCGAGGGTCAGGGGATGGTTATGAAGGCCAAAGAACAGCTTTTCCTTTTGGACTGCTAGTGGCTTTCACATCTTACTGAGAAGTTCATCTGCTCTGTTCCTGAGTTTTATCTACCCTGTTGCTGTCGTTGTCATCCCTCAGTGACATCAGAACACACCTTCTTCATCCTCTCGACATGGTAAAGGGATCCTTCTGGCCTTTGATGTCAGATTAGGAGTGCTCAGATATACAGCATCTTGGACTGAACAGTCACCATACTCTGACCATATTGGATGAGCTAATCTAACAAATTCTCCTTTAATACGCATTCTTCCTATGGGTTCCATTCCTCTACTGAACCTTGAGAAATACTAAGGCTGTCCTTGAAGCTTGATCTAAGAGTATCCAAAGTGGGATAGAGTGGGCTCTGTGGCAAAGGGCAGAAAGATATAATAAGCCCTCTGATGTGAAAGGCAAATCCTACGAGATGAGTCTGAGCTTGCATAGGGGATTCTAGAATGCTGTGGCTGAAAGCAAAAGTCAAGGTAGCGTGAAGAAGTATTTGCGAGAAAGTATAGTGATTGCAAATAAACAGCAATCCGTGAGTGTCAGTCATGAGGCTTCGGGAGGAAGCAGTGTCTCCCTGCGCCTGGTACTGCCTGGCATCGTGGGAATAACAGCCAGGCCCGCAGCCTCTCTGCCCCTCCCAGTGCTGCTGCCCTGCAGGAAGAACAGTGCTAAATCCCAGCAGATTTCTGAATTCTACCCACAGCTTGAGGCCACATACCAAACAAAACCACAAGGCCCCTTGTAGTCTCTCCATTCACTTTAATCCCCCCGAGCATGAGAAGCTTTGAGCACACCCCGTTAGTGTCAGTGCTATAGTACATCGGCAAACAGAAGAGCCCCATGGCTCAGTGTTGGTAGGGAATCAGCTATGAAGAGTTAGCTCGCAACTGACATGTTCATGCTTCCGATTTCTCAAGCTGGTTTTAGAAGGATTCTTGCTTTTCCTGGATGGTGTATATGTATGGATATTCTCTCTGTGTCTTCTGGAGAAGGAACTGAATAAGCAATTCAGAAAGTGGCTAAATTTACAAGGAAAAACAAGAAATGCGACAGACACATCACAGAAGATGGAAGAGAGGAAGCTTAATATGCAGTTCCAGTGAACTGACCCCAAACGGTCTATATTTATCTTAGTATCTAAGCATGGCAATTTATTTAGTCAAACCCTACCCTTTTTATGTTTTAATAACTCTGAACTCAGGATGCTTCTTATAGTGCTGGGGAACATTTGTGACGTATTCAGTTTTGCCTAGACATGTAACTCATTTCAAAACTACCAGCAACGATGTAACTTCCAGAGGCTCCTGGAGTAAGTCTCATGAAGCCTCACTTCTGTCTGCTCCCTGACACTTCCTCCTGCATCTTGTGAACTTTCTCAAGGCTCAAAGGTCTTGTCTGAAGCTGTAGATTTGGCTGGGCATGAGAGCATTTGTACCGCTAATTCAGTTTGCCCGGAGTGTACTTTCCTCCAACTTAAGTAAGATTATCATTCTTCTTCCCACTAAGATCTTAGCCAAAGTATGTTATTAAATACTTACATAAATCAAATAGCTTCTGGTCATTATGAATCTGCATTTACTCACACTATCTGCATTTTCCTCATTGGTTTGCTGATTGATTAATCAACTGATCAATTATCTCCCCTCCTCAGATTATAAGGTCCTGCCTGAGTCTGTACTCCTGACACACTCATAGTAGATGCTCAGGGAGTATGTTGAAAAGAATGAATATATGACAACTGTACTTTAATCCTGTAATACACAACATTGATATTATCAAGACAAGTTTTACCCAAAATATCTCATTTTGTTGAGTGAAAAAACAAGAAAGAGTAGATGGATAGACCTGCCTGGTGTAATGTGCTGTGCTAGATCTCAGTGTTAAACCCCTTTCTGCTTCATGAATCAAACATAGAAGTGAGTAAAGTCCCTGCATATTTATTATGACCGTGCGTGCATATGTATGTATGTATGTGAGATGTATGTATGTATGTATGTATGTATGTATGTATGTATGTATGTGAGATGGGGAGAGAGAGAGAGAGAGACAGGGAGAGAGAGACAGGGAGAGAGAGAGGGGGAGAGAGAGAGAGAACACCTATGTACAGTGTAGTACATGTCTTAAAGTCAGAGCACGGCCAGCAGGAATTGTTTCTGTCCTTCGCTGTGGGTTCCAGGGAGCAGACTCAAGCACCTTTAGCTTCATCCCCTTGAGATGCAGATTTCAGTCAATGGCAGGTAAAGGGCCTAAGAAGTTCTAATCTTTTCTCTCATGTTATGGATCCCTCAAACTTATGCCTTTGGTACAAACGATGCCCTCAGATTCGCCTATCATAACCTGTCAACCACTGAGCCAACGGCTTCTTGGTGCCCCTTTCTTTCCTGAGACTGTTGTGAGCCTGCTTAGCAGAACTGTAGGAGCGGTTTGATAAAATTAGAGACCTTGCAAACAGCCGAGGAAGCCCATTTAGCTCTGGGGCTCCCAATATGGAGACTGTGGTTGGTATCTCTTTTACAGAGAATGAAACTGAGCTCGAAGTTCTCTGGAGCTGTGGAAACAGCAGGAGGTTCTTGGTCTTACAAGTCTCTCCTCTTTCACATTCAAATCCCAGATGGTACCTTTTCATCGGGACCTGGTTATTTACAAATCTTACTTAAAATGAGAACAAGACAGACTTCTGTCTCTGAGCCATGCCAATTTGCTTAAAATCAGAAAACAGAAGATGAGCGTCAGTTTCTTCTGCTCTCTACACTCATCAAGTGACTGGTGTGCACACTACCTCAATGTTCATTCATCCGACTCTGCTTTGAGTACTCTGCTGCTTGTTCTCTCTGTGGGAGGTGAAATGTTCCCACTAAGCCCCCAGACAGTGCCAACTGATGATAAAGAGAACAGAAAGGCACACAGGAATCCTCACCCAGTTCCTCATCCACAGAACACGACCATGACACAGAGTTTCTCACACAGAGAAAGAAATGCGCTATAGGAAAAAAAAAGTCAGCAGAGGAGTTCCAGCAGAGACAGACCATCTGGAGAAAAGAGTTTGCTAATTGAAGTCAGGAGTGGGTGAGAGAAAGACAGTGACGTGAGTGGGTGCACGGGAGGTAATAGAAAGCTGTCAGGGGTGGGTGGGAAGATCTGTCGATGGGCTACTGAAACACAGAGATGGTAAGACTGGAAGAGTAAGTGTGGGCAGGGGGCAAGTGAGAGAGAGAGAACCACTGTGGGTGAATAGCATTTAGGATGGGCACAAACTCTTTCCTTGCGTTGCTGCAAGATCCAGACTCAAAAGAAAGGGCTGAGGAGACGGTTCACTTGATACCTGAGGTTGATTCCCCAGCGCCCACCTAAAAACCAGGTGTGCCTGCCACCCCAGTGCACAAAAGACACAGACAAGGTGATCCCTAGGGAGTGTGGGCCAGCCAGTGTAGTCAAATCAGCAAGCCCTAGATTCATGAGAGACTTTGTCTCAACAATAAAAATAGGACGGAGTTAGATTGAGGAAGACACCTAATATCAACCTTTAGCTTCCACATTCATGTACACATACACACAAAAACTATGTGCACACACATGCAAATAACACGTGTAGGTGGTAGCATCGTGTAGAATGAGCGTAAATGGGATCAGAGACAAGCCTACTCAGACCTTTTCTCCTCTTTAGAATCAGTGTTTATTCTGTTCGCATAAGCTATTTTTGTGTTTTCAAAGTGTTGTACTTTTACACAAACTCTCAGAGGTCAGTAAATAAATGAGCGGGCTCTTCTGGTCCGCCCCGCAGGCAGGGATTTCTGGGAAAGAGAAGAGCTTAATGAATTCACGTCTGCTTTTCAAAACAAACTCCCAAGAGAAATGGACCGTATCAGAGAATTTGATGATTTCAGTTTAGTGTGGTCCGTATGGAACTATTTGTGGTTAAATACACTCTGCAGAAACAAGTATTTTTCCCGCTAAAGTCCGATCCACTTGAGCTCCTGGTTCCTTAGAAGACAAACACTCTACATGGACCCCTAGTGGTTGAGAAGAGGCAGGCTGTTCCTGGTGAGAGGACAGCGCCACCTGCTGGCAACCGATCGTGGGACTTGCTGAAGTTTTCCTTCAAAAAGCAAGTACAGAGTTTTAAAAAAATTTTTTTTTCATTTAAATTTAAAACTAAAAATTAAAAAAAAACTCAGAGAATAGCCGATGATACGTAGTGACAGAAGTCTGCGCTTCTCCTCTTCCCCACAACTCCTTGTCTCCACAGGCAGATCGTTTCTACCCCTTCTGACTGTTTTCAGGTTTCCTTTGGAAAGGGCTTACCCTGCTTTTGATCAATCACCGATAAGCCTTTTCACTAGAGAACTCCTCAGTATGTATAAAATGTCTTTTCTCTTGACCACTCAGGGTCCCCAGAGACAGACTCACCACTCTGACATGTGGCAGGCAGCTGTCCCGCCTAGATCAGGATTATAAAAGGTTTGGAATGTCCCAATGTAATTTAAAATATATTTTTTATCATTAACAATAACTTTATTCTCTAGCAGGTC
Organism: Tokudaia tokunoshimensis; assembly: GCA_036184795.1. Lineage (NCBI taxonomy): Eukaryota > Metazoa > Chordata > Mammalia > Rodentia > Muridae > Tokudaia > Tokudaia tokunoshimensis. The sequence goes on from BTHU01000019.1 coordinate 3,136,130, forward strand.
ATTTTTCTGCTGCTTCAGTATTTTCCTCTCAGAGAACACAAGTTTTAGAACTGGATCGTTTGGCCTGTCTCTTCTTGTCGCCTCCCAGTTCAAAATGCTTGCATCTCTTAATGACCAGCATCCTCTTGGATCTGCAGTTGGGGGTCAACACACTCGAGCCTGAGCGCAATCTTCTTTGTGGTTTTGGCCTTCTTTCGAAAAATCGACTTTGTCTGCCCACCGTAGTCACTCTGCTTTTGATCACAGCGTGGCTTTCCTTGGGCATACAGGGAATCCTTGCCCTTCTTACACTGGGTCACTTTGTGAGGCTGATGCTTGCCACGTTTCTTACAGAAAGTCCTTCGGGTTTTCCGTACTGTTGAACATCTTTGCAGTAGAGGTGTCTGCGATGAAAACGAGAGACCGGCCGTCACGATCCCCGCCTCAACCGCACACGCCGAACAGGAAACGGACCTCTTCTGTTTTACATGTCTATCATCCTCTCTGCTTCCCACCTTCCTTAAACACACGGAGATGGCTACAGGCATACATACATAAACAGACTTTTACATTTAGGTTCCACATACAAAAGAACAGATGCTGTTTGCCTTTTGTGAGGCTGGCTTATTTTACTCCAGTTGCAGCCTTTTTCTTACAAATGTCATGATATCCTTTTTTTCTTTAGAGTTGCATAAAATTCCATTGTGTGTCTATACCACATCTTCTACAGCCTCCACACTGTCATCTAGACTAAAGCAGAAAAGGTCTACAACAAACTCAATCTCCCTTCGTGAGAAAGTCCTTAGGAAACTAGCAACTGAGTGCCCATAACTCAGCACAATAAAGGATCTATACAGCACGCGATGATTTGTATATGCTCGGCCCAGGGAGGAGCACTATAGGAGGTGTGGCCGTGTTGGAGTAGGTGTGTCACTGGGGGTGGACTTTAAGACCCTCATCCTAGCTGCCTGGAAGTCAATATTCTGCTATTAGATGAAGATGTAGAATTCTTAGCTCCTCCTGCACCATGTATGCCTGGATGCTGCCATGTTCCTGCCTTAATGATAATGGACTGAACCTCTGAACCTGAAAGCCAGCCCCAATTAAATGTTGTCCTTTACAGGTCTGGCATTGGTCATGGTGTCTGTTCACCATGTTTAGCTTTTCTTCTAAAATCTAGAACAATTCAATGGTTTTCACTCTCTCTGCTCTTATTCAACATAATGCTCAAAGCCTTACCTAGAGTAGAAGGAAGAAATAAAAGATTAAAAACAGGAGGGAAAGGAATCAAATTATCCTTCTTTGAGGATGACATGATTCCATGGTTAAAAGTTTAAATATTCTTCTGCCAGAAAATTCTTAAATCTGATAAACACCCTCATCCTCAAACCAGTAGATCACAAAATCAATACATAAAAACCACTAAGGAGCTTTTCTGTAAAACAGTAATGAACTCTGAGACAGAAACAAATCAGGGGGAAATTCCCTTTTTTAGTAGCGTCAAGGAATAATAAACTACCGAGGAATACCCCTCTATGATGAAAACGTCTCAACACTGACAAAAGAAATTGAAGACACCAGGAGACGGAGAACGACTTCCCGGGCTCATGGACAGGGATATTAAATGTTGTGGAGATGGCTATGTTACTGAAAGCAAACTATTTAATGTTGTGGAAGTGGCTATATTACTGAAAGCAAACTACTGAAAGCAATCAGTGTAATCTCCATTAAAATTCTAACAAGATTCTTCTCAGACCTAGGAAAAGCATCCTAACATTTATAGGGAAGCACGGAAGTTCTGAGCATCCTTACAGAGGAAGGAGTGTTACAAGCCTGCTCTCGGGTTTTACATTGGAGCCAAAGTAGCAAAAAACAGTACGGTACTTGTTATGATCATAAAAAGAGAAGGTTTAGAGAATATGATATTCAGCAGTGTGGGGAAGGGGGTGCCCCAGAAGGCCCATGCCGAGGTGTCCCTCCCCGGAGGGACCAGACACACACAGACATAGCGTAGAGTAGAGTTTATTCAGGGCAGAGGATGGGAGTTAATAATGGGGTAGTGGAGGCAGAGAGTGGCAGAGAGAGTAGAGAGGTAAAGGCCAGCCATGACCACGTGGAGAGAGGGGGAGGGGAGGAGAGCCCAAGAGGGGCAGAGAGAGGCTGAGAGATAAGAAGGGAGAGAGGAAGAGAGAGAGGAGGGGCAAGCAGCTCCTTTTATAGTGGGTCATGTCTACCTGGCTGTTGCCAGGTAACTGTGGGGCGGGGCATACCTGACTATTGCCAGGTAATTGTGGGGTGGAGCTTAGACACAACCCTAACAGTACTGGCGCCAAAAGAGAGTCATAGACAAATGGAGCCGACTCGAGACCCCAGAAACAACCGCACAGTTATAGCCACCTAACTTCTGACAAAGTCCTCAGGTACGTGTTTTCCCTGGCTGCCTGCTACCTCACTCTCTGCTTCCTAGTCGGGCCCGAGTGGCAGGAGTCTGTCCTCCATTCCTTCCTCAAGACACACTGGGTGCTCCGAACTCATGAGCCACAATCAATGTCTCTTTCCTTAAGTTGCTCCTGCCACGTGACGTAACACACGGGTCAAGAACAGTGTGACTCGGTAATCACGCTCACTGGCAAGAACCAGTTGTGTCAATTTCTTGGCCACACTTTAGTCAGTGTCCTGATGTCTCCATTAGGCCTCTGACTTAGTTTGCTGAGTTCAGCTTCTAAAAAGAATTTCAGTAAACTGGCTTTTAAGATCTACCTACTTGTATCTAGCCCAACTCCCCTCACTGTGGTTAATATGCAGTTTCCTCTACTCTACCTCAGACCTTCAGAACCAGCCCAACACACCTCTTAATTCATAGCTTCCTCACCTGCCCACTGGTTACAACTCTCCACTTGAATTCAATCTCTTTGATACTCTTGAACAAAACCTGTCTTGCTATTTTTATCAAGCACTGAAAAATAGTCTTCCCAGAATAGTGCCCCGGGAATGATTTCTTTTGTAAAGCTCAGTAGCCCTCAAAAGAATGATGGATAGAAATAGAGTTTTAAAGCAGAACAGACCAAATGCCTAAAGGGTAATTGCTTCTTTTTGTTCAAAATGAACTATACTGTACCACGTAGGAAATGAGCATACCCTGAGTATCGAGACCTATGAATCTTGAGATGAGAATAAATCTTCTTGCAGTTAAACAAAGAAGTATGAGGTACATGAGAATTTACATATCGTCTGGGGCATCTTTGCACTCTGATGGCAGGAGTTGAGCAAATGCTGAAACGTCGGCCCAGAAGCCCCAAAGATTTATCACCAGGCCATTTGTATAAGAAACATTTTCAAAGTGTGGACCAAGAGATCAGACCTCCAGGACGTAGGAACCGTCTGTTAGCAGTGAGCACTGTGGCTGACTTTGGAGATGGTTGATAGGACTGGGGTCTCAGAGGAGCCACTTTGTGACTTGAACATTGACTTGGGTTTAACTTTGGTTAAATTTGAGAATCTACTGTGTCATGGACATATGTTGTACACAACTTTTGGCATTGTATTTTAAGTTTATTTTTAAAACTCACGTGCTGGAAATTCTGAAGTTTAAGAAAATCAGAGGTAGAAATGGCTGTTGGGTTTTGGACCCTGGGACAAAGGACTGAGATGCATATTTTACATATCAAAGCAGACCTGGCCTCCAGGTTCTCCTAGCATCCCCCAGTCCCTGTCTGGCAGACCCTGCTCCCGAACTTTCCAGGTCAGACATTTTGCACACCATTTTGCTCTCTTTCCCTCTCCTTCCGCCTCCCTTTCTTCCCTTCCCCCTCCTCCTCCCTCTTCTTTCTCTCTCTCTGTACACTCAAGCCTGCCTTTTCTCTTTTTCTCCTCCCTCTGCTTCCCTCTCCCCATGGCCAGTGAACTCGTGGAAAAGCAGCATCCCACTAACCCTGTCTTTAATATAATCTAATCTGGCTTGAATTGGCTCATGCCACTGGAGGAGAAATAACCTATCAATGGCATCATTAAGGATTTTTTTAGGTTTTCCAGGATTTTCTTTTCCTATAAGATTATTATTATTTTCTTCTTCAACAAGGGGTATTAGGTATATAAATCTAATATGAGAGAGGGAAAAATGGTATTAAAGGAAACTTGTAATTCTCTGAGGCTATTAAAACAGTATAAATAAATCGACAGCCCAAGGCACTTGCAATGTAATATAAACAACATCATAGTGGCTAGAATTCCCATTGCTCTCAAAGAAACCTTCACCACATCTGTAATGGTGCAATCTTTCCTGCAGAAGAAACTGAATGTGTAAGCTGCAAAACACTGCACATTAGGAGGTTCAATTTTTATATAATCAAGGGCTGCACGTCTCCCAAGGCTATAGCGCGGAGGCTGAGATCCTGAGCAGGACTCTCAGCAGAAGGAAGACTCCACCCTGCCAGCCTGTGGTTGCTTCTTATTTATTTTTGCTTACATCTAAGTCTTTACACTCTTCTCCTTTGTTAAACATAGCAGAATTGGGATTTAATTAAATGATTTTAATATAGGCTTAGGCATGAGAGTTAGAGAGAGGCGCTCCACACAGGTGACACACCGGTGAACAAGGCAAGAGTGGGCTTCTCCCAAGAGGAGCCCCTGTTTTGTTCAGTTTCATTAGTAAGCTCTGGGGTTTCAAAGGTGGGGGGTGGGGGTGGGGGTGGAATGGGCTGTGATGGGGGTGGGGTGGGGTGGGGGTGGGAGTGGGATGGGGTGGAATGGGGGTGGGGGTGGGGGTGGGATGGGGTGGAATGGGGTGGGGCGGGGGTGGGAGGTGTTTCATTTTCTGAGCCTGTTTTTCTCTTAGATGTGTCACACAGTCTCTGTGGCTTTGCTCTTTGGTTTCAATTATATGCATAGATGTCTGGGAAGTAGAATAGTTTTACATTTACTTTATCGTCTAGTTCATGAACTAAGACCCAATTACTCATTCAAGGAAAAGGAGATTAAAGTTTTAGAAAGGCTGTTTAGAAATTGTCTTATTCAGGGTTTCTATTCCTGTACAAACACCATGACCAAGAAGCAAGTTGGAGAGGAAAGGGTTTATTGAGCTTACACTTCCACACTGCTGTTCATCACTAAAGGAAGTCAGGACTGGAACTCAAGCAGGTCAGGAAGCAGGAGCTGATGCAGAGGCCATGGAGGGATGTTTCTTACTGGCTTGCTTCCCCTGGCTTGCTCAGCCTGCTCTCTTATAGAACCCCAAGACCACCAGTCCAGGGATGGCACCACCCACAAGGGGCCCTCCCCTCTTGATCACTAATTGAGAAAATGCCTTACAGCTGGATCTCATGGAGTCACTTCCCCAACTGAAACTCCTTTCTCTGTGATAACTCCAGCCTGTGTCAAGTTGACACACAGAACCAGCCAGTGCAGAAATTGATCTTGGGTCAGTGAGGAGGCACAGCAGGTGAAGTGACTGCCACCAAGCCTACCAACTTGAGTTCAATCCCCAGGCCCTACATGGTGGAAGAACAGAACCAACTCCAGTAAGTTGTCCTCTGACCTCCATACATGCAGTGGCATGTGTATGTACATCCACACACATAAATAAATACAATTTAAAACTTCGTTTGTTTTGAGGATTTCACCCTGTAGTTTTGGCTGACTTGGCATTTGTTGTACAAATCAGGTTGGTCTCAAACTCACAGCCCCAGTCTCCTGAGTTTGCTGGGATTAATGGTATGCATGTATTAAGTTATTCTTCTGCATTAAAATATATATACTAATAAATAATATATATACTAAATAAAAATATCAACATTAACCAAATAAAGTCTGACCCCTTATCCAATCAGTTCTGATAATGTGAATCAATTGCCTTTTTTCAACTATAAGTAGATTATATCCACAATTTCTAAATTACTCCTTTTAATGCTTCTATCAGATAGCATGATAAATGCTTTCTATTAAAATGTAATGGCTCTATTACTTTACCAGTAAAGACACCTGTAAGAAATAGTGTGTCATTGTTCCCAGGACACCTGCATTATCTATGACCACAAAGACATGCTGTCTTTGGCTTTCTGGTGAGTGATAAGGACTTGGGATGTGGAATGTGACTCCTAACCAATGGGTGCTATCCCCCCTTAAGTGATGTGAGGGTTCCAAATCAGTTCCTACCATTACTGCACGGTAGTGTTTCTGGGTACCGAGTGCTAAAGACATCCCTCCAGTTTGGTGAAGGAACTTGGCAGTGGTATCAGTGGGCATTATGGTTTTCACTTGGGTATGTCCACATTTCTCTTTATACAGCAGTCTGGGATCTATGGGAGGTCAAGTCTGGCAGGTCCTAGATATATAAAATAGGAATGGTCTTACCTGAGAGTCAGGACATGGTTTCAGAAGGGCTGAGGAAGTCCTTTGAGGAGACAGTGGATATAACTTGGAATGTCTCATTTGTGTCTCTGCTGGATCCTTTCCTACCTTCAAACTCCAACACCACAAACAACTACAGCCTCCTTGCCCATGGTAGGTGTGGGCTGCAGAAATTCTTGTTAACAAACATAGAAATTATTTCTGAATCACTGGCCCCTTTCCAATAACCTCCACCCCCAAGTACATTTTTTTTAAAATATCTTTCAGTTATTTTTCTGCCATTGATCATTATGTACCCAAGGAACTGCCTGCCAATATTTTTAACAAGTTCACTGGACCATTAGAATTTTGGCTCCTTAGTTGTTAATAAAAAGAGATGAACCAAGGTGCAAGTATAGCTTCAATTTATAAGGCAAAGAAAAGCATATTCTCTCTCTTTTTTTTTACCCTATTGAAATAGCTTTTAGTTTCCAAAAATGCCATAAGAAACAAAGGCAGTAATTAATTAATATGGAGAAGTCTCTCCCTAGATAGAGATAATGGTTTGACTTTTAGTCATGAACTAGAAATACTCTATTATCTTTGTCTTCTAGAAGGTGCCCCTGAGGGAAAATGATTAACAAGTCAGTTTAAATTTATATCCTCCCACTCTGGTGAGTTTATATATGTTGGTCTAAAGTGAAGGATAGGCCACCCAAAGTTGTCTCTTCAAGAGAAATCTTCGATGCACAAAGTCTCTAAATGCACACTCTTGCTCCTGCTTTCTGTAGCCTGTCTTACGTGAAGAATTACAGAGTGTGGACAGTGCTGAGAAGATTTAGATGGCTTTGTGAGGCAGAGGGGAACTGAGCTTATTCCGTGTGGTTTGAATGTGAAATTTCCCCCCACAGGTTCAAGGTCCTCAAGTGCTGGTCTCCAGCAGGCTGGTGGTCAGTCAGGAAGGCTGCAGAGCCTTTGGAGTTGGCGTCTCAGACGTGGGGACCTTCCAGCCAGGCCACTTCCTACTTACTGTTTCATATTCCTGCTGCGTGCTTTCCCTGTCTGCCACATAGACTGCATCCCTCAAACTTTACGTCAACATAAATTTGCCTCCTTATGTTGCTTTTATCAGGTATTTTGCCAGAACAATGAGAACTATAACTAAAATAGTCCTGAAGATATTATATAAACAAATAGTGACAAAGACCAACATATGCTTCCTAGGGTATTACTGGATTGTTTCTCCTCAAAACGGGTGTTGAGACCTCATAGATACAGTTGGTTTAGGTGAGGCCACAGTGGAGTATGAGAAGTGTCCTGGGATAGAAAATGTCAGGAGACACAGGGAGAGACTGGAGCAAGGAGAGTGGGTGAGTGCTGGACACCTAAAACTTGTCAAAGGCATAGGACTCGGTTCTGAGGAACAGGATTACGAGGCTGTGGTGACCCTGAGATGGGATCTGAACCTTTACAACTATAGTATAGTTCTCTCTTTGACACCTTGTTTGTTACCCTTTGTTATACCACCCTAGAATGCAAACACCCAGGGCCTGAGCAATGTATGCAGCATTAAAAAGAATTAAATTAAAAAGAGTAATTTGTGCCGGTGTTAAAAAAAAGAAAAAAAAGCACACACAGGGATGAGATAAAAATGTTGAGGTAAAGTGGGCTGAGGCCCACTCTGCTGGATTCGGTCTATTTGGTGTGACTGCAGTCACATGGAGTCGCCATCTGTTCAGAGACTCTCCATCCTGGCACTTGACCATTAGGAACAGATGGTCAATCGTCTCAGGAGAGGCAGAAGTGAAGCGGCTTTCGTGAGTTAGCTGCTGGTTGTCTCCTTTGACAGGGGGATGAGATCTGGGCTACTATGGGAGTTTAAGAAAGGACAAGGGGTTTGAGAAGGGCTGAGATTAGAACTCTGATCCACAGAGAAGCAGTGACCATGAGCTATCAACTCAGTGAGCGTGGGAACAGTCTGTCTTGCCCATAGCAGTTCATTAGCACACATTTACCGAGTAGCTAAAAGGCTGTTATACTGTCTACGTACACGTATATATTTTACATTGATCATACTACTTCCTCAGTACTAGGAATCAAAGTTGGGGCTTTTGAACATGCTAAACAAGGTTCTACCATGAAACTATACCCCAAGTCCTTCTGTGTTTGTTGTTGGACTTCTATTTGAATGCCTTTTTTTCCCCCCATGAGCAAACACCAGGATTTGCTGTTCATCAATCTAATAAAATTGACTTCATTTTTCCAGGTCTAGTTAACATGTCCCGTCTCTGGAAGGTCTCCCTAGCACTGCCCCCCCACCCCCCTTCTTCCTTCATGTTTATCTCTAAATGTCTGTTTAACATCACTGACCCAGGCTTCTGGTCTATGGGGACCTAATGGGGGTCTCCCACATATCAGGTTTCTTCAGGTATGAAACGACACTCTTAGTTTCTAGTCTTAGATAGCTATTTCCAAAGTATAGCACAACACGAGCATGGGGTGCTCTCAGGGAACCCAACAAAATGGCTTGGTCTCATTCCAACACCAGGAGCGCTGGTCAAAAGTCTTGTCACTTTAGCACCAAGACAGAGCCTAAGTCTCAGATCCTCATCGGTTCATTAGACCTGCCTCATGGGGTTGTCACGAGAAAATATGTGTGAAATACATGGCGTTAGGCCTAGAATAGAACTAACAAATGTTACAATTATTTTAATATGATTAAATCAATAACTGACCGGTAAGGGCACAAGACATTCAGAAGTCAACAGCTGCTTCTAAGGTTTGGTGTGTCAAAGTTAATTTTCACCCGATTTGTGGTGAACCTCAGCACCCTCACCCCAGGTTTCCGTTCTCAGAAAAAGCCATCCCAACAGAGTCCTGAGTCACAAAAGTGTATCCCAGGTCTTGATTTGAAGGGAGGCAGAGTCAGGCTGTGGGAAAGGTCACACCTTATTTAAGCAAAAGTAAAGGAAATTAAAGGTATTCTTTAGTGTTATCTCAAGTTCCAAACTCAATAAAACGATACACAAGACCATAAGGTGTCATTACTATATTGAAATTGTATCAAAAATTTCTGCTCACACTGGGCTAAGCAGCTTTCCAGAGCACAGCAGCCAAACTCTAGGTCAACATGTAGCTGTTTGACTGTAACCTAGGACATTAACTCAGGTTCTCGGAGGACAAGCCAGGCTCTGGGCATCCCGCTAAAACATTAGCGTCTCCATCTTCCTCCGTCACTTCTTTTCTGGGGTAACATACCACAGAACCGCCCCCGACGGAAGGAAAGACCTCCACTGAGCTCAAGGTGACCTGGCATGTCACTCACATCTGAACTTGGCATCTCTTAGGAATGTAACTGTTAAATATAAACTACCATGCAACCTTTTTATTCCTGTTTTATTAATGGAATATGGACAATAACACTCAAATCACAAAATCATTTTATTTTTCTTCCAGATTACTGTCTATCCTCCAGCACTGTATTTTAAAGGTACTTGCTGGGGCCCAGAAAGACTTCTCAACAGGAAATAAATAAATGAAATTAAAAAAATAGAAACCCCTACTGGCAGTCTATAAATAACCATCGTTAAATGTATGACACACTAAACTAATGTGAAGTTAGGGCTAGCTTGAGCACATGACAGTTGGGCGACACTATTCAAATCGTGACAGCTGATTTAGCAAGAAAATCCTTTACACCTAAGATCTATGCCTCAGTCGGTAGGTTAAGACCCAGAACACACACACAAGAACGACCTTTGCAAGAAATGTTCTTTTTATAAAACAATTGCAAAACAACCGAGTCTGTGGCAGCACCTAGAAACCATAATTCTAGTTGCCGTGTGTGTGTGTGTGTGTGTGTGTGTGTGTGTGTGTGTGTGTGTGTTTGCGCATGTGCATCCTTGTTCGCATAACCAAATACAGGGCAGGGCAGGTGTGCCAGAAGACTGTCATGCAGTGCCGCATGGCTCAGAGGGCCCAGCAGAGAGGCGGGTCCCCTGCGCTTTGTGATTCTCGTCCTGGCTTTTCAGAGACTATAGAGTACCATGGTGCCTGCAATGGACTCTCAGCAGGGACAGGACAAGCTCAAGTTCAATTGTGCATAATACGTAAGGTCAAATGTTAACACTTACCAAAGCATCGCAATAAAAACACACCTGAGGTCATGGAAGCCATATTCCGTTATATAAATATATCAAAGAGTTCATTCCTGCATTGAACCGTGCTCGAGTTTTGCCCCCTTGCCCTATAACTAGAAAAATAGAAGACAAATGTACCCTACTTGAAACTAAAAATAAGGTTTTTTTCAATTTTTTAGGACTTTTATTTACAAAATGGATTGACTCTTGTTTTGTACAAATTAAAAAACTGAAGTCTTAAAAATAGAAATAACTTCCTACACTCTTGGGATCAACTTTCAAGCGACTAAGGGAGTGAGAACTCGGTGTCTTCCTTCGGCGGCCCTGGTCTGGCAGCGCTTGTCGTGGCTGAGCCGCTGGTGGCCGGAGGTCTATCAGGTCAGAGTCTGCAGGAGCAAAATCTTCTCATTAATGCAGAAGCGATGCAGTACCACCATCAGGTTCTCACCACAGCGGGAGACCTGGCGCTCCATGGCCAGGCGGAAGTCCTCCTTCACGCCTTTGGTGATGCCTCGAGTGACTGTGTGGTGCCTGAGGTCAGCGAAAGGGAAACAGAAAGAGACCACGGTTAAAAGCAGCACCCGGACCTAGTGTCACCTGGGTAGGAATCAGCCTGCCTCATAGCTAAGTGCAGACACACATTTAACCAAATTGAAAAAGAAAACCTGCAACCAGACAACCACTCCTGACCACCCTTCTCAGTCTCAATTCTAGGCAGATTAGCTTCCCTGTCCTAGACTGGGTCATTTTACACACAGCCAAGTGGTAAGTGAAGCGTCACCCACTTCGCCTCTGAACTCCTCAAGCTCACGCAATGCCCTGGGGAGCTTTAGGTTGCATCTTCACGGGCCTCGCTGTGCCAGAGAGCAGGCCACAGACAGAAGACAGCAGGGAGAGGGAAGCATGCCCAGCCACCAGGGAGCTCTCCGGCAGGCCTTCCATGGCTGCTAGGTGCAGGGAAGCTCAGGTCTCTACACAGCCGCTGGGGTCCCCGGGTGCAGGCCTATCCCTAGGGAGCCGGGGCAGGGCAGATCCTTTGAGTGCCGTGTCCATCCAGACTTCTGTCCTGAGACAGAGCCGTGTCACAGGTGGGGGAGGTACAGTCACTGCCTGTGAGGGTCTATGAAGAGCAGAGCTATCTGAGTGCTTGCTCACCCGTGGGTGTGGTAAGTGGGAGCAAAAGCCAAGAGGTATCTAACTGTGCCCCAAGAGCCGTGCGTTAGGGCGGGAAAGGACAAACAGAACCCCAGAAATAAGAACAACAAAATGAACAGAGGAAAAGAAAAGCCCAGCAAAATTCGGTGGACTCGACCACAAACAGAGGAGTTTTGGCTGCTAGTTTGGGAATGTGACAATTTCAGACAAACAAAAGCCACCTCTGTTCCCCCCCACCCCACCCCGAACCCCCTGACTGTCCTCCAAGTCACAAGGTTTTCAAGTATTGAAAAAACTGAGGCTGTGGCTGTCACTCTAAATGCTTGTGCTTCTAAACCACATTATTATACACAAAGTGAGCTGGAGTCGACCCAGCAGTGCAGTAGTAAAACGGGTTGTGTTTAGATAGTGAAAACAGACCACCGTGCAACAGCCCAGACACTTTAACGGGCTTTTTGGGAAGACCGCAGGGCCATGACAAAACACGGTTGTGCGTGGACATTTCAAGTCTGGCTGGTTAACTCAGCTAGGGGTCTCTGAGGGTTAAAGGTCTGGGTCCTGCTGGGCACAGACTGATGCACACTGCTTTACGGTGCCTTGAGATACTTCTAACCTGGGTCCCTGGGCTGCAAGCCAAAACTGAGCCAAGTTCAAGTTATCTGCAGGCCGTATGACAGAGGACATATTCTCCCCTAATACTACAAAAGACACAATTAAGTATCTGCTTGTCATGGTCCTGTGGGATTGTTTCCACACGTCAAAAGCAACATGTCTCAATATATATGCATCAGAGTGTCTATGCAAGTCTGGGTGATTTCAACTACAGTTGTGCTCCACATGCAATGATTGACTGCATTGGTCCCTACAGCTTGGGTATACAGCATGTAGGTCTGAGCAAGTGCACAGTATGACCATGCAATAGCACACTGCATGGCAGGTGTGTCCCTGGTGTCAAGTGGCACATAAATATAGCGAGGTCTTATGGTTTAAGAACAGGAGAATCTAGCCAAATAAACAGCATCATTTTAGCTTACTTACTAAATATTGCCAGTTCAGAAAGGATAGGTCTGAAACTTTAAGGCAGGGAAAGACTGTATGAATGTCTGTTTAGAGCAAAAAAAGTCCTGATCATTAATATGGAAATCTACAGTAAAAGTTTACATGTGGCACATGTATGTCAAGGTCCTTAAATATTAATGACCCAAACCCTTGCATTTTATCAAAACAGAATCGCAGCTTAGTGCTTCCTCTAATACTCACTTAGTCTAATACAGTTTTATCAAACGTGTTTCCCTCCCCAGATCCATAATGATTTTTAAATTCAACACAAACACACTGGCAACTCATGGAAAAAAAAATTAAACATGTTACAATATTTACAACCAGATGGTTTGCCGAGGATGCAGAACAAACTAAAAACAAATAAACAAAGCATGAGAGAGAGCACCGAGGGACAAAGAGCTGAAAACCATGGCGGGCGGGCGGGCGGACAGACAGCACACTATGAGCAGGTGTTTCCCACTTGGTACCTGTCAGCAGTCTGTATGCTGGGCTGAAGCACAGGTAAGAATTCCTGCTGCAGCAACCCCATGGGAGGGCTAGAAGGCCTTCAAAAAACAGCAAATAGCAGCATTCAAACACCCACACCAGCTCACCCTGCACTGCAGAAACAACACTCCGGAGAAGATACACGGGACGGGAAGCGCACTGTACAGAAACTTTAACCTCCACACACCCCTGGCCGGGGCGTGTCTTCAAGGGACGGGGAGAAGCTGAGGGCCCCACCGCACCCGCTACTGGTGCCAGTCTAGAGGCGTCTTGGCTGCTGGTCCCAGAGTTCTGCCCACTTGTGATCTGGATCAGTGAGGAGGAGGAAGCTGAGATGGTAGTGGGAAGGTAACATCTGAGAAGGTCTGATTCAAAATCCAGCCTCCTTCACTCCCTCTTCTCACGCCCACACGTCCCAGAAATACACCTGGAGGCGCCAGCTAGCCACCTCTGGCAGGACTGCAGCCTGAGCTGAAAGGCCCTTCGCAAAAGGGCTCTGAAGGGCTGGCAATGTTTTCAATAAAGAAAGGGTGAGTGTCAGATTTGGGGGGAAAACAAGGCTGGGACTCATGGTTTTGCAGAATTCTGTAATAAAGATTTAGCATATTAGCTGGTAGTCACCCCAGAGAATATCCTTTTGTCATTCTGATTCAGTCTAATGCAACTATGGTACTGTGGATATCAGCATAGAAACATTTCTCCAATTTAACACAAATCAGAACAACACATCTATATAACAAATTAAGAACTGATGCCTCCTTTTGGCCTGGCACCAAGTGCCTGATGTTTGTACTGTACCTGCTTGCATCCGAGATGCTACAACTAGGACGGACTCACAACCTTACCCCAAGGGGAGGAGAGGTACACTGCTCACAACATCTCTGCCACTCATCTGGAGGGACCACCCAAAAGGTCTGCAATGGCTTCAGAGAATTTGTTTGGAACCCAAAGGGAAAAGGAATATAGATAGTTTTATTCAAGAGTCTAATCACACCTCAGTAAAAGCTCTGTCTTGTGCAGTTTGATTCTCTTGGTGTCACTTAGGTAGAGATTATCTGAAATACAGATTTCAAATTCATAGAGACCTCACAGAGAACATTCCTACAAGGTCAGATCACTGGTTAATGATCCCTAGTCCTCTGTCCAAGCCAAGTCAACTGTGGGTTTTTAGGAGGCTTATCTTCTACAGAAAGTTCAAGGAAATTTTGGTTGATCAAAGTGGGAGAGCCTTGGAAAGCAAGACAGATGCCTCCTTGTACAAGTATCTCTTCCAGTGACATTATCTGGGCAACTGATATGTCCTCACTTTAAATTCCAAGTCCTACGGACTATTTGCAGGTTAACACTGTTCAAACCAAGAGAATATGGGAGAAAGCAGAAGGGGGCCAGTACAGTGAGGCTGGAGTCCAACTGTTGAGGTCTACAGAGTCATTCCTTCACACTGCCTCAGACAGTCTCTTAGTATGTGGCAATCCTCTGTATATCGACCCTTGGAAGGGACAGTTTGGCTCTAGGACCATCTATAGTATGGCATTTGGAATGGTGGGTTATTGATGAACTAAAAAGCCTTGCTAAAGATATGTCAGCACAATCAATTTCAGAACCTAGAAGTCCCTACAGAATAGGGGTTACCTGGGTTTCCATATATACAAGAAACCTGTTCTTACATGTGGTTAACAACACTTGGAACCATGCAGTTATGTCCCCCATGACTTTGGTTCATAATCAAAGCAATAAAGAGACAAGGGGAGAGGATAGTATCTAGGACAACCTGATCAAGCAATCTAATCTACAAAGGTCCTCAAAGGAATCTAAACATTTCCTTAGTGCCTCATTGGAACTGTTTAAGGCATGCAATATCATTTATAGGACAGGGAGGAACTCCCAGTCTTCTTTCTGTTCTTTAGGACAGATTCTACTGAGCCCTACTCTTGCTAAGACACAATAAGGAAGGGATTCTCACTATGGGCCAAATTCCTAAGTTACAGAAATCCAACATAAGCATTTCTATCCTCCAACACCCCTGAGACTCTACAAAGACAGAGCAAAGTAAGGACTTTTGCTTTTAATAATTAAAAACTTGCTTCTGCCAAAACTGAGGGACAGTGCAGGTTTCCAGTCTCAGCAATGCACTCTTCCTGTTCTGGGTTCAGTCTCTTGGTGTTACTCTGACACTGACATACACTGAGTATTCAGGAAGTGAAGAAGGAAGTATGCACATGGTGCTTACAGTAGAGAGGATCTATTAGCCAAACTGCAGTGCAGACCAAGGAGAGAAGCAGGACTTAGGAGCTATTTAAACATCATGAGTGGTCACTAACTTGATGTTTTCATCTAAGATAACCTGGGTTTCTGAAATAGCTTAAGGGTTCAGGGATGCACTTCCACAATCACTTTTGGGGAGCAGGTGTGTTTTAGGGGCACTAGAACCAGCTAATTTGCTTTGCACTGCACAAACAATGAGGAAGCTTAGAAAAGCTTAAGACAGTTTCTAAATAAAACCTGGAGATCCTCCCAACCCAGTATACTGTTAGGCATAGCTGCTTTCGATTAAATCACTTTACGTCTAATCAGAAATGAATACTAAATGTTGGAAAGGAAAAGACATATAGAAATTTCTGTCTAGTAAAAAATTTCCAAAGTCACAAAAATATCCTAACTTAAGCAACATTTCCCACCCAGACATGTAGCTAAGAAACGCGTGTCTTTAAGACCCCAGGACAAGCAGGCCCTTGAAAACTGAGACCAGTTTGGGATCCTTTCCATTAAATTTCTGAAAGGTACAGAAATTTACAAATAAGTCATGCAGCACATGAAAGGTGAGCTTCAAAGAACAAAAGATCATCTGCTTACTTGATCAGCATTCCTTGATTTGGGAGTAATTCCAGATGAATCTTCCCTCCTTCTTGGGTTCTTAAATAAGCAAATTCCTCCAGCATATCAATGTCTGTGGTGCACATTCAGGTCAACCAACAGGTAACGTTGCCCTGTCCTCCCAGGGGAGGAAACAGCTCCCAGCACATGCAGAGCCCACTCACCACCCCCCATCTAAGAACCAGTCGGGTCCTGATCCAGGTGCTGCCTTTTACACTGACCAAACTGCCCTATGAAAAGCAACTCATTGCACAAGACCTGCCAAGCCGGGATGGTAACGTCACTGAGCGACACGTTCGAGACTCATGCCTTGCAAGGACTCTGTGTGCTCAAGCTTCAGAGCCATCAAACTGGCAAGCATTAGCACACGGTTTTCCTGGAGAGGTAACTAAACAGATTCTACATGGTCATATAAGCAATTTCTTAGTTAAAAATGAAGAGATAGCATATATTCCAAGTTGGGAGGGATGGTCTGGCTGACAGAATATGAGTTAGACAAAGAAGATTATTTCTTCAGACCCAGCAGACAAGGTCTTTCAGATGTCTGAGAATCCAGAGAATTCCATACACAATGTTAGATGATGCAGTCTTCTGGGGGAAAGGTTATGTAACTTTCATTAGAGTCTTTTTTAAAAAAAAAGTACTAAAAACCACTGATCAGGCACTGGGACATATGTAGTACACATATCCTGCAACTTGAGAGATTGTACTATGAAAAGCAAAGAAATGAGAGCAACCAAACCAGGGTGTACCCTCCATTCAAACAAAGGCTGTCTTCCCCTTACAAACACGTCAAGTACTGACCAACTCTGCCTCATTAGCATAAAGCTTTGGCAGCTGTGGTGGTGCAGGCCCAGTGCCAACACCTGATCCCAGGGGTAGCCTCTGTCCTGGGAGAGGCTACTGGGGACATTTTTTTTTTCCCCACAGATAAAGGCCAAGGTCTATGCTAAACCAACTGCTCTGGGCTGGCCGAGAACTCATAGGCTATTTTAACTGTAGGCATCTTGGCCACCTTCTTGGAAGTGAACAAGACAGGCACTGACTGTCCTGATTCCCTGAACTATAGCTTTGAAACTTCATTAGACTTTTACAAAGCAACTGCCACAGCTCCATTTCTAATCCTTACTCCTCCTCCTTCCCTCACAAACAGTAAAAAGCTGAACGGATCATAGTGTGCGATGGATGCCCTTGTGCTAAACATTCAGAAGCGACTGTGCTTAGTCCAGAGGAAGGATACTTGTAACATAGCTGAAGAAGTTCTCATACTGGAAATTTCCTTGCTGGCAAATCTTACTGATGGCTTTCAGGAAAAGGCTCTCCCCCCGTGGCCACTCCTGTTGGAGCAGTACAATCACATGGCCCAGCGCCATGTCGTCTCTGTTGTCCGTAAAAGCTCTCAGCTGCAAGACAAAGTTTTACACAGAAGAAATAAATCCAGGAAATGTATCACCTCCTAAAAAGGGGCTCCATATGTCAGTGTATGCTATAAACCATCATTATTAAGACAATAAAACTGGTCTTGTTGGACACCACACTCTTCTGAGGAGGGTGGATTCTAAAGAAGCCCCAGGCCCCCTCCCTCTAAGGCCTACCCACAGCAGGTGAACAGGTAAACTGGGAATGTTTGAGTTTGAGAATTAGGGATAGAGAGGGCTGAGTGTTCCTATACAGTGAAGAGAATAAACAGGAACTTTTTGTTACTGTTTTGTTCTTGTCCTGTGTCTGAGACAGGGTCTCAGGAATCAGGATGGCTCTACATTTGCTAGATAGCCGAGGATATGCTTAATCTTTTGATCTCCCGCTTCTACTTCCCAAGGGCTGGGATTATAGGTATGTACCACTAGGCCCAGTTCATGCAGAGGCAGGAATTGAACCCAGGGCTCATGGATACTGGGCAAGCATGCTATCAACCGAGCTTTCTCCTCAACCTTAGATATCTTTTAAGGGAACAACTATGAGTGGAAAGATGGGCAGGAAGCCATCACAGAAGGGCTGGAGATAATGGAGTGTGGAAGAAGGAAAGACAGCGAGCAATGAAGTGTAAGCTACAGACAAGACCAAAGGTTTGGCTTGACACGGACAGCTGCGTAAAATCACATTTCAGAGGACTTCTCCGGTTCCAGGCAGCTATAGCGCTAGTCAGCGTGGGACTACTGCGTGAAGCAGTAACCTGGACTGTTGCATTCTGCACACAAGCCCGCTGAAATGGGTCTACCCCTACCCCAAGGCTCTGTTCCACTGTGGCCAAGGGCTGTGTGTGGCACCTTCAAGAGTCTTGGAGCCTTTCCAGTGCTATTGGGCCTTTGATGGTGCTGACCCTCATTGTCTAAAAGAATTAACTCCTCACACACTGGTGACCTCAATGTTTATATTGGCTTCTTCTATAGTTAATACATCCTGACATACACAGCATCAAACATTTTACTGTACCGGGCATGGAGATTTGCTTGTCTGCCCTACTCTTTATCACCCTTACATTTTTCAAGGACAGGGTTTATTTTCTACTCATCTTGGCTCAGTGCAGTTGGATTAGAAACAGAAACCAAAACAAAACCCACTTGTTAACTCCCAGCCCACAAGTTTTTCCCATCTGCTTTGTGAAAGTACAACGCAGTCTGACAAATCTCTTACTTCATGCCAGCTCATCAGTGTTTCAAAGGGAGCGTGCTTCCTCTAATCCTGCTTTGAGCTCACCTTAAAGCAGGCTAGCATCAAGTGCAGGCAGTACGGCATAATAGCCTTACTGGTACAGGGCAGGAGCTTCAGATCCAAACCTGCCACAAGGCCAGACTGTTAGTGAATGTTACCATCAGAGACAACAGTTTTAACAAACAGATGTTTCACATGCTCCCTCAATAAGATACACAAGTTACGGAATTCGAGACACACGGCAGACAATAATTAACTTTGTAATTGATTTTTTGATCTCCAGAGTTCATTTCATAATTTTCTTTCCTACTCTATCAAATAATTATTATATTTCAAATATGTACAATGGTATATAAAGGGAATCTCACAAACTCAATGTGCACGCCACTCAGCTTCTCTGTGTGTCTAAATACCTAGCCTGCACGTGTTCAGTACCTGTGGAGGTCAGAGAGGGTGCTGGGTCTCCTGGTGCTGACATGTCGGTGCTGGGAACATAACCTAGGTAAATCTGCAAGGGTAATCGGCCCTGGTCTCTAATTGTCACAAAACCATAGGGGCTTCTTATGCTGTCTTGTCTTCTCCTGTTTCAGGGCAGACACAATTCCTAGTGTGGTGATCATCACTTCTATGCAGTCTGTACGTTCCTGCGACGCCTATGTAATCTGGATGCTTGTGCACATGTTTGTATTTACAAACAATACACAAATGTCTGGTATGTTTTCAGTCTACTATGTCAGATGGTATCATCTCTTTTGCAAACTGACTTTTGTGGTCTACCTTCTGTGTTTCAGGTTTGTCAACAAGGAGTTTCCAAGGTTACAAGGTATTCTACTATTTACACATATATAAAAGGGAGTCATTCAGTCATAGATACCACAGCTGGTTCATAGAATTTCTAAGTTTTCACTATTAAACACAATGTTTGCTCGAACACATTTACAGATGCCTTCATGTGTGCTTATAAGAAAAACTTTAAGCAATGACTTTTAAATCAAGATCTCAGTCTTTTTTATTATGGCCCGGGCTCTTTAGATCTTAACTCTTCCTCTACTCAGAGGCAAGAAGTAGCAAGAAAGAAATGCCTTTTTATACACAGGGATCCTCTATAACACATGATACATCTAAAACAAAACGTTCATCATTTTTAGTATTTATCTTTGTACTTGAAGGGCAGGAATATTCCATTCCATCGAAAAGAAGCATTTCTCTTTGGAACTCATGACCAGATCTGGAAACTACTGATGAAAGGTAATGGCTAGCGACAGGTTCTGAGCAGGGTGACGATGCGTTCGTCCTGGCGAAGCCGACTGCTCCATATCTACTCACTTTCGAAGCGCGTGGACCACGTGTTCCGTCACCCCCGCGCGGGGCCGGTGGCACGCAGTCTGGTTCCTGCAGATCCGTGCTTTGCCATGCCAGTCTCAGGTCACTGACAGGCTTGTGCCCACTTGCAGCTCTTTCTGCTGACTACTGCCATACTTCCATTACTCACTCTCCTCGGACACACTGGCTGGCTGTGTTTTATTCACCTGAAGGATGTTACTGAAACTTCTAGATGCCACATTTTTATTGACTGCAGTTGCTACATAATCTTGTGTCAGTCCCTGACTTACCTTCTCATTCTGACCAGTCTCCTGGTGGCATTTTAAGTTTAATCTGACCATATTCAACGTCTCCTAAAGGTCTGCACTCTTTGTAACCTAGGTCCTTCTCTAGCTAGACGGCATGAAGATTTTCTTTCAAGACTTCTTCTAAAAGTTTGTAAGTTTTAATTCACATGTAAAATTTAGAACGGAAACTATCCCTGTGTAGCCTGAGGGTGGGGGCCTCCTACTTTGTCTTTTACGCCCACTGAACTGTAACGTAATCCATCTTCAGCTCTCTGTTCACTTCCGTCGTTCAACACCTCAGCCAGTGCTACTCCACTACTTTAACTACACTACAGCTCTACAACTGGGATCCTGATGCCAGGCTGAGCCAAGGCCACCAGCCACATGTGTCTCTATTCCAGAGACACCTGCTTAGCGACAGTCAGAGGGACAGATTGCTTCAAATGTGTTCCAAGTCACCTGCTCCAGTCCCATGTGTTGAGAGGCCTCCCTCTTCCCACTCAGTTACTTTGGTGTCTTCATTGAGAATCTTTTAACCTTGGGGCTGGAGAGATGGCTCAGTGGTTAAGAGTACTGACTGCTCTTCCAAAGGTCCTGAGTTCAAATCCCAGCAACCACATGGTGGCTCACAACCTTCCAAAACGAGATCTGACTCCCTTTCTGGAGTATCTGAAGACAGCTACAGTGTACTTACATTAAATAAATAAATCTTTAAAAAAAAAGAGAGAATCTTTTAACCTGTCGTGTTTGTCTACTTCTTCTTTTCAAAGATGTATTTACTTAATCTATATGAGTATGATATTATCATAAGATGGCATTGGGTCCCATTACAGATGGTTGTGAGCCACCATGTGGTTGCTGGGATTTGAACTCAGGACCTCTGGAAGAGCAGTCAGTGCTCTTAACCACTGAGCCATCTCTCCAGCCCATTGGTCTACTTCTTGATCCTCTATTCCTTTGCCTATATTTTGGTCCTACTGTCTTACTAATTATAGCTAAATAATAAATCTTGTGAACAGCTGACAATGGTTTCTTTTTCAAAATGTTTTTCACTATTCTGAATTGTACTTCCATATATACAAAATTTCAAAGTTTACGCTTAAGGTTTTTATTTTTTAAAAAGTGCCTGTTGGGGTCACATTGAATCTACGAATACACTTGGGGGAGAAAGAGCATTTTAACAGGACCAAGTCTTCTGATGAGTGACCCCACGGCATCATCTCAAAGACTGGTTTCCTTTCTCCCAGAAGTGTCTCATACTCAGTGTGGAGGACCTGTGTGTCTCTTCATCTTCATACTTGATTTTTTAAAATGTCATTTTACATCATAACAAAACATTTACATTTTCAAAAAGCTTATCAGCATGTACAAATTTAATTGCTTTTCACATTGAAATGTTTTAGAAATTTTACTTATTAATTTTGGTAGCTTTCAGAAGATCCCCCAGGCTCTTCTACGAACATAAGCAAATGTGTGCTGTGAATTAAGACTCTATGCAGAGTCTTTTGATTTATTTATTTTTTCTTTTGAGTTAAGGTCTCAATTTAACCTTGGCTGTCCTGAAACTTCCTATGTATCCCAGGTTGGCCTCCAACTCACAGAGTACTGACTCTTGAATACTGAGATTAAAGGCATGCACCATTACACACAGCTGGTAATCTTTTAAAATTTGTATGCCATTATTCCTTTTTGTTGTCTGAGGGATGGGCTAGTACTTACTGCCTCAGGAACTTGAGTGGTGAGAAACAACCTTTGTATTGGAAGGAAACTTTCAATGTTTTATAGTTAAAGGTGATGCCAGAGAAATTTCCTCCTCTGCCTAGTTTGCTAAAGTTGTTTAAAATTATAAATTAGTACTAAACTTTTCATCTATAAAGACAATTATGCCTTTTCTTCCACAATTTGCTAAGCGGGGAATCACACTGCTGTATTGCTATGCCTTATGGTGCACTGGTCCTGAGGAGTCTCTGTTAGCTGCTGCTCATCTGACCTGTTAATAGTTCATAGAACTCAACATCTGCACCTGTACACACCCAACATCTGCACCTGTACACACCCAGCATCTGCATCTGTACACACCCAACATCTGCACCTGTACACACCTAACATCTGCACCTGTACACACCCAACATCTGCACCTGTACACACCTAACATCTGCACCTGTACATACCCAACATCTGCACCTGTACACACCAAACATCTGCACCTGTACACACCTAACATCTGCACCTGTACACACCTAACATCTGCACCTGTACACACCCAGCATCTGCACCTGTACACACCCAACATCTGCACAGGCACACACCCAGCATCTGCATCTGTACACACCCAGCATCTGCATCTGTACACACCCAACATCTGCACCTGTACACACCCAACATCTGCACCTGTACACACCCAACATCTGCACCTGTACACACCCAGCATCTGCACCTGTACACACCCAACATCTGCACCTGTACACACCTAACATCTGCACCTGTACACACCTAACATCTGCATCTGTACACACCCAACATCTGCACCTGTACACACCTAACATCTGCACCTGTACACACCCAACATCTGCACCTGTACACACCCAGCATCTGCATCTGTACACACCCAGCATCTGCATCTGTACACACCCAACATCTGCACCTGTACACACCTAACATCTGCACCTGTACACACCCAACATCTGCACCTGTACATACCCAACATCTGCACCTGTACATACCCAACATCTGCACCTGTACACACCAAACATCTGCACCTGTACACACCTAACATCTGCACCTGTACACACCCAGCATCTGCACCTGTACACACCTAACATCTGCACCTGTACACACCCAACATCTGCACCTGTACACACCTAACATCTGCACCTGTACACACCCAACATCTGCATTTATACACACCCAGCATCTGCATCTGTACACACCCAACATCTGCACCTGTACATACCCAACATGAGTTCAGAACCACACCCCTACTCTGTGAAAGAGATAGTGCCATTTCTCCTTAAGCTCTTGATAAAAACCATTTATACCTGACATTTTTTGTGCAAAGATTTTGCTGCTGTTGTTTTGCTTTAAATATCAAATTTAATTTCCTTTTGTCATAATAACAATTTTTTTCTATTTCATTTTGTGTCATGTTTCCTAAATTGTGCTCATCAAGAACTTTCCTATTGCATCTAGGATTTTTTATTTCTTGGCATAAAGTTGATCATAGCTTGTTCTCTTATTGTCCGTCTGACGTAACCAGGACGTTTTGTGATACTGCCTTTTTATACCTGATATTGATAATTTGTGGACACCATCTGGACTGATCAATCTTGTTAGAATGCTAGTAACTTTATGCATATTTTCACAGGAATAACTTCTGATCTTACTCATCTTTTTACTGTATTGACTCTGCTCTAATTATTATTTCCCTCTTCTACCTTCTTTATATTTAACTTGCATATGTACTTCTAACTTCTAAGGTGGAAATTTATATTGTTAGCTACATCTTAGATTTTCAAGCAGTATGGAATCAGGTAAAGCTCAAAATGTCCCCAGAGGAATATGATGACAACCCAAGGGACATACTGATTAGTCTTCTAAGTTGTGCTAGTGCTAGGCAACACAGGAAAGCTGTCCCTCAGAGATAACAAACTCATGAAGTGGAAGTCATGTTTGGAAAAGATTTATAGCCAAAAAGGCCCTTAGTTTCCCACAGTCCACTGTGGTGTGATATTACTGGGAAACGTGGTATGTCTCGACACAGGCCCTGAAACTCTGCGGAAACTCCATGGACAAAGAATAAGACCTCAGTGTCTACTGTACCTTTTCTACACTTGGGCTTTGCTTTGGACGGCTCTTCCTGCGACTTCCCGCCTTCTTGTATGGGGAGCACCATGTAGCACATCAGATCGAGGACTTTCTCACATGTCATCTGCAGGAGACAAGACCACAGGTACTAACCTGAAGTGTTAACCTGAAACCAATAAACAACTGCAAACATCTATAGCAAAGAAGCAGGCAGTGTGTGAAGAGAGGCTTGTTCTCCCATGAACATTGCTCAGTGGTCAACAGTGAATGCAGAGAAAACCACAGTCAGATTAAGTCTATGAAACAGAGGGAACAATAATCTATTCTTCACTATTAAAACATACCCTGACTTTGTATATACTAATAAGCATACACAATGCCCATCCTATCTCTAAACTACATAGCAACTATAAAGACAGTTTGGGATACATGATACTTGTGTCAAAAAACCAGAACAATAAACAAATAATACTGAAGCCCAATTTCAGGGAAGTTACACTATAGAAACACCAAGTAAAACAAGATAATTGCAATTTTCAGCAGCAAATTAAGTAACAGGTCTAAGTGGTAGAGTCAAACTCAAGGAAGCATCGACCTGAAACACCACTACAGGGAGAGATGTCCCAGGAGACTTTGAGAACGCCATGCGAGCCCCCAGTACTCACTCTGTACTCCCCCAGAGCAAAGTGACATGTGGCCAGTTGGATGGGCGCCCTCTGGTGTTCTAACGTCCCCTGTCCTGTGATCTGCGGCTGAGAAAGGGATCCTTGGAGAGCCGCTAAGTGATGCAGACTGGCTATTGCCTTCTTATATTGACCCTTGGAAAGACACAAAGGCAGAAAACATTGACATTAAAACACACACACACACACACACACACACACACACATGCAAATATACTTCTGAGTTAATTATGCAACAAGTAACAAGCAATGTAAGGCACTTACATGATCATCTCTGGAGGAGAGGGGACTTAGCAAGAGAATCTAATTAATGCTGGATGAAGTTTAGAAGCAGCCATCCTTAGGAATCCTTAGATTAGCTCCAGGAACCCCATGGACACCAAGATATGCTCAAGTCCCTACTATAAGACACTAAAGTGTTTGCATATAACCTATATACACCCTCATATACACTTGCAATTACCACTAGTTTACTAAGATAATTATAATAAATGCTCCACTATAAAATAATGATAAAGGGTAACGTCTGCACATGCTTAGTACAGCCACTATTCGTTGTTCAAATATTATCCACAATTGGTTTAATCTGTAGGTGTTGAACCTACAATACTGAGAGGCAACTGTACAAAGACTTTCTGAACTCTTAAAAGCAAATAAAGTAACAGAGTAGGCTAGAAAGGACAGCTCAGCTAGAGAAGTGTCTATACCACAAGCATGGAGACCTGAGTTTGATCCCTAGAACCGGAGTGGAAAAGTTGATCATGACTGCATGCATTCAAGAGGAAGAGACATGTGGACTCCTGGGTCTCTCAGAGCCCTGGGTCAGTAAAAGATCATGTCTCAAAAATCAAGATGGACAGTCCTTGGGGAAGAATAACACTCAAGGCTGTTTTCTGCTCTCCACATTTTAGGTGCGTCATTTCTGTAGAACCAGCTCACTACTTCTTATGAAGAACAGAAGCAGTAAGCTGTCCATGCCAGCATCTGGGAAGCAACTGTCCACTCTCCCCGATTTGGTAGCTACAAGAAGTGCAGCAGGCTGGATGGCAGCAGAGATGAGGGACAAGGGCTTGAACAGGTCATCTTCTAGTGACATAAAAATACTGCTTTCTGGGTAACCCCTACGCAGACAGACAAACAGTACATGGTCTCTCTCATACGCGGGTATTGCAGGCAGAGGTCATGCGACTAGAAAGGTCCACAGTAAAGGATATGAAGAGCTGAGGGAGTGAGAGAGGGTGACGGAACTTTATGATGGCAGAGGTGGAAGGGCACAAAGGGGCAGGTGGGTGTTGGAAAAGCCACATAAGCAAATTCCATTTAAATGCCATAAGGAAACCAAAATTCTGCAAGGTGTTTAAATGGAAAAATATTAGTTACAAACACTAAAAAATTACTTATGCCACCTTCAATGTGCACAAGGGCAGAGATTAATATGTGCACAGGGAGTTCTTGTTTCTATAGGGACAACAGGGACACGACTGGGCATGACCAAAGTCACCAAGAAGGTGTCACTGTGAGACACTGGAGATGAAAGTGGACTATAATCTCTCAACCACAGAATACTCCAAGATGTGAGGCAGTGGATCCAGAGAGCACACCCCTTATACTAAGACCGGCTTGCAGCATCCCACCCTGCACAGACGCAGCAGAGGGAAATGCCTGCCATTCTACCTGGTAGATGATCATATCTGTGAGGAAGATTCTTAGCCATAGCCAGGTGTCCGTCTTCCAAGCCAAACAAATTCTTGTAAATTCTGTGTGAGAATTCAAAAGCAAATTCACCCAAACTGGTAAACAGAGGCAGCAAAGGGAAAACACACACACTAATAAAAGACGGGCCACTTGCTTCCCTTACAACTGTTCTAGGTTTTCTAGAAGGTGGTAAATCCAGGGACACTTCTCGCTGACATGCAAGGACTCCTTTTTTCACACTGTACTTACTTAGGTGCGCGTGTGCACCATGGTGCAGGTAGGGAGGAGGACACAATGGCAGGACTCGGTTCTCTCCTTTCACCTTATGGGTCCCAGACATCAGCCCAGTTGGCAAGTGCCTTTACCCACTGGTGCTCTACCTCCCACCCACAGGATTTCTACACACCAGCATCTGTAAGCATGTATTATACGCCAAGATGTGTACTTCCCATGCATGACCCCATGCATCTTGTGTTGTTTTCTAAGACAATGTTTTATGTAGTTGCATTAGCGCATTTATCTTTTTTAAAAAAGGATGATTTATGACTAAAGAAAATTTCTTTCAAAATAATCACACACATATCCACAATAATAAATAAAACAAAAGAAACTGAGTCTATCTTCTCTTAGGAAACATAACACAACCTATCTGACAAGGGGATGCCTGACCATGTGACAGGAGGCCACGGGATGCATGGTCACTGCCTAACAGGAAATTAATGAACCCCCATTTTCACAGGAAAGCAAAAATTATTGGCTAGCAAACCCAGACTCAGGAGGATCTCTGTCAGTTCAAGGCCAGCCCGGTCTACACAGCAAGTTCCAAACCAGTCAGACAGTCTGTCTCAAGACAGATACTAGGCTTTCTCCATTTTTCCAAGGCAACAGGGCTGATGGCAGACAAAACCCACATTGCCTGTATTCTGCACTGCTGAACACAGGCAGCTTAGGGGGAAGGGAGACAGAGCAGGAGGGAGGTGGGAGAGACAAACCAACACCATCCTTCCCACTCCGCCCCAACCCTGATGGTAATGCTCGGTCTAGTAGGGCTCAGAGGTGAGTGGTTATCTGAATAGCAGTGAATAGCATTTCTTGACCGAAAATGAATCCCATGAAAGGAGTGAATGCCTAGACCCAGTTCCCCGAGCTGTGAGAGCCGACATCAAGAGATCACGCACACCCCGCGCTCACCTTTGTCAAGGCATTCCAGAGAGTAGAGCACCTCCCAGCTCTCCCGGGCCAGTCTGAAGCTCTCGAGTACTTCCATGGAGTTGCTGACGTCAGCTTTACTGACAACGATGTGCCGATTTCTGCCTTTTGCTGAACACTCTTCGTCATCTGAACTCTGCTTGTGGGACGGGAAGAGTGCGTGTCACTGAAGGGGATTAAGTGCAATCACTGACCGAAACATCATTTAGTCTTTGTTCTGAACACTGTCTTCTATGGCTTTTACATCAATGTGCACAGCCTTTCTAAATTAACATTGATTTCTGAGGATCAATGTATGATTTTCATCTTGACATTCTCATGCAGTCAAGTTGTGCCTTTAAATTAAAATTGTTGGTTTCTGAAGAGAACATTTTATAAATCCAAAACACATCAACTTAATTAAAGTCAAATCAAAGCAGATTCTTACACTGAGAGTGTATACGTGGCACTTGCTACAGTTTCCTTTCCTTAATATAGACATTAATTTGGTTCCTCAGAACAGTCTGTCACACAGTAGAGTGAACTGAAGTCCGAGTTTTCCCCCATGAGTGACCCTCTTGCTCTGCACATATGTCCAGGCCCAGATCCCCGCCACCCTCTGCTCTGCTGTGAGGTGTGAGTCAGGAATGTCCTCAGTGATTTATAGGCAAGATTTCTACTACTCTCCATTCATGTCATACAGAAGCGAGAGAACTGTAGAGAAAGGCCACTGCCGTAACTCACCGGGCACGGCCGGCCTCGCTGCCCAAACAGCCCAGGTCAAACAGGCTACTGAGCTTCATGCTGCAAACGTTCCTTCAATCGGGTATTCTACCCAATCACTTTACCAGGTCAATAGTCACTTAAGTGGCCCCAGTTTTTTACCACACTAAGATCATTATAGTATGTTCAGAGGTTTCAGTGACGCAGTTCATCCCCCAGCCAATCTCACGTAAGAGTCCCTCTGCCTTGGGTGCTTCCTTTCTTTAAAAATAATAAAAAAACCTCATTCATACATATTATTTTCATTATCTTTAATCGTTTATAGGTGTATGCGGGTGTGTGCTTGTGCGAGCAGAAGCCAGGAATTCACTGGAGCTAGAGTTACAGATGGTTGAGTCACCTGACATGGGTGGTGGAAACTAAACTCCGGTCCTCTAGAAGAGGAGCAAGTGCTATTAACCACTGAGCAATTTCTTCAGTCCCAGGTGCCTCCTGTCTAAAGGCCTGTGCCTTTAGACTTTAGTGTTCTGCTGCTCCTTCCACTTCAGGAATGACACACTGACACACATGTGCCCGTGAGTGATTTCACCAACACGCATTTCACCAACAAAATCTAACCTCTGGATATCCTATTTCATCAGAGTTCTGTTCCATAGCAAGTGGTGGGGAACTTAGACACTATTTACTATGAGAAATGGTGAATTCTACAGTGTTGCAACCCATCAGGTCAGACAGTTCTGCTTCCAAATCAGGTCAGACACTTCTGAAAGACCCCCAGTTTTGGGGGAAGACAGTACAGCATTCTGAACAGCGTGCACAAATTTGAGAAGTCCAGCTTGAAATGCATGTGGACAGGGAAGCTCTGCGAGGAGGGAGGCACTGATGCAGCAGCCATGGACGGAAGGGAACACACATATGCGTGTGCCTAAAAGCAGGACAACCGTTTGGTCAGCTCCCAGGCCCATGACGAGCTGCTCAGTGAGGCTGAGTGGAGACCTCTTCTAAGGCTTGATGAAAGCCTTCCTGTATCTTGTGGGGCTGAGCAGGCTGCCCTTTCCATCCTGAGGCCAACCTCCATCACAGCATCCTATCCCAGCAGCCAACAGTTCCCAGGAGGTTTTATAAATTTAATCAACACCAATCAGTCAAAAACATGGTTAAGTAACTCAACCCAGGACTCCTAGACCTTGACGCTTTCGGGCTGCTGGCTGTTCTGTATGGTGTAAGATGACTGGCCCTATCCCCGGCTTCTACCCGCCAGATGGCAATTACCAATCCTTCCCCACAGAGCCACAGCTGTGACAATCAAAAATGTCTCCAGACATTGTCAAATGAACCAGGGAGACAGACGGGGCGCAAAACCGCCTCCACTGAAGGCAACTAACTTACTTAATTATACTATTGTTTAGTAAGTTGTATTATTTTGGCTCCAAGATCACATTTTACAAAGACTCATCTCTGGCAAATGATACACACGATCTGAGAGCAGTTAGGTGGGAAGGGTTACCGTGGCTCTCTCTCTCCCCTCAGCTAGCTTCCTCTTCTTCTGTATGTGTTTGCTGCGATCAATTTCTACATCACCATACACGTTGGCTACATCTTCCAGAAGAACTAGTGGAACCTGGCTTGGGGCGTTAGGACCTGTGCAAAGGACACACATGGACATAAAAAAATAAGTGAGAAAAAGAGTAGTGAACATGAGAGGGAGTAGGAGGTCAAACGTCACAGGAAAATAAAGCTTTTAAAAAATACGCCCAGTGTGACTAAGTAAATGCGAGCACACACACAGACAAGAAGAAAGGCGGGGAATCTATGCCGAACAGTTTATAAAAGTGTTCCTTCAGTGTGGAAACGAACGGTGGCTCCTTCTTGGCATTTGTTCTTATGTCTCTCCATTTAAGCAATGACCATGTAGTACAAAATGATCATGAATGTTACATGCACATCCTAACTACATGCTCCAAACAAAACCAGAACATATGAAAAGCCGTGAGTCAACATGCAATATATATAACGTACAGTTTATTTAAATCTTTGCCTATTGTGCTGTATTCATAAAAATCTGTTTTCAGTGTTTTTTTCTGAATTTTGTGTTTAGGGCTCTCCTCTAGAATGGCTGTCCTTGAACCCCTGACCCTGCATTCTCATGCTCCAAAGTGTTGATTTTCTTTCAAAGAGAGGAATCAGTATCCCTATTTAGTTTTCTATGACCACTATAGGTCTTAATGTAGAAATTCCTAGTGAAAGACATTTATATAAAAACTGAAGCCACTCTAAACCGAATAAAGCCATCAATGATAGAGAGTACTGGTACTACCCTACAGCTTTTTAATCTCACAGCACTGGAAGCCAATATTCTGGGTTTAACACAAGAACATGTGCACTGACCTTGGAAGAGAGACGGCTGAATGCTGCTGACGTACTGGAACGCACTCTTGAAGAACACCAGCAGTGTGGAGTAGAGCACTTGGTTTTTATAGTTGGTGTGCGCTTCGCTGTCGAAGCTGTTCATGTATCTGCACAGCTCCTTCATCCGGTGCAGCATGTCACTGCAGCTTCTGACAGGGAGGGGACAAGGTTCACCTTACTGCCTGTGCCAAAGCACGAGACAAAAGCTCCTGAGAAGCCTGCACTGGCGGGAGGTAGGCAGCTATGGGGCTTTGAGAACTTCAATGACACTTTAAAACGAAGCTTTAAGAAGGAGTTTTATGATTTCTTTCTGTTTTATGTGCATTAGTGGGCTTGCCTGCATGGATGTCTGTGAGAGTGGAGAGTCCCCTGGAGCTTCCGCGTGGGTGCTGGAAATCAACCTGAGTGCTCTTAACTGCTGGGCCGTCCCTCCAGCCCCTTAAAAACTGTACAAATTCATATGGTATATTGTGATAATCTGATACAGTATATGATCAAATCAGGGTAATGACATGTCAGCTCCTTAAACATTAAAACAATTGTATATATACATATATATTTTTTTCCATAAAAGCCCAGTGTAACATTTTAATACATGTGTACCATATACAGATCAAATCAGACAAATTAAATTTCTTTTTGAGACAGAGTTTACTATATTGTCCCGGCTGGTCTGGAACTCACTATGTAGTCGTACTTGGTCTTGATCTCACACACATCTATCTGCTCTGTCTCCTGAGTGCTAGGATTAATGGCATGTGCTGGCCCTCGGGTATGTAGGTTTCTGCCCTCACACCATTACTTGGGAAACTTCAAGCTCCTCTGTTCAAATTATGTAAATTAAGCATATTAAAAGCTATTACAGAGCTGTGGTTCAGCAGTAGAGAACTTGGCCCAGCGTTATCAAGAACCTGGGTTCAGTTCTCAGCACCACACACAAGGTACATTATTGTGTATTACCATTCGCCTTCTGCTCTGTGGGACACCAGAAGTTATCTTTCTTTAATAATATTTGGATATTATTAAATATAGCTAATGTTTGATTATTTCCCTCTTTACTACCATTCCCAAGCACGTACAATCACCAGTCTATATTCCAAGTGACATTTATTAACATCCATATACGAGGGAACATGGTGAATTTGTCTGTGTCTTATTCCTGTCATCTAGGCCCATCCATTTTACTAAAAATGATGCACCAGGATGCTTTATGACTAAGTAATACTGTAATATACCTATATCATACATTCACATTTTATCTATTCATGGACATTTAGATTGATTCCATACCATAGTCACTGCGAATGCTACAGTAACAAGCATAAGTATGCAGATGTCTCTTTGATATGCTAATTTCCTTTAGAAACAACAGCTGGATCATAAGGTAGATTTACCGTCAGATTTTGTGCCCCCCTATTTTGCATAATAGCTGTACTAATTTACATTCCTGTCAATAGCTCAGTGTTGGTTTTTCTCCATACTAAGGATTTATTATTTCTCATCTTTACATCATTCTATTAGTCACTTCAAATTCTTCTGAGACACATTTATTCATATTAAAGTTATTCCTTATTGTTTGCATGAGTGGTGAATTCCCCTTTCTGACCTGGAGCTATGAACAAAGCCAACCTCACGACAGAAGCCAAGTTAACTCTTCTCCGCATGACTTCACACAAGAGCAAGCTCTTAACATCATCCCTTTTTTTTTTTTTTTTTTGGTATTTTTGAGACAGGGTTTCTCTGTGTAGCCCTGGCTGTCCTGGAACTCACTCTGTAGACCAGGCTGGCCTTGAACTCAGAAATCCACCTGCCTCTGCCTCCCAAGTGCTGGGATTAAAGGCGTGTGCCACCACTGCCCGGCACATCATCCCTTTTTAAAATTATTCTGTTACTACTTTTACTACTACTATTATTATTTTAAGTCAGGGTTTCTCTGTGGCTGTTATTATTATTACTATTATTATTATTATTATTATTATTTTAAGTCAGGGTTTCTCTGTTAAGCACTGGCTATCCTGAAACTCACTCTGTAGACCCTGGCCTTGAAGTCTGTTTTCCAGCACTGTTTTATTGTGTGTGTATGTGTATGTTTGTGTGTTTGCATGTGGGTGGCAGTGTATGGGTGGTATTAAGAGTACAGTAAGTGCATGCACATGTGAAGACCTGAAGTTGATGTCAAAAGTCTTTTCTTAGTCACTTTCCACACAGTTTATTGAGAAAGGGCTCTCACTGAGGCTGGAACAAGCCAGTTCAAGCCTGTCTAGCTCTGCAGTCTGCCCCAGGAATTCCATCTCAGCCTCCTTAGTGCTGGGCCTGTGCAGCTTTAGTCTTGTTCCTCACACTTGTGCAGGAAGCAATCGCCCATCCCCATCCAATACCATTTTAGGCGGAGTCTTTGGACCAGATAAAAACCTACCCTCTTCTTTTGTATAATTTCCCCCAAAGAAGTGTATCTGCCCATGATACTTTTTTTTTTTTAACAAACTGGTTTGTTTTCTATACAACGAAAAACTTTGATAAGCAATTCTGGAAATAAACTCTTCATTACCGTCTTCCTTTATCCACCTGCCACTCGCATCTCATTCCGACAACATTCAGAATCTTAAACAGCCTCTCCCAGGGGTCTACAATGTGCGATGATTTCTCAGTCAGTCCTTCTATTACGTACTTCTGAGAGCTACGTTTGCTAGGCGACATTAAATCAGATGTATCTTGTGCACCTGAGATGTGAGAAAAAGTAGCCTACAGTTAGTATCACTACTTACTTATATGGTACTTGACAGAGGAAAGAAATCTGACTCTTCATTCACAAAAGTACTGCACATCCCAATAGGGGGGAAAAGCTCATAGGGATAGGAAAAAAAATACAAAAAACCAAAAACCCAGTAAGCTACAATTATTACTACTTATGTGGCACTGGACTGAGAGGACGAAGCTCTCAATCTTCACTCAGAAGGATGTCTACTGACCCCGACACATCGGCAGCACAGTGCCCTAAAGGGGGTCCCCTCAAAGATCATGCTGGGACTGAGACGCCCCAATCGCCCAGGAGCAAAGAGCCGGAGCAGAGCCAAGAGAGGAGTGGAAGCTGCAGAAGAGCCCAGGCACCTCACGGCCCCGACCAAGGCTGGACACCGACACCCAAAGGTCCTCACAGAGCACAGCGCGAGGAATGCTTAGAGGGAAGCCTTAGATAAAAAATTAACAATGATCAAGCGAAGCACCAGGGGCACAGGCCTGGCCCGTCTCCCAGGATCCAGCCAGTGTTGCTCAGGGCGGAGGACAGGTCAGGAGCAGACCACTGAACACTCCTGCCTTTGTTGCTGTTGTTTTAATGGCTCACTGAGGGGCATACGTTTGGATGGTTCTCTCTTTTTTCCCTTCTTTTTTTTGTGTTAGAAAGCTTTATTTTTCTTAATTCATAACATTTTAATTAAATTATAATTACATAATTTTCCCTTCCCATTCCTCCCCACAACATCTGACACCCCCTAGCCATAAAGTTTGAAACATGAAAAAAATTTCCTAGCAATAGAGTTGTGAAGTCCCAAGGAGACTATTTTTCCAGCTAAGCAATGTGTTTAAGTATTAAAGAGTCAAAAAGTTTTTTTTAAAATAAAAAACTTTCAAGTTACAATAGTAATTTATTAGTAAAGAAAGACAAAACTTTTAATAAATTGTGTGTAGGCTGAGTCTATGGCGTTTTTAAGTCCACAGCGGCATGCAGTGAATCGAGGCCTTCACTTCCCCTGAACCCTCCCACACCCAACTTCCCATCCTGCAAGCTGCACCTGATTGTGGCACTTGCCACAATCAGGTGCAGCGTCCGTCACAGACAGTGTCCGTTTAGGATTCTCTACATTTAGGAATGCTGAGACACACAAACAGCAGGCGCCCTGTTGTCCACGGTGCTCAGTACAGTGACCGTCCTGCTCTGTACCTTAGGGGCAGTAAGCTATTCCGCACAGACTTGAGCGCACAGCACAGTGGGCTATACCATCTAGCTTGGTACACTTATGCTGTCCATACCGTGAAACTGCTATCGGCACACGTGTGGGATGACTGTCACGGCTGGTCAAAGCAGGAAATGGCTTCTGATCTATGGCACCCCTGTGATGTTTAGCAACCAGACTATTTCAGTCCAGGGGTAGAACTGATTACAGAAAAAAAAATCTCAGCTCTTAATTATTATGTACTTTTTTTCCTAGAGGCATCTTTTAGAAAAACTAGCACACATCCAGAGTGCGACAATTGGTGGGACTTCTAAGTGACTTCAGCAAAGCCAGTCTCAGCAGGGCTATAGGATGTTTGCACCTACCTTGATGCTGATTTTCCAACTGTGTGGACCGAGTAACATAGTTGATGTAAAATTCAGCTGCTTTGTTCAAGTATTTATATAGCAGATTGGCAGGCAAGCGAACATCATGGTTGTTGATTATTAGAGGAAGGACATCGCAAACTGTTGAAAGGAGGAAACGGACTGACCAGGCTGTTTACACTAGAGTTCAGACAGAAACTAGTTCATTTTCCTGTTCACTGAACACAGTGTCTAAAATATATAGGGGAAAGAAATCACTTGTGGTACAACTGTTTAAATCAGCTGTCCAAACAGACATCAGTGGAGGGAGGCAGGCAGGAAGGAACACGCCCTGCCCTGGGCATGACACTGTAGCGTAAGAGATATCTGCCACTGGCCTTCAAGGAGGCTCCAGTGTCCATAACTAGGCGTCATATGCACACATATGCTATACACATGCTAATGACCAGGCTTCATATGTACACATATGCTATACACATGCTAATGACCAGGCTTCAAATGCATACATATGCTATATACATGCTAATGACCAGGCTTCATATGCATACATATGCTATATACATGCTATGAGAGATTTGGCATTTTAAATAACACTCAATTAAAACTTGTTCAAAATGCTTTGCGGCTTGAGAAAATAAAAGCAGGATTAAATTTTATGACAAAGAGCTCATTTGCTGTGTAGGTGACTTAACCCCTGAAATGACAATTCCAGGTATTACACTTACCCCAAAGAAATACAACAAAATACAACGTTTCTTACCAAATAGCTTTCTAAAGCAGTTAACAGGAGATTCTTGTTCTTCAATGGTCTCAGCTTCCAGCAGGGCCTCCCCAAGGCCAACCTGTTTCAGAATAAAGAATCATTTAAATGTGTGCAGTGTACGATGTCAGAATTACAGGAAGAAGCAGTATTCTCTGATTTATCACACAGATTTTCCAAAGAAACAAACAGTTCTACTTTAAGGACTAGAAACAGCAGAGTACATCAGTGACACTGCTGGGAAGATCAAGTTCACCGACGACCTGTCCATTCTGGTCTCATTCTGCTCTGAGCTAGCAAAGTTAAAGGGGTAACAAAATGTCCACAGAAACGCCACAACACTGGAGGGAGAGTAGATAATGATAGCTAGAGAGATTTCCTAAGAAACTGGAAAACAACTTTACACTGTGTCTAGACGTGCAAGACTCACAGTGCTTACTCTCAGAGACCCCAGAAGCACTGGACAAATGGGATTTAAGACCACCTTCCTCTCACGGGCACCCTAGCACAGCAGAAAATGCAGCCTTTGCAATGCTGTACAGATCTCCAAGGTGAGAGTAGAACAGTGCAAAAGATCACGTGATAAAAGTCATTGCAATGATCAAAGAATGTATGGTCTGAGTTGTGTCCCCCAAACTCATATCCACTGAGGACCTAAGAATACATATATTCTGTATGTGTGTGTGTGTGTGTGTGTGTGTGTGTGTGTCTGTTTATAGCCATGTGTGGCTTACAATAGGGGCATGGCTTAGGAAATGCATTATTAGGCAATTCCATCACAGAGTATGGATCATGAACCACACTGTCCCTGGACAGTGTAATTTCACAGGACCACTGTCATGTACACAAACCATTATTGACCAAAATCGCATTATAGGCTGCATGACTGCATAGCTTACCTTCAGAAAAAAGCATTCTATGCGGATAAAGTTAGTTAAAGTGAGGTCATTTTGGAATAGCCAACATGTAGTGACTGGCCTCCTAAAGAAAGAATGTCAAGGAGAGACAGAGACACACAGAGGCAAGAACTGGAGTGAACCAGATAATAACTGACACCGCTGGAAGGAACAGGTCCTGGAGCCTTTAGGGGGAATACCAACGCTGTCCATTAGGATTGCAGCTTTCAGAATTGTGAGAAAATACCCCACTTCTGGTGTTCTGTAATGGCAGATGTAAAAAGCTAATCAAGGAAATAGGGAAAAAGTTAACTAGGCCAGGCACCAGAAAAATAACATGGGTAAAGGTAAGAACAGATTTTGAATAAAAGGAATGAATGTTTTGAACCGTGACAACCCATTGGATACAGGAAATTACTAAACATTTAGAACTCGGTGATGATCAATGCTAGATGAGCCAACGGGGTTCGCCGTGCAGGAGCACATGAAAACGTTATCTGCTAAAACTGTATAAACTATGACTCCTATTTATTTCAACTTCACTTATTTATGGGTCTGGGATGGCAAATGTGCCATCACGGCACTCAGGTAGAGATCACAGGACACCTTGCTGTGTCCTTCTTCCACCATGAGGGACCTAGGGGTGGAGCTCAGGGTGTCAGGCTTGGCACCAAGCTTCTCTACCCACCGACCCATCTGGCCAGCACTCTGACTCACTTAATGCAAACACACTGTCCAACCCAACGGAAATAGGTGACTTTCTACTATTCAGAATGCCGGTGCATACATACTACTGTTGACATTTGGGGGACTATTCCTTAGACTGATAAGACTGTGTGTCAGGAGCCATCTAGGAGAGGCAAAAGCTAGCAGATGACTTTTCTGCAGATGGCCCACCATTTCTGCATGGTCTGCGATGGGTAAATTCTGAATTGCAAGGCCTTCAGAAATCCCATCTCTGGATTGATTCTTATTGCTGATATGCCTTTCCTAGTCATTATAAAATTAGTCTAATATTTCCTGGGCATTGGTGCACCCTACTGGGCAGGTTTTCTGTAGATCAACAAAGATGTACTCTCTTGTGGCAATGCTAAGTAGACAAATTGATGATTTCATAATTTTTGTCTTAGTTAGGGTTTTACTGCTGTGAACAGACACCATGATCAAGGCAAGTCTTATAAATGACAACATTTAATTGGGACTGGCTTACAGGTTCAGTCCATTGTTATCAAGGTGGAAGCATGGCGGCATCCAGACAGGCATGGTGCAGGAGGAGCTGAGAGTTCTACATCTTCATCTGAAGGAAGCCAGGTACAGACTGGGCATACTCAGGCACCTAGGAGGAAGATCTCTAAGCCCACCCCCACAGAGACACACTTCCTCTAACAAGGCCACACCTTCTAATAGTGCCACTCCCTGGGTCGAGCATATGCAAACCAAAACATTCCACTCCCTGGTCCCCATAGGCTTGTTCAAACATGAGTCTATGGGGGCCATATCTAAACATACCATAAT
The DNA here is from genome assembly GCA_036184795.1 of Tokudaia tokunoshimensis. Classification (NCBI taxonomy): domain Eukaryota; kingdom Metazoa; phylum Chordata; class Mammalia; order Rodentia; family Muridae; genus Tokudaia; species Tokudaia tokunoshimensis. The sequence continues at coordinate 3,174,402 of BTHU01000019.1, forward strand.
GTAAAATACATTTAGTCCAACTTCAAAAGTTCCGGTTGTCTATAGCAGTCTCAACAGTGTTAAAAGTTCAAAGTTCAAGGTCTCTTCTGAGATTCATCCAATCACTTAGCTATAATCCCCAAAGCAAGACAGGAAACCATCTGGGCAAACTCCAAACTCTGCATCTCCATGTCTGATAGCAGAGCCGTCTTTAGATCATAAACTCCTTTTTCATCTTTGTTGACTGCAACAAACGTCTTTCTCCTGGGCAGGTTCCACTCTCTGTCAGCAGCTTTCCTTGGCAGGCATCCTGTGTCTCTGGCATGTTTAACATGTTGGGGTCCCCAAGTCAACTTCAGCTTCACAGCTTGTTTCAATGTCTGGGATCCACACAAGATTTTCTTTGTTCCTCCACAGGGCTGGTGTCACTTCTCCAGCTCTGCACTCTAAGGTTGATGCACTCCACTGCCACTGCTGTTCTCGGTGGTCATCCCATGGCACTGACATCTCCAAGACGCTGGGGTCTTCTACTGCAACTAGGCTTCACCAATAGCCTCTCATAGGCTCTCTTCATGGTGCCAAGCCTCAGCTACTTCACATGACCCCTTTAGTCCTGGGCTCTCAACTACAACTGAGGCTGCACCTTCACCAATGGCCTTCCATGGCCTCTCACAGTGCCAAGCCTCAGCTATTCTTCACAATGCCTTCAAAACCAGTACCACCTGGGTGATTCTTACTCATTACCAAGTACAGCTGCAGCACAAGGTACAACCTTGGCTATCTCTGGAACACAGCTTCTTTGTGCTCTCACAAAACACCTCCCAGAAGATTTCACCTCAGTGATGCTCAGTCTCTTCTTAATAACCACTAATTTCTTAGCTCCAGTTAACCAATAGTCCCAGTAGTACCTTCTAATTTTCATTCTAAAGCCAGAGCCACATTGCCAAAGCTGCCGTGTTCTGCTGCTGGCTGGGGCTGGAACATGGCCCCCTTATTCTATCACCAGCTTTCTGTTTCCAACTCCCTCTCTGCCTAAGCTTGGCTGTCCTAGAACTTGCTCTGTAGATTGACCTTAAACTGAGAAAAGTGCATGCCTGTTTTCTACACACTGGGATTAAATGTGCGGTCCACCAAGCCTGGATTTAATTTTTTTCTTCTCCTAGAATTTTCTGTAGGCTGGCCTTGAACTCAGAGATCTGCTTGCCTTTGCCTCCTGGGATTAAAGGCTTATACTACCAAGCCTGGACCTAAACTTAGGTGGGTGGGATCTTGCCCCAAGATCACTACTCCCTTAATTCAATATCCTTGAACACAGGATTCAGCTCCATTTCACTTCTTGGAGCCCCTTTAATACTCAAGTCATATATTTTATATTTTCCCTTTCTCAGCTCGTTATGCTTGTTTAAAATGCTCTTTATAAGATTTAAGCAGAGAACAAAGTCTACAATGGGCGTTTCTGAGACTTCCTTTGTCAATGCAACTAATCTGAGTCTCTTCACCTTAGCCTCAGGCAGACTCTTCAGACAAGGGCAAAAAGTAGCCACATTCTTCACCAAAATATTATAAAAACTGTCAGGCCACTCCACTGAAACCTCTTGGGCCAGGTCTGCACAGTTGAAATCACTCACAGCAACAAAGTCTTCCATATCACTACTGGGATGGACCATTAGGCCCCACTTAAAACATTCCATGACTTTCCAAATCCAAAGACCCAAAATCCACATTCTTCCAAACAAAAGCAAGGTCAGGCCTATCACAGCAACACCCCAGTCCCTGGTACCAACTTCTGTATTAGTCAGGGTTCTCCAGAATCACAGAACATATGGGTAGTCTCTATATAGTAAGGAAATTTGTTGATGACTTACAGTCTTTAGTCCAACTCCCCAACAATGGTCAGCAGCAGCTGTGGATGGAGATTTATCATTGAACATGATTTGGTAGGGTATAGAACACTGTGGAAGCCTTCAGGAATGCAGGGCTCTCCACTTGTCCAGAGGACCATGACTGGGGATATATCTGACACCGTAGACGTCAGGAATGAGCGGCTTCTCAGCAACCGTGTCATCAAATTCATCTGCATTGAACTTGGTGAAGCCCCACTTCTTCTGGCAGCTGGAGAACTTGACCTTGGCTTTGCACAGAGTCTCATGTTCCTTATTCTGCAGCTTGGTGCGGGTGGACATGATGACCTGGCAATGTGAACCCTGGCCACTGTGCCCTGGGGCTTCCCCTAGGCACCACGCATACCTGTAGGGAGCCTGTCGGCCCCAGCACAGGACGACATCTTGTTGATACGGAGGACATGAGAAGGGTGGAGCCTTAGTCTGACATGAGAGCCATCCTTGCCACAACTCTTTACCAAGTATCTGTTGGCACAAACACTGGCAGTCTTCAGTGCTTCAGACCAGAGCTGTTCATATTTATCGACACCATTCGGTAATAAGGTGGGAATTCATCAATGTTTGCTTTCCTCTATCCCAAGTCAAAGATCCAGATCTTAGCACCAGGCACACCACAGTAGAAATGAGACTTCACGTATGGCTTGTTAGAGTAACAATAATACCAGTAACACCTTATTGGCGGGGTGTCAACTGGTGGGTGGTGTGCCAGAGGGGAAAAAAAAGGAGGTTTTTTCTTAACAGAAGCTTTTTTTTTTTTTTTTACTGACAAGGACAGGGCTTTTTCATACTCAATAAAATGGCAGAAGTTTTTCTTTCTCTGAGCAATAAAGGTTGGAGCTTATATTTCATCCAGAATGAGTGAGTTCTCTCTACGCTGGTGCTTACTCAATGAAGTCTGCTTGTGGGGGCTTTTGCTTCATCTACCATGTCTGTCTGTCTGTCTGTCTGTCTAGGTGTATGTATGTAAGACTGCATGAATATTTGTGGAGTGGATGAGACAGGTGGCCAGGTCTGATAAAATATGTGAACATGTCTGTGTGCATGTATAAATATGTGCGTTTCTGTGCATAATGCCTATGTAAAAGTTTTCCCTTCTGCAAGTATGACTTTCTTTTCCTGGCTCACTAAAAGTTAATTGTTCCAAGCCTCCCTCTCACCTGGTCAGCAAGAGGGGAGGCTTCTGGGCAAGAAAGGAACCTTAGAAATAAATCCTCTACTGAATTCCCTGCTGCTACCCAGCATATGTTAATGACCAGGGAATTATAAAGTAAATTAAGACTTAAGTTTTCCAGCACTTATTCACACATAGAGAATTATAAAGTAAGTTTATAAAGTAAGAGTTAAGATTTCCAGTACATATTTAAGCAGAGAATTATAAAGTAAATAATAAGAGAGCTAAAGATTTAAGTTTCTTCAGCAAAGCATAGAACAGTAAGAAAGAGTTAAGTTTCCTACAAGGCCGGAGATCATCAGTCTTATGGCCTGTGTCCAATGCTACGTCCCATTTCAGCCAGGAAGGCCGGGCAGGCCTGCGGCAACTGTGCCGTCTAGAAACGTGTAATGAGCTGGGGAAATGACTGCTAAGCAACTGCCATCTTTTCTTAAAGAACAGGAAAGGCCCAGCCTACCCCGTGTTGCACCACCGTCTCAGGGAACCGCCTCAGCAGTAGCAGCAGCATCTCCGACCGTTCCAGCGTGTTGAAGCACTGCTCCGTCACCTTCAGTAGCATTTCACACTGGACCCGACCCGGAAGGGTTTCAAATAAACCTGTCGATAACAGTTCACCTGTAAAGTTTGTGCTTGTTTTTCCACAAAGAAAACAGGCATTTTTTTGAGTCATAAGATACTCAGAATTCATCTGCAAACTAGCAGACTTCTGAAATCCAGAGTGTTTGGCACAAGCTGTTTGCTGAATAATCATGGAACATTTGGAGGCTGATGATGCCGGGGAGGGGGGCAGGATTCATCACCACCAACCACACTAAGATAGAGGCATGAACTTGCTTAAGTTGACATGGCCAACACCATCTGCTTACTAATTATCTAGAATTGGGAGTCTTCGACTCGCTATAGCAATCAACACAGAAGTTTGAAGCTTTTCTCCTCTCGTGAAGATTTAGCTGGCTTATCTGTGATGGTTTGGATACGTTTGGCACAGAGAGAGGTGCTATTAGGAGGTGTGGCCTTGCTGGAGTAGGTGTGCCACTGTGGGTGTGGGCTTTAACACCCTCATCCTAGCTGCCTGGAAGTCACTACCCTGCTAGCAGCCTTCAGATGAAGATGTAGAACTCTCAGCTCCTCCTGCACCAAGACTGCCTGGATGCTGCCCTGTTCCTGCCTTGATGATAATGGACTGAACCTCTGAACCTGTAAGCCAGCCCCAATTAAATGTTGTCCTTATGAGAGTTGCCTTAGTCATGGTGTCTGTTCATTGCAGTAAAACCCAACTAAGACATTATCTATAGATGTTTTCTGGTTATTGTAAAATATGTTCAAAATACACTCAATCTTCTGATCTTATTGACCAATGACCATCACACGAGGACACTTAAAGTGTTGTAAGTAAATGCTAAAAGGACCAACAGATATCACTGTGGACTTTAATTGCCTAGAATAAAAGATAACGTGGGTCTCACGTTATGACAGGTGTGACTGAGATGTCTGTGACAGGCATAATATTCCAGAAGTGGCCATTTATAAACTATTAGACTGTCACTGTACTCACTCCTTAAAAATTGGGTTTGCTTATCTTGTGAGTCATTCCTCAATGCTGACGTTATGATACTGATTTCTCTCCACACCACCGGCTGGTCTGGGAAATTCACAAACCTGTTTTTAAAATGAATGCATTAAAGTAAGATGTGAAATTCAAACAAGGAAGAATAATAGCATTTAGAAAAACCCATTTTTTCCTTTAGGCGAATGATTATACATTCCTGAACAAAGCATATAAATACACAAAAATAATCTATTAGCTTGAAAAAATTGAGAATACTCATAAAAGTCTCTAGACCTTTTTTGTGAATGAGGGGCTGCAGATGTAGCTCAGTTGTTACACTGATCGCTTATCATGCAGAGTCCTGGGTTCCATCCCTGTACTCTACCTGTATTCTACATCTGTACAGAACAGATGTGATTGTGAATGCCTGGAGTCACAGTGTTTGTGACACAAAGGTAAGAGATCAGAAGTTCAAGGCTATCCTCAGATACTTTAATGTATCTGAATCCACAGCAATCTGGGACACGAGAGGCCTGGTCTCAGAAAGTAACGGGAAACGAAAGCAAACCAAGAGCCATCATTCATTCACCATTTACGCTCACACTGTGACCAGTCAGCTCCAGCTCCTGTGGCCGTGTCTTTCCCACTAGGATGGACTGTATCCTTAAACCCTGAGTCAGGATACACCCTGCCTTTCTAAGTTGCTTTCTATCAGTCATGGCAACAGAAAAAGTAATACTCTATTAAAAACAACAACAACCCACAAAGGCAAACCACAGACCACAAATAACCAAAGAGGACAGTTGCAGCGGTACTCTACAGTGTCGGTAGGATGAGGGGCACCAGCTTAAGAAACAATATAGTAAGATAGCATTTTCCCCACGACACAGGCCTGGTGTGTGTCCCAGCTACAATGGAGGCTAAGGCATGAGGAACATGTGAGTCTGAGTTCAAAACCACCCTGCCCCATAAAGTGAGAATCCTGTCTCAAGAGAAAGAAAAGGAAAAAAAAAGGGTGGCGGTGGAGGAGACGAACATATACAGGTTGGCAAAAGTGTGGAAAACTGACAATCCATATATATATATACATATATATATATATACACACACATATATATATACACACATATATGTATATATATAATCCACATATATATGTATATATAATCCATATATATGTGTATATATATATAATCCACATATATATATATACATATATATATATATATATATATATATATATATATATATAAAATTTGTGGAAACAGATATTTAGGCTATCCTTTTTAAAGAGTAATTTAACAGATGATGAAATGTACATATCCCTTAGCTACAAAACAACAAAATACATGTGTAGAATTACTCACCGTCATTCCAAACATAACTTAAATAAAGTGGAAATTAAACATGCACCCAGAAAGTGATATGTGGCCATGAAGAACCTCATCCGTCTCTATAAACTAGACAAGAGTCCACAACAGCGGGTTATGAAAGTATGCTTCAGAGTAAGAGCAGAACAGCCTCACTTTTGTAAGCTCCCCGGTTTTTGTATGTTCGCATATATATGTATGGAGACACACAAAACTTCACTCTGGTTTACAAGGGACTTCACATTTCGTTCTATCAATTACTGTCCGAATGTTTGAAATGAACCCATGATAAATCAATGGCTACGAATTTTGGGATTAAAACACAAGAATAAGAAACTGTCTCTGCAGAAGGCCTGTTGGCAATTAAGACCTGAATTCTGGCTACCAGGTAAGTGGATGATCTTGCAGTGCCCCAGCTACTACTATCAACTGTTAATATCTCAAGAGGGCCCCTTCAGATACAACAATAGCTTCCAGAACGATCCCAGTTAACTCACATGTCATACAGCAACCTCCCCGCGGTGGCAGTCCTCTCTGCATTCCGTTCGATGGTGTACATCTCATACTGAAACAAGGCAGACAGGGTTTTAAAGGCTCCCAGGGTGGGTAACTGGTCCACCTCCAACCCACCCGCGGCACTGCTCAGAGGTGGGCCTTCACCCAGAACACCCACAGGGGAAATGAGAGCCTGATGGCTCAGAATTCAGGACAGGGACTCTCGGTTCACTCCATCTGCAGGACTTCTAGAATCAAGTGGAGTAGTAACGTCCCAAAAGAAACAGGAACTAAACAGATCGATGGCTGCTACCACGATCAATGAATGAGTGCCCTGGGCCCTAGTGGCAACGATGCACTGTGCAGGATCAACCAGACCTGGATCTATTGTGTGGTTTCCGCCTTGCAGGCGCTGGGGAGAAGGTTGGTCAACTGTTCTGTGGGGCAGGGCAGGAGCGACGTGGGGAGAGGGGCAGCGGCCGCGCAAAGCGCCCCGGGCCATTGGGTTGCTTAGGTCTCTCTAGGGCGCGTGGGGACGCGCCGGGTCTGACTCACCTGGATGTTGAAGTCGGCCGGGTAGAGGCTGCGGGCCGTGATCAGCCATGCCTTGGCTGCCCACAGGTCCTGGGGCACTAGCTCTCGGGCTCGCTGCACCAGAAACTCACAGTCGCCCTGGGCCGACATGCTCCCGGCTTTTAGCCTTTCCAGTAGGGGACTCTAGGGCGCTGCCAACTGCCCCCCACCCCCACCCAAGGCGGCCACTGCGCATGCCCAGAGGCCAGCCAACCACAGGCCGCAGAGGCTCTGTAGAGTCCGCTGGAAACTACGGAGTTCTGGATTTTCATCTCTCGGATTGCCATCCCTCGATGGCAGTTGCGCCGCTGAGCGCCTAGGAGTCTGCGCCAGAGCCGGCAACCCTGTGCTCCAGGTTCTTGCGTTCTTCTTGGACTCCAAGCCGGGTTCTAAACGTGCTGGACACGCGCAGACACCGAGCCGGTGTGAGTGTAAACAGAGCTGGTGCCCAGGGTTGGTGTAGGTAGCTAGAAAGTGTCTGGGACTGGACTGTGCAGAGACGACCCTACCCTCGCATGCGGAAAGACCTTGGATCACCTGTTGCTTTTGAACTTTGCCCCCTCCCCAAGCGAGGTTTCGCCTGAATCTATTATTTTTCTCCTATATGGAAAAATTAGCATTTAGAAGATGCTCAGCTGGATGTCCAAACCACCGGCCCAGCAAGAGTTTAAAAAAAAAATCTTTGATCATTTGACCAATAGAAAATAGCTGCAGTATAAATCTGTACCAAAATTCTAGCTTTGTTTTGCATTCGAACAACAACAACAACAACAACAACGCCTCCCTGTTCTGTTGACAAGGCAATATTCATTTGTGGAATTGGAAGAGTGTTCGGAAAGTGAACTGTCAGCTTTAGTTTATATATATATAAATATATACATATACTTATATATTTATATTAATATACTTATAATACTAAATATAATATATAATACTAAGTATAATATATACTTATAATACTAAGTATATATATATATACTTATAATACTTATATAATCTAAGTATATAAGTATATATATTGTTATTATAGTTATATGTATATGTATATAGTTCCTATCAGCTGTAACCATCTTTTGCTACTTAAAACCAGGAGATGGAAGAATTCAGAGCTTTTCTTTTTTTCTTTTCTTTTCCTTTGAGACAGTCCTTCATAGCCCAAGCTGGCCTTAAACTTGGCTAGTATATGAGGATGATCTTGAACTTCTGATCCCTGACTTCCATCTCCAAAGTGCTGGAACTAAGGACTTGTGCCTGTCCTGATTAATTTTTTTCTTTAACAAAGAAATTAGGAATTTACTTATTTAAGTAAAAAAATACAGATATTAAAATAAATATGAATATAAAGATTACAACGGTGAATTGCAGTTCTTGGACAAAGCTTTGTTTATGTCAAAGATTATGCAAACAGCTTAACCTTGGGTGATTAGAATCGTGAAGAGAAGGGACACAGGCTGCGAACCAAAACTATTCGGGGCCTTTAATAAACATCTACACCATCTCTGATATCTGACCTAACTTTCTTTTTAGAAAGTTAAGCTTTTTAGGAGGGATCTTGAAGCCTGGAAGACTTGAGGTGCCACTAAACCTTAAAGTTAAGAATGAAATAACATCTGGTCTTTATGGAAGAGGTTAACCAGCCTTTCTCTAGCCCAGCTACCTGATGTCTACACAATGTAGCTGGTAAATGCATTGATCTGTTGCTCTCTTTTGTTCTGTGATTCTAGAAGCTCAGGTTTACTCCTCTACAGCGAACACATCATTCCAGGCAAGGTGAAACCTGACCAAATCCGCCTTACTCATATTAAGCTTTGAATGAACTATCTTTTAAGTTCCTTTATTGTTTTATATCAATGTTATTTATAGAAATATAAAAATTACAGGCTTGCTAATGAATAATTTATAAACAAGTAGTAAAACTTTGTGGTGAATTAGTGTGCTGACTCAAAAAGTACAGAGACAGAGGGGTGTTGTTTTAGGTAAAACACCCAAAATGTCAAAATCAAGTTTGGTTATCCTGATTTTTTTTTAAGAAAGTCTGAAAATTTAGCTGGCCACGGTGGCTCAAACCTTTTATACCAGCACTTGGGAACAGAGGCAGGTGGATCTGTATCACTTCAAGGTCACCCTGGTTTATGTAGGCAGTGTCAGGCCAGCCAAGGCAAAGAACAAAATGAGAAACAAAAAAGGGAAAATTTACACGGTAGTCTGAATAAGAATGGCCCCCACAGGCTCATTGATTTGAGTCCTTGGTCACCAGGGAATGGAACTATGTGAAAAAATTAGGAGGTGTGGCCTACTGGAAGAAGTGTGTCATTGGAGTCTCACTCTTCTGCTGCCTGCAGATCAGGATGTAGAACTTTCAGCTACTTCTCGAGCAGCACGTCTGTTTGTGTGCTGCCATACTCCTTGCCATGATGGTAGTGGACTAAACCTCTGAAACTGTAAGCCAGCCCTAATGTTTTCTTTGTAGGAGTTGGCCATGGTCATGGTGTCTCTTTACAGCAACAGAAGTTGGTGCCAGAAGTTGGGTATTGCTGTGACAGGGTTGATCATACTGCTTGTCGGTGGAATGTTTGGACTTTGGACTAGAAAAGCAGTTGAGCACTTTAACTGGGTTTTAATGGCATATACTTCTAGGAGCATAGAACACAGTAGTGATGAGAGATTCAGATTATGACAGGTGAGCTCAAGGGACTTCAGAGGAGAAGAATATTAGTACCTGGACTAGAGACAGTTGTTGGTGAAGCATGTAGCTGCTTTCTGCCCTTGTCTAAAAAAAAAAAATCTATCTGAGGCTAAGTTGGAGAGTTTTAGATTAATGGTGTTGGCAGAGGAGATTTCAAGACAGCCCAGTATTGACTCTGTTGTGTTATTAGAAGTCACTCTTATACAGATCTATAAAGAAATAGAGCAAGCTGAGCAAGAAATAATATAAAATGTACAGTTTGAGGAGAAAAGGAGCATCAAAAAAATGTAATGGAGCTAAGTCTGGTGCTCAATGAGATAAAAAGTTTAAGGAAAGGCCTAATGCTAAATGGAATAAAGGGAATGGTGACTTCAAGGCAAGACTCTACCTAGCTGAGCTTCCAACTTCTCAAAAGGAATTAAAAGCTTAAGCAGTGAAGTAAACATCAAAACCAGAAAGCTAGTGAAAATGTATCTGAAGAAGGAGGCCAAATACCAGCCCTAGCAAGATGAAGACCTTGTCAGCTTTGGCAACATGGTTTTGGCTTTAGAGTCAAGTATGCAAGAAAGGTGTTTGTGAAATATCCTTCTGTGGAAAGGAAAGCCACCGAGGCCAGGCATATGTCAGGGGTGTCCCTGCACGGAGGCCCAGAGAGACCATTGTAAGAAGCTGTGTAACTGAAGTCTAGATTTCATTAGAAACAAGATGTTGGAGATGCCAGAGTAATGGGATATCTGCCAAGGAGAACTGCTAACAGTGTGTGGAAACAGCCCAATAGAGAGACGCATGTGGCTGTCAACAAAGCTGAAAGGAGTTGGAGATCTGAAAACCACTTTGCCATCAGACATGGAGATGCAGAATTTGTTTGCCCTGATGATTTTCTGTCTTGCTTTTCCAGTATTTCCTTACTATGCTCCCGTTCCTCCCCTTTGGAATAGCAATGCGTATTGTGTGCTGTTGGATGTTGGAAGTACATGATTTGCTCTTTGATCTTGATTTTACAGAGGTAACAGTAAAGAGGTTGCCTTGAGTTTCAGAAGAGGTTGAATTTGGACTTTTAAGCAGTCTTGAGACTGTGATAGGTTATGGGGACGTTTGAAGTTGGACTAAATGCATTTTGCATTATAATATGGCTACCAATCTATGTGGCCAGGGAGTGTAATGTGGTGGTTTTAATGAGAATGGTCCCCATAGGCTCATGGATTTGAATCCTTGGTCACCAGGAATGGTACTATTTGAAAGGATTAGGAGATATGGCTTTGTTGGAGAAAACAAAATGTGTGTCACTGGGAGTGGGCTTTTTTTTTCCACTTGGATTTTTTTTTTGAGATTTGGTTTAGTTTCTTTAGCAGCATTGATGCATAGCTGAGCTGATGCTAGCAATGGTTCCCATGCTTATTCTGTGATGTGTTGTGTCTATTAGGGCATCATGTTCCTGAAAACTTGATGATCCTAAGGATGTTGCTTACTTTCCCCAATAATGCCAGGAGCAACCAAAATTATGTGATGGCTTTCCAGGTGATGGAGTACTTGGGACTTTGTAGAATATACTAAAGAACACTAAATGCATTTGCCTATTCATAGGCAGAATACTGACTTATTTTTTTAAAGCTTATTTACATGTGTATTTTTCCACCAGCTTTAGAAAATTGAATTTAGCCAGGCAGTGGTGGCTTTAATCCCAGCACTCAGGAGGCAGAGGCAGGCAGATTTCTGAGTTTGAGGCCAGGCTGGTCTACAGAGTGAGTTCCAGGACAGCCAGGGCTACACAGAGAAACAAAACAAAACAAAACAAAAAAAAAAAAAGAAAAGAAAAAAAGAAAGAAAGAAAGAAAGAAAATTGAACTTAAACAGATCAGGACAATTTTTTATCTTAAAGAGTATGTGTCATAAAAGCAGATTGCTAGCTTAAGCATTTTCTCATTATTTGATTTAATATATGAAGTGTTATGTAAATTTTTTCAAATGACAAAAATGTCTGATTCTGTCATTAAACTTTCTGATTTTCTTCTTAACAACAACAACGACTTCCCCCCAAAGAAACAAGAAAGCACAATATCAGTACTTGGAAGGCTGAACTAGGAAGATAAGGAGTTCAAGGTCATCCTCATTTACTTAGAAAGTTTGAGGCCAGCCTGTATGGGGCAAGTGGACCAAACCACTAAACAAAAGAGCTGGTAAGGTTGAAACAGGTTCAAGACCTTGCTGAATCTCAGAATTGAAAATGGTAGGTATAGAAACAGCTCCCTGCCAAGCTCTACCTGTCCTAGAACAGGTAACCATGACACCCCACTGAGAGGACCATGACAACAGGTCACATAAAAACCTGGAGTGCTCCACGCTAATGAGGTATCTGGATAGGCCCCAAGTGTTTAGCGAATGAGCTTGCCTTCCTGGGCATTCCTTCCCACAAAAGGTATTTAATCCGTGGTTTATCCTGAGTAAGATGTGTGCATTCACATCCACCATAAAATAAAATAGTTTGGACAAGCGAGGACTGTCTCCCTCATTAAGGATCAACACAAGGGGAGGACTTCATTGTAAAAAGCCTCACCTAAATCTCCCGGAGAAGACCTTCTCTCAGCTTCTCCTTACTCTTGGCACCCATAGCCCCTGTTCTCAACTCCCTTTGGTCCCCAGTGGCGTCTGTGTACACAGGAGATTGAGAACCACAGCATCCATCACAGATCTTTCTGCTTCTTGCCTAGAAGAAAACAGCCTGGGACCCCTATCATTCCACCTCTCCTGAAAGCTGGCAGTGCTCCAGCACCTCAACAGGGAGTCAGATGTGCAGCCCAACAAGCCTGGACAATTTACTGAGACCCTAACTCAAAATAAAGAGAAAACAGGGCTGGGGATATAGTCCAGTGGTAAGAACATTGCCTGCCTAGCAGGTTAGGTTCAATCTACAAAACAACAAGAATTAAAAACACCCCTCATACAGTACCCCAAATCCTTAGGTGGGTAGTGCTCTGTTGAATCATATAGTTATATTTTAAATGTAGGGACTAAATAAGGAAGATGTGGATGCTTTGGAGATTCAGTTAGATAAGGTGACCTCTGACCTTTTGCCAGGATATGTGAAAAAGTTTGTGGTTATTTTTTTAGTAAGTTTTCTAACGTCGAGTAAATCTTTGAGCACAGACCACCGGAGGTACCACACTATGAAAGTTCATGCTTTTTTTTTTTTTTTTTTTGGCTTCCTTGTCGCATTCATGAGCTCTCTCATAAATCTGGGTATATTACTCGTAGTCTCCTCTACAGCCTTTAAACTATAACACGTCTGGTCAAGCATTTGTGGAATTCACTTAAGAGACTTGTGTTTGGCTCCGTGTTTCCTCTTCATCTCATAGTCTTCAAACCTTGCCTGCTTTTGTCTTTCTTTGGTCTTTCTGATGAATTTTCTGGCTTCTCTTCTGCTAATTTTACCTTCAGATATTATCTATTCCCACCCCTCCTTCTCCAGGAGATGCCTATGGCTAATAAATTTATCAGGCTTTGAACTGGTCTGCTTGTCTCCACCTCCTCAATGCTGGGATTATAGGAGCATGTCACCATTCCCAACAAAGAAAGCTTTTTAATATAGTTTGTGTGCATGTGTGTGTGTGTGTGTGTGTGTGTGTGTGTGTGCGCGCGCACACATGCACTATATGTACCTTGTGCATGTGTGTGTATACAGGTCAAAGGTCAATTTCAAGTGTCTTTCTCATTTATTCTCCACCTTACTTTTAGAGACATGATCTCTCATTGGACCTGCTCTTGGTTGCCTCCTGGAGGTTCAAAGTAAGTCCCTACTTCTGAAAACACCATGCATGTCAGACACAGAACCCAGAGGACCTGAGCTGGATTTAACCTGAAATCTTCCTTCCTGTGAACTAGCTTTCATAGTACAGGAAGGTGCAATACCAACTTTCAAGGGAAGGAAGCAACTGAGAGTCCTACCCAACTGTGACACCTATGAACCACAGCAGTGACCAGCATGGCATGATCATCCTAAGGGTACCAGAGTGGCACTCATATCCTAGTAGATGCCAAGAGCTGTGTGACTGGACTTACGGCTTTCTCAATGGGAGGGAAGTTATGCCTGGTACTGGAAATAGAGCCAACTACTCAGGGCAAGTGAGGTCAAGCATCTTGGAGAAGAACCTACTACAGCCACTTTACCAAGTCACCATAATTTCTTAGCTACATTCTAAATGCTTATCCTTCTACCCTCAGATATGTGTAGCTCTCCCTCCTCATCAAGGAAACTTCCTTTTGCAACAGAAGGAGGTCATTACAGATTACCACAACTGATCAAACTGCAGAGAATGAAGGGGTTGTCCAGTCACAATTGATATATCTACAACACAACTCCTGTACCTAGAGCTCAGGAAGCATGGGGGAACAGGGGGCAGAAAGATTGTAAGCGCTAAGGAACCAGGGAATCTGCTGTGAGATTGTCTCCTAGAAATAACAGGGATGCTTCCCCCATGATGTGTCAATGATATGGATGCCTAAACATTTCCCAAACAAGTACAACACCAATGGACATGCTAACATGGAGTGGTTCTCCTCCCTCACAGAGAACAACAGGCAACTAGGGAACAATATAAAGAGAAATAGTCTACCCTATGGATTAACCCCCTAGTTGTTTACCCAACATCAAGTGGTTGGCCCTGAAATCATATACATACAAGCAACACTATATAGACTAAGCAGGTCATGTTTGTATACTTAGAGTAACAGAGAGAGAGAGAGAGAGAGAGAGAGAGAGAGAGAGAGAATAACAAAGAAAGGTCATGACTTCAAGACAGCAGAAGGTGAGAGGGCTGGAAGAAGAAACTGGAAAAGGGAAAATGATGTAAATATATTTTAATGAAAAAACTTAAACTCTCTCTAAAAAACAAACAAACAAACAGAAGAGAACTAGCAGCCAGTAGGAGGGTCAATTACCGTAAAAGTGATGTAAGAAAATTCCTCTGTTCTATGAAATGAATGTCTGAGAGGAGCTATCTGTTTTCCATTCCTCATTTCTACTTTCTTAGGATCCTTTCTGCCTAGGAAGTCATGAAGTTTGCTCTGTCTGCTAAGCTAATGGGAACACTAATTCTATCCTGTACAATGAAGCAAATGTTACCCACTCTTGGAATCTCATAATAAACATCAGAGCCTTGATCTACGTGCCTTGGCACTGTGCTTTTCAAGTCTCTTAAAAGCCCCAGCTGATGGTAGAAAGGCATTAACCAAGAAGTCCTGGTGGTAAGAGGCCTGACCATGATATCCAGCCTCTATTTGCCCTTCCGTTGAGCACCCAACAGTGATCAGAGCAGAGAGCATCCATTGAGTCCACATGGCCCACTCTGACTCTGTAAGCTACCGTAGGGACACTGTGGTAAGTTGCCATAGGGCTGGGGGGTGGGGTGGGGCTCTTCATAATTTCTCTACATCACTAGAATGAAATTTGTCAAAGTTAAACTGCAATTTACTGGCCAACTCTCCTGGAACCTACAAGCCTTTGAAGCAACTGCAGAATTTCCCAATACTGAACACAGATGAACCCTGCTGGTCAGTACCACACCTCCCTGACACCTCCCTGACACCCTAAGGTATTCAGCCCTGCAATTCTGCTAAAGTTTGCCCTAGGTGTTCGGTGTCAAAATTAATTTAACATTTATGTAAACTGACAGCAATGCCATGTGCAATTTAGGACCATCAAGAGTCTGCAGGAAATGAATTTTTAATGATATTTCAAGGATGCCGTGGTATTTTCTGGGTCTCTCCAGGACATGAGAAGGAGCAGTTTTTGTATATAAACAAAATCTAGCTATAGAGTCACAGCAGAGAAAAGTTGGGTTTCCTGGAGTATCACAGCTTTGAGACTTCCTTACAACTAGTAATTTGCTATCATGCTAAAAGTGAAAGGTATAGTATATCTAGATTCAAAAAAGCCTTGGTCTAGGGATGCAGCTTGGTTGATAAAGAATAATACTTAGAGAATACAAAGCCTTGGGTCCAGTCCCAGCACCATATAAACCCAGGGTCGAGTAGGGAACACCTGTATTCTCAGCATCCCAGAGGCTGAAGCAAGAGGATAAGGAATTCAGAACCATATTGAGCTTCACAGCGCATTTGAGGCTGCCCTATGCTACATGAGACCATACCATAGCGTTTCCATGCTTCTGTTGCCATACTAAGTGCTCAAGAAGAGTCTTAATAATGAGGGGGAAAAATGCCCAAAGTTTTATGTTCCTGTACCAGGCTTCTCTTTTTTAAATGCTTTATCTGATTATGTTAACTTGTATCTGTTTGTTTATTGCCAGCAGTGGTCATTAGTTAATGGGTCAGATTACAGTCACACTGTAGCCAATGCCTTAGTCCATCATTAGTTAATGGGTCAGAGTACAGTCACACTGTAGCCAATGTCTTAGTCCATCATTAGTTAATGTGTCAGAGTACAGTCACACTGTAGCCAATGCCTTAGTCCATCATTAGTTAATGGGTCAGAGTACAGTCACACTGTAGCCAATGCCTTCATTCATCTCTTAGTCTGCTTTGTCACGGACCACCCCAGCCGGGTAAGGGGTTTCCTGGGACTTGGTTTCTCAAAGACTAGGTGGGTAAGGATTCGGCGGTGACAAACAGAAACAAACACAGAGGCAGTTTGATTCTGAGTGTATTTTGCAGCTCTCAAACAGGGGTTTATATATAAGAAAAACAGGTATTGCAATTCTAAAAGATGTATCCAGTCAAGCAGTCACAAAGAATAATTATCATAATCATCTGGCACAAGAAAACACAAAGTTAATCAGGTATTACATTTCCTAAACAGTGAATTTAAAGAATCAACTACAAATGAAACAGATAACATCATAATCACTAAACAGAACAAAATACAAAAAAATTCACTTATAATTAATGGCAAACTATCAGAAATGAATTCAAAAGTCTTAAAGGGCACTTGGTTATGACCCCTAGGTCCTGATCCAGTTAATAAATTTCCATGAGTAATCCTCATGTAACATTTAGCTTCTGTCTTATTAAAAATCCTCAAAATTCAATTTAAAACTACACTTAAACAATGCTTTCCATACCACAATGTCAGAGCCAACCTCATCTACACATGCACAGCCATACAATTTCATATATTGTTGGGAGGATATTCTATCAAATTTTGTAATTATGTAAATGATTATGAAGCAAAGCGTTGAATCTCTCAGAGAAGAGGTCATGGCCGGTGACCCCATTTCAAGGGGTGAATTCTTATCCAATTTTCTTGCTTAAAATCTCAGCCCAGGCTATCAAGAACATCTCGTACATATAGAAATGGAATAGAGAAGATAAAGCAGACAAACTGCCATGAGAACTACTGCTCAATGTTTTTCTCCGGCTAGAGAGTTCCACAACCGGTTCCAGGAGACCTCCTCCCTCTGGAGTCTAACGCCTCAGTCTGTGGACCTTGTCACACAGAATCTCCTGGGGTTGGTGTGGCACTGCTTGGCTGACCTGATCTCCCTCACTTATCCAGAGCATGCCAGCCTTCCATAAAGCGGGTTCCGTCTCTTCATTCTACCTCATGAAGAAAGTTAAGAAAGTTAATTGAGGGGCCAGAGAACCCCATTTTCTAGACTTTACCAGCAGATCTTTCCATGCAGATGAGGTTGCATTTACCATGAGATTAAACAACAAACAGATTACCTGTTTAGGCAATTTCTTCTTGTAGGGTGTCATTCCAGGATAGTACTGGAAACCTTGCTGAGCTGGGCTCTGCAGTACATAGAAACCGCCAGCTTGTCATGACATCTTAGCCTCAAAGTCTTAGTTCTGTGACTTCACTCCACTGCCTGGAGGAGTGCTCGCCTTTCTCATAGATATGCTTCCTGCTTACCCTTGGAAGAGTCTTTGCCCAGACCTCTGCAGTGAGGGATTGGGTTTCTTTAAAAATCCAGTTATGTTACGTGACTATGTTTTTGTTTTCATCCCAGGTGGGGACATGGGCTGCTTCAGTTGTTCACAGCTGTTGACTAAGTCTGTCTTCCGCTCTAGGAAGGGCGGGCTTTGTGCCAGCTGCAGATAGTTGAATTCTGGGGACTCTGGAGAGGGGATAAATGACAGGGCCTGGAGAGGGTGGAAGGTGCTCTAAGAAGGCTGCTGTTCCCCCTGTTGTTGAGGTTTGCCAAGTGATCATGAGCAAACAGATGAAAAGAAGTTGGAGGTAACAACTTCTGATAACAAAGATTGGACTTGCCCCAAGGAACTCAATGTCCCTAATCAGGAGGAAGTAGCCTATAGAGATTTTTGCTTCCTTCCCCTTCAAACCTTCTTTCTCTCCTATCTAGTGGAAGGGATTAGGATGGAATGATGGAATAAGAGATGGAAGGGAGGTAGAACCCAATAAAATAGATAAAAAGAATACACGTACAGATCTCTTTTGAGGTGTTTTATCTTAAACTCTGCAAAAATCTGTCACTTTTTCATAAGAGTTTCTGGCACAGAAGTAACCTTCTGGTTAAGATCTGGGACAATTTCTCTGGTCTCAGCTGAAAGGGACCTTTAGTTATATTTTCCATTAAATCTGTTTTATTCTACTTATAGTTAAGTCTGTTATATTCTCTGAATCATTGATACATTTTGTTGTTTTCATAAAGCCTTTTGTCTTGGACCATTTTGTGTTGATGTAACAAAATATCTGGTGAAGCACAAACAGTATGATGCTGGTATCTGGTCCAGGCCTGGTTCTGTACCTCAGTGTGTGTGGTATAAATACCCAGTGGTACCACTATGATCCTACATAGTGAAAACTGTGAGAGCGTGCAGAAGAAATTGCATTATAAGGAGTCAGATGAGAATAAGCTGGGAAAGTTGAAGTCATTTAAAAAATCAATTTGTTTAAATAGTTTGCAAGCTACCAGGCCTGGCTTGACTAGGGTGTTCCAAATGTGCGGCAGTGTACTTTGCACAGGTTACCTCCCCACTATCCTCTGTAGTCACTCTACCTACTGCAGGTCCCTTGCTCCCCTTAAATTGTTTACGTTGTTATTTTATGTAGGTGAAATCAATCACACATACACTCACATATAAACACCCACTCATACAAACACACACATACATATACTCACAACACACTCACACATGCTTTTACACTAGCTCTCCCCATACCTACTTTTAAATCTAGGTATATGACCAATCATAAGATATTTGTCTGTCATAGTCTGGCTTATTTTTTTTTTCAGTTAATGACCTTCAATTGTATCCATTTTCCTGTGAATGACATAATTTCATTCTTCTTTATGGGTGAATGTAAATACACACACATGCTAAAATGAGGATGCAACTTAATACTAGAAGTGTATAGAATTGAAAAACAAGGGGTAGCTCTACACACATCTAATAGAGTGGGACTCAAGGCAAAGTTAGCTGTAGGAGATAGTGAAGACACATCTTAGGAATAAGAGGAACAATCTATGAAGACAACTTAAGAATTCAACAAAGGACGTTAGAGTTGATTGACACACAGAGCAAACAATTTAACAGACATCTATAGAATATTCCACCTGACGTCTGGGGAACACACATTTCTCTCAGCAACTTGTGAACTTCCTCTAAATAGTTCACACTTTATAGTGTTCATCAAGTCTCAGTAAAAACACGACAAATTGAAATAACTTCTTGTGCCCTACCAGGTAAAAATGGAATGAGACTTGAGATCAATAGCAGAGCTCAGAAGTTATACAAACTCGTGGACATGGAACCATTCACCATGGAGTGATCAGAACATCCTTGGAAAAAAAAAAAAACCAGGGAGGAAATTTAAAAATTCCTGGAAGCTAGTGAAACTCAAAGTACACCTTCCCAGAACCTTGAGTAAGATGGACTGTGTACAGCTATGAGTGCTCACACAAACTCACTTCAACACAATCCCTTTTTAAGGAAGCTATCATAGTCTCCTGATATGTGCCTCACCCCTGGGTGGTAGGATTAACACCCCAGGCTCTCTGCCTTTAAGGTCTCAACACTTCCATTAGAGAACAAGTTTAGGGACAACCCCTACTCAAACTCTAGCAGTCCTTATGTCTCCAAATTCCTTGAAATCAAACATCTTGATGCTCAGTTTTCTTAATGGTTTGCCCTACTGAGTACAGTTGCTGTTTGACTAATTCTTGCTAATTATTCAAGATATGAGAAACCTACGCCTTTTAATTTGTAATATATGGATATAGGGAGAAAAGTTTTATTTTAGAAAATGTTACATTAGTAAGAATTCTGATGGGACTGAAAGCAGAGATTTTTCTTGATGTTCTTGTCCGAATTATGGCTTAAATTTCCCCCATAACTTTTATCGCTGCCAGACCATGTTTGGCATGTTAATAACTCATTGGCTGATAACTTGGATGTTTTACATTTGGTTATAAGTCATTAAACAAAACAAATGAAACTTTCAAATAGGAAAAGGCCACTATTACTCAATTTTAACTGTAGAGCACCTTGTAATAGTTTGTAAGTCAGTATTATAAATCATCCACCTATCCCATAAATCTAACAGTTCACCATTCAAATTTTATTCCCCAGGCCTTTCCAAAAGCCATGGCTTTTATTCATCAGAGTCAAGCAATGCTTAACTTTTCAAAAAATAACTAATAATTATTATGGTAAATTAGAAAAGTGCAGAAAAGCACGTGGAAGGAAAGATAAATCATAACACAGTCATTTAGAAATAAATATTTTTACCATTGTGGACTACCATTCAGTGTGTGTGTGTGTGTGTGTGTGTGTGTGTGTACTGTATTTGGGGATGTGTGAAGGCCAGGGGTTATGTCTGGTATCTTTACTTGTTATCTTAAGTTTTGAGAAAGAGTCTCTCACTAAGCTTGACTGGCTGGCTACAAGCCCCGGCGATCTGCCTGTTTCTACCTCCTTGCCCTCCAGTGACAGACTCATGCCATCTTGCCAGGCATTTTACCCATGTGCTTGATATCCACATCTGACCTTTATACTTATAAACAACCACTTCACCTGCAGAACCGTTTTCCAAGGACCACTCCCTTGTTTTCTGAGACAGAGTTCTCAAACTTCAAGCTGGCTTTGAAATCATGGCAGAGCAGAGGATGACCTTGAGCTCTTGATGCACCTGTACTGGGAGAACAGGTATGTACCACCTTGTCCTGCTCTCAAACTTGAGACTTAAATTTACACTTAAATATTTTCTATTTACTTTAAAAAGATATTTAGAAAA
The DNA here is from genome assembly GCA_036184795.1 of Tokudaia tokunoshimensis. Lineage (NCBI taxonomy): Eukaryota > Metazoa > Chordata > Mammalia > Rodentia > Muridae > Tokudaia > Tokudaia tokunoshimensis. The sequence goes on from BTHU01000019.1 coordinate 3,195,338, forward strand.
CAAAAATATAGTATCTTAATGTTATATTCGTATATACATTAAACTTTCCCTAGAGTTGCATTTAATTTTTTTTTCTGAGCATGACACTTCCGGAGGATCCTGTTATAGCTCTCCTGGGCATATACCCAGAGGCCTCCCCAGCATGCAATAAGGACGCATGCTCCACTATGTTCATAGTAGCCTTATTTATAATAGCCAAAAGCTGGAAAGAACCCAGATGTCCCTCAATGGAGGAATAGATACAGAAAATGTGGTACATTTACACAATGGAATACTACTCAGCAATTAAAAACAATGAATTCATGAAATTCTTAGGCAAATGGTTGGAACTGGAAAATATCATCTTAAGTGAGGTAACCCAATCACAAAAGAACACACATGGTATGCACTCACTGATAAGTGGATATTAGTCCAGAAGCTCGGAATACCCAAGACACAATTCACATATCAATTGATTCCCAAGAAGAAGGAAGGAGAGGCCCCTGGTCCTGGAAAGGCTCGATGCAGCAGTGTAGGGGAATACCAGGACAGGGAAGTGGGAGGGAGTTGACTGAGGAACAGTGGGAAGGAAGAGGGTTTATGGGAGTTTCGGTGAGGGGGGAACCGGGAAAGGGGAAATCATTTGGAATGTAAATAAAGAATATAGAAAATAAAAAAAATAACTTTTTTTTGCTGAAAAATAAACATGGATATAGAAGATCGTAAAAGAGTTAGAGAGATAGCTCAGTGGATTAGAGCACTGGCTGTACTTCCAGAGGTCCCAGGTTTGACTCCCAACATCTACATGGTGGCTCACAGTTGTCTATAACTCTGGTCTCAGTGTATTTGTTGTGCTCTTCTGGCCTCTGCCTTCACTGAATGCACATGGTACATGGACAGACGTACAGGCAAACACCATACACATAACGTAAAAATAAACGTATTAAAAGGAAAAGGGAAAGAAAGACAGTCAGCCATCCAGTCAGGGAGCCAGATACGCTGATGGTGGCTCTTCACTTATTCCTCTGTTCCCCCAGATTCAATCCCCCAGTCTCATCACCAGTTCTGCATCAAAACACCTGCTTCAGCCTTCCCCCCACCCCGACCTCTAACAGTTCCCACAGCTAAGCCCCCTCCTTCCACTAGTTGCTTTATCCCAACCCCAACTCCAACTGGTACTCCTTGCTAACCCACAGGCCACACCTGTCAGAGAACCAACTAGATCACCTATAGATCTTCATTTCTTCCTCTCTTCTTCCAGATGCTATCTCCCATCTCATCCCAAGCTCTCTAGCAGATCTTCTGGGGTGACCACTCTTCACTGTCTAATCCCATTCTAAAAAGGGAAAATAGGCAGATTCTGTAGAAGACTCGCCTCTCCTCCATCCTGTAAACTCTTTCAGACCCACAGCCCACATTTCTAAATTCCAGCTCCAAATAGCCAGGAACACATTTTACCTGGAATTCCCCAGTGGTCACACCTATTAGGTCTACAGAAAATTTTCTGCCTGGCAACACACAGTCACGACAGTCTTTTAAAAACCAGAGGGTGGAGGAACATAAAGGAAGGAACAAAATACCTACCTCAAAAAGAATCAATCACATATACGTATGTAAACCTATAATCATCCTAATCACAGATAGATGCAGTGTCAAAACAATAAATAACAGCCACGATAATATGTATCCATTAGAGTCTAGCTGTTTTACAATAGCACACACCTCTCACCCCCCGAAAATTCTGACATAGCTGAAGGAGAAAAAAAAATCTTAAAACAGCCTGTCAGAAAAAAAAAAAAACCAAAACTCTGCCATAAAAATGATAGAGATTCTTAAAGAAGTAATGAATAAATCCCTTAAGTAAGTCCAAGAAAACACAAATTGTGAGAAGAATGAATAAATACCTTAAAGAAATCTAGGAAAATATGAGCAAACAGTGGAAGAAAATGAATAAAAAAATTTAAGGTAAAAAAATGGAAATAGAATCAATAAAGAAAACTCACACTGAAGGAATACTGGAAATGAAAAATTTAGGAATTTAGCAAAGGCATTGAAAATATGATAGGAGAAACATATGCATCCATCAAAGAAAATGTAAATCTAAAAACTCCTAACAAAATATATCCAGAAAATTTGGGGGAAAATGAGAATAATAGGAATAGAAGAAGGTGAAGAACACCAGCTCAAAGGCCCAGAAAATATTTTCAACAAAATCATAGAGGAAAATATTCCTAACCTAAAGAAGGAGATGCCTAGAAAGGTTACAAGAAGCTTACTGAACACCAAATAGATTGGACCAGGAAAAGGAATCTCCTTGGCACATAATTATTAAAACATTAAACAAAGAAAGAATATTAAAAGCTGAAGGGAAAAGACCAAGGAAGATACAAAGACAGATTAGAACAGTGGTTATCAACTTTTAATACAGTTTAATTCAGTTCCTCATATTGTTGTAACCCCAACCATAAAATTATTTTTATTGCTATTTCATAAGTGTAATTTTACTACTGTTATGAATTGTAATCTAAATATCTTATGTGCCAGATATCTGATATGTAATCCCTGTGAAAGTGTAATTTAACACCCCCTAAAATGGTCACAACAAACAGGTTGAGAGCCGCTGTATTAGAATTACACCTGACTTCTCAATGGAGACTCTAAAAGTTGGAAGGGCCTGGACAGATGTGCTGCAGACTCTAAGAGATCACAGACGTCATCCCAGATTAATATACCAAACAAAATGTTTAATCATATAGAGGGAAAAAATAACATATTCCACGTAATAAAAACAAATTTAAGCAATATTTTTCTACAAATCCAGCACTACAGAAGGAGCTAGAAGGAAGGAGGTTAATTACACCCATGAAAACACAGGGATTAAATAATCTTGGACCAGCAAAACCAAAATAAGGGAAGCACAGACATACACACACCACCACCAACAAAATAACAGGAATCAACAAGCATTGGTCATTGATACCTCTCAATATCAATGATCTCAGTTCTCCAATTAAAAAGACACAGACTAACAGAAAAGATGCAAAACCAGAATCTAGCCTTTTGCTAACTCCAAGAAACACATTTCAACATCAAAGATAGACATTACCTCAGGGTAAAAACTTGGTAAAAGATATTTCAAGCAAATGGACCTAAGAAGCAAGCTAGTGTAACCATTTTAACATCTAACAAAATAGACTTCAAAACTAATCAAACAAAATAGGGAAGGACATTACATACTCATTAAAAGAAAAATCCATCAAGATGAAATTTCAATTCTTTTTAAATTTTTTTATTTTATTAGATATTTGCTTTATATACATTTCAAATGGCATTCCCTTTCCTTGTTACCCCTCTGAAAACCCCCTATCACTTCTCCCAGCTTACCCCTCCCCCCCCCCACTTTCCTGACCTGGCATTCCCTTGCACTGGGACATCGAGCCTTCATAGGACCAATGGCCTCTTCTCTCATCAATGTCTGAAAAGGCCATTCTCTGCTACATAAGTAGCTGGAGCCATGGGTCCCTTCATGTGTACTCTTTGGTTCGTGGTTTAGTCCCTGGGAGCTTTGGAGGTTCTTCCTATGGGGCTGCAAACCTCTTCAGCTCCTTGGGTCCTTTCTCTAGCTCCTCCATTGGGGACCCTATGCTCAGTCTATTGGTTGGCTGTGAGCCATGGGTATTTTGATCCACCTTCTAAGAAGGATCAAAGTATCCACACTTTGGTCTGTGAGATGTATCTCGAGTATTTCAAGCTTTTGGGCTAATTTCCACTTATCAGTGAATGCATACCATGTGTATTCTTTTGTGATTGGGTTACCTCACTCAGGATGATATTTTCTAGTTCCATCCATTTGCCTAAGAATTTCATGAATTCATTGTTTTGAATAGCTGAGTAGTACTCCATTGTGTAAATGTACCACATTTGCTGTATCCATTCCTCTGTTGAGGGACATCTGGGTTCTTTCCAGCTTCTGGCTATTATAAATAAGGCTGCTATGAACATAGTGGAGCATTGGGAAAAGATCTTTACCAATCCTACATCTGATAGAAGGCTAATATCCAATATATACAAAGAACTCAAGAAGTTAGACTCCAGAGAAACAAATAACCCTATTAAAAATGAGGCACCGAGCTAAACAAAGAATTCTCAACTGAGGAGTACCAGATGGCTGAGAAACACCTAAAGAAATATTCCACATCCTTAGTCATCAGGGAAATGCAAATCAAAACAACCCTCAGATTCCACTTCACTCCAGTCAGAATGGCTAAGATCAAAAACTCAGGGGACAGCAGATGCTGGAGAGGATGTGGAGAAAGAGGAATACTCCTCCATTGCTAGTGGGATTGCAAGCTGGTAAAACCATTCTGTAAATCAGTTTGGCAGTTCCTCAGAAAATTGGACATAGTACTACCTGAAGACCCAGCTATACCACTCCTGGGCATATACCCAGAAGATGCTCAATTCTTAACATCTATGTCCCAAATAGCCAGTTGTAATAGAAATGCTACTACAGCTTAAATCACATAATGACCCACACACACTGATAGTGGGAAAGTTAAATACCCACCTTTCACCAACAGACAGGCCAGTCAGATAAAAACTAAGCAGAGAAATACTGGCGCTAACAGATGTTATAAACTAAATGGATCTAACAGACATTTACAGAACATTTCACCCCAACACACACAAAAATATACCTTCTACTCCACACCTCATGGAACTTTCTCCAGAATTGACCACATACTCAGAAACAAAGCAGGTCTCAAAAGATATAAGAAAATTGAAACAACTCCATGCATCCTATCAGATCATCATAAATTAAGGTTGGGTATCAACAACATCAGAAACAACATAAAGCTTACAGACTCATGGAAAATGAAAAAACGGGTCAGAAAGAAATGAAAGACTTTTTAAAATCCAATGAAAATAAATACACAATGTATTGGGACACTTATGGGACACAATGAAAGTAGTTCTAAGAGGAAAGTTAATAGTACTAAGTGCACACATAAAACCAACCAACCAACCAACAGCGATGACAAAAACCATGGAACGATATCACACTAGGACTTCAATAGCACATCTGAAAGATCTAGAATAAAAATACGTAATCACACCCAGGGAAAGAGATGCCAGAACATAATCAAACTGAGGGCTGATATCAACAAAACAGAAACAAAGAGAACAACACAAAGAATCAATGAAAGAAAGACTTGGGTTTTTTTTTTTTTAAAGAAAATAAACAAGGCAGGCAAGCCCTTATTCAAACTAAGTAAAAGAGAGAGAATATTCAAATTAGCCAAATCTGGAATGAAATGAAAATCAGAAAAGAAATAGCAACAGACACAGAGGAAATCCGGAGAGTCATAAGGACCTATTGTAAGAAATAGCAACAGACACAGAGGAAATCCGGAGAGTCATAAGGACCTATTGTAAGAAATAGCAACAGACACAGAGGAAATCCGGAGAGTCATAAGGACCTATTGTAAGAAATAGCAACAGACACAGAGGAAATCCGGAGAGTCATAAGGACCTATTGTAAGAAATAGCAACAGACACAGAGGAAATCCGGAGAGTCATAAGGACCTATTGTAAGAAATAGCAACAGACACAGAGGAAATCCGGAGAGTCATAAGGACCTATTGTAAGAAATAGCAACAGACACAGAGGAAATCCGGAGAGTCATAAGGACCTATTGTAAGAAATAGCAACAGACACAGAGGAAATCCGGAGAGTCATAAGGACCTATTGTAAGAAATAGCAACAGACACAGAGGAAATCCGGAGAGTCATAAGGACCTATTGTAAGAAATAGCAACAGACACAGAGGAAATCCGGAGAGTCATAAGGACCTATTGTAAGAAATAGCAACAGACACAGAGGAAATCCGGAGAGTCATAAGGACCTATTGTAAGAAATAGCAACAGACACAGAGGAAATCCGGAGAGTCATAAGGACCTATTGTAAGAAATAGCAACAGACACAGAGGAAATCCGGAGAGTCATAAGGACCTATTGTAAGAAATAGCAACAGACACAGAGGAAATCCGGAGAGTCATAAGGACCTATTGTAAGAAATAGCAACAGACACAGAGGAAATCCGGAGAGTCATAAGGACCTATTGTAAGAAATAGCAACAGACACAGAGGAAATCCGGAGAGTCATAAGGACCTATTGTAAGAAATAGCAACAGACACAGAGGAAATCCGGAGAGTCATAAGGACCTATTGTAAGAAATAGCAACAGACACAGAGGAAATCCGGAGAGTCATAAGGACCTATTGTAAGAAATAGCAACAGACACAGAGGAAATCCGGAGAGTCATAAGGACCTATTGTAAGAAATAGCAACAGACACAGAGGAAATCCGGAGAGTCATAAGGACCTATTGTAAGAAATAGCAACAGACACAGAGGAAATCCGGAGAGTCATAAGGACCTATTGTAAGAAATAGCAACAGACACAGAGGAAATCCGGAGAGTCATAAGGACCTATTGTAAGAAATAGCAACAGACACAGAGGAAATCCAGAGAGTCATAAGGACCTATTGTAAGAAATAGCAACAGACACAGAGGAAATCCGGAGAGTCATAAGGACCTATTGTAAGAAATAGCAACAGACACAGAGGAAATCCGGAGAGTCATAAGGACCTATTGTGAGAAATTTGTGCTCTACCACATTCCGAGTGAGGAGTCAAAACTGTTATCTTCTAAAAGCTGGTTCGTGGGCTAGAGAGATGGTTTGGCAATCCAGAGGGCCTTTTGAGCAAAGGGGGGCCTGGAGTTCTGATCCCATCATCTTCACAACAAGTTGTAGGTGTCTTCTGCAAATAGCTGTAATCCCAGTTTTAAGGAGGCCAAAAAGAAGGACCTCTGAGGATGCCTGGGTTTCACCCTAGCTGGACACAGTAGCCTCAGATTCTGCCTCAGAGGACCAGGTGGAGAGTCGTGGAAGAAGAGACCCAATACCCTCTTCTGTACACACAAATAAATACATAAACATTTTTTAAATGCCCCCTTCCCGGTCCTTCTCCCTCCCTATCCCTTGTCCCATGTGTGTTCACTATCCTACTTTTCAGAACAACTTCCTTGTGAAAGGGTACAGAGTTAGTACCCAAGTGTGCACTCCTACACGTTATACAATCTGTTAAAAGTTAATATGTCATTCACTGTTATTTTGAAATTGAGGTATGTGTCACTTGACATAAAATCTAAATGTGTGAAGTGTGCAAGTTGGTGGTTTTAGGTACCTTCTATTAGATGACATATCCAGTTACAGAACATCTTCTTCACTGATGAGATCTGCTGCAATGATTAGCACACACTTCCTGTTCTTGTCACAACAGTCATGACAGCCATCAGTCTACCTTCTATGTATTTTTCTGTTCTCCACATTTTACATACGTCGGATCAAAATGTGGCTATATGTTTGGCTTTTTGCCCCATGCATAATTTTTTCAAGTTCATCTATGTTATGTAGCATGTGTTTTTAATATTTCATTTTATTTGTTATGGCCAAATAATAATCTACCATACGTGGATAATCACATTTTGTTTAAGCAGTCTTAGTGGCTGGTCACTTGTCTTGCTTCTGCATCTGGACTAGTATAAATGATTTTATTACAAACATTCTGGGCAAGTGCTCACATAAGCATGTATTTCTGTTCTCTTGGGTACATGTGTGAGAGCTGGATTGCTGGATCATATAGAGTCACTCTCTGGTTAACTCTTTGATATGCTGCCAAACTGTTCACCCCAGCAGCTGTACCATTTGACATCCTCACTAGCAGTGCACAGTTTCCTTGTCGACCCTCACTATTCTGGAATGCTCTCCACCCCATTTCTTTCTTCTAACAATTTATGTTTAAGAAAACCAGGCTGTTTGACCTGTAGATTTTCCCCACACTTGGGTTTTTGCTGAGTGTGTGCACAATGAACGTTAAAACATCATCTCACTTATGCAAATTACTGGCTGTGTTCAAAAAACGGACTCACTCTAGATTTGGTTTATTTGCCAAGCAGATGAATAGGAGGTGTAAATACAGGTGTGGTGTAATTCCAGCCTGTAATTCCAGCTTTGGGGAGGCTAAGACAGGAGGATTTCCAAAAGTTCAAGACAAGCCTGAGCTCCACAGTGACAGACACCCTGTCTCAAGAAAAAAGGAAGTGGGATAATGAGAACTTTCATACAAGGAGAAGAGTTAGTGGGTAAAGGTGCTTGCTGCCAAGCTTCAAGATATGAGTTCCAGTTTCTCAGGGTATGTACGGCGGAAAGAGAGAACTACTAACTGCTATAAATTGTGATTTGGTGCTCATGAACATGTGCCCACATGCTCCAGTAGATACCTTCTAGGTGTCTGACCTCTTCTTATTCATGAATGAGATAAGAGCCGCAGATGTCAAAATATCTAGGAAACTTTATTCAAAGCAAAGCTATAGTAAAGGTTCCAAGCACACTACAAGAGAGCTGCAGGCCACGTGAGTGACAGAGCGTTTGAGGGGATATACCACCGTGCCTGGCTCGGATGGTCTCCTATGGTGAGAAGTGACTGCAGACCTCAGCAGAAGGTGCTTCCTGTCCAGATGTTTTAGTCCACTGGGTGTTACAGTTGTTGGCTCAAATCTCTTGCTAACTATGATTTCAGTTTAGGGTAGGATACATTTACACCTGATAGGATGCGTGGACGCTCACTCCGTCTCTCTGCCAGTTTTCCAAGACACTCAACCACTTTCTTGTTGCTTTCTAAATCTTATCACTGTCATTGGTTCCTTTAAAATACCATTTTTTTTTTTTTTAGTGCTACAAAATCTTGGGGAAATCACTCAGGGAGGATTTCAACCCGTTGAAATTAGAAATCTTAATGCGCATTACCTCATCTTTGGCTGGTGGGTCATTCCAGTTGGCTGCAGTGATACTGTTTTCTGATAACCTGAGGAATATTTCACATTATCCTTTTGGTCTAGTCTAACTAGGTCTGCTGGTTATGTCTTCTTCATCTTCTATTAAGAGCTCTCTGCTGTTCTTCATTTCTTTTTGTGTTTAGTGAACTGCCTTCTAGTCTGCAGCTCTTTCTCCAAAGGTGTCCTCTGTGCTGTCTCACCCCTTGAATATTTCACGATAACTCCGTTTTCCGATCTGCCAGCTGCTGTGATCCCTCTACCTCCTCCCTGAAAGATGCTAGGAGACAAGCAGTACTGTAACCAGGTGGTACTTGAACCCTGACCTGACTGCTGTGCATTGGAGATGTAGGGATGTCCTGCCTTCTAAATCAGCTAAATATGTTGATTTTCTTTTCTTTTCTTTTTTTTCTTTTTTTGCTTTGTTGTTTCTTTGTCATGAAAACAAGGGGGAAAAAAAACCCAAAAAGAATGTATTTGTAATGTATTTTGGAGTTTAGTAAAACTTTAGGGTTCTGCATTTATTTTTCAAAATAGCTGTTTCTCAAACCTTTCATCCAATAACATGAGAACACACTTAAGAGGCTTCATTTATCATGGAATGCGTTAGTTACTCTTCTGTTGCTGTGATAAAACACCCAGACTAAAAGTCAACTTTAAAAACAGAGTTCCTTTTAACTTGAGGTTCCTGAGGGAGGGGTCTATCCTGGCCGGGAGGTATGGTAGCAAAGACAGGCTTGGCCGTAGGAGCACGAAGCCAAGGGATCCTTATCTTCAACATCTTTAACTTCAGGTTGAAGCATGAGCCAAATGGAGAGTCGGGGAGGACTTTAAACTCTCAAAGGCCACGCCCCCAGTGACATACTTCCTCCAGCAGGGTTGAACTTCCGGATAACCCCTCTAAACAATACCCTTACTGGGCAGAAAGTGTTCTAGTGTCTGAGTCAAAGGGAGACATTTTCATTCAAACCATCCGATGGAATGAAAGGTCTTTCACTTTCCCTACTAAAAAAAAAAATGTAATTTTCTGTATGCATTAAGTTAAGAATCATCCTTTATTTATCATTTTTTGACATTTTCTTAATTATTCCTTTCCACTTGTTCTTAGTCCCATAGGTATTTTGACTGGAAAGTTGACAAGAAGTTTTATTTGTAAGATACGGGAATTTTTTCCATTCAAGGAAAGAGCATGGCTTGTTTGTTTTTGTTTGTTTTTCTATCTCGTAGTCTCTTGTAGTCTAAGTAAAACTGTCTACAATTTTTCCTATCAATCTTTCAAGTCTCTTCCTAAGAGATGTATGTATTTATCTTCATCTTAAATGGCAGGATTGATTCTGAAAGACACACTGCTGACTCCCAGAGTTAGATTTTGTTTTGCCCCCAATTGGAAACCTACCGAAGCAGAGAGTCAACCAGGGGTGACCATGTGCATTGTAGCTGTCAAATTCCAGGAGCATAGCTATACTGAGAGCAGGAGTTACCAGCTTCTGATATCCACTGGTACATTTGCACCAGGTCTTGCTTCCCTCAGGGTGCTTAATAAGTGACTAGAGTTGGGCTTGCTTGGTGGATTTTACCTGTAATACTAGTATTAGGGAGGCAGAGGTAGGAAGGCTACTGTATGTTAGAGGCAACCTGGGCTACAGAGTGAGAAAATGTCTCAAGCAACAACAACGAAAGATGGTGGTGGGGGATCTGGGGGTGGGGGAGATGTCACTAGAAACTTTACTTTTGAATATCAAAAACCAAGGTCTACAATTGAACTCAGGTTTTACTTTTCCTGTATAGAAAGAAATTCAATATACTGACGCTACTCCCCAGTCCCACCTGACTAAGGATGTTGAACATTTCTTTAGGTGCTTCTCGACCAATTGAGTTTCCTCAGTTGAGAATTCTGTTTAGCTCCTCATTTTTTTTAATGGGGTTATTTGGTTTACTGAAATCTAACTTAAGTTCTTTGTGTATATTGGATATTAGCCCTCTATCGGATGTAGGATTGGTAGAGATCTTTTCCCAATCCCTTGGTTGCCATTTTGTCCTATTGACAGTGTCCTTTGCCTTACAGAAGTTTTGCAGTTTTATGAGGTCCCATTTGTCAATTTTTGATCCTAGAGTCTGAGCCATTGGTGTTCTGTTCAGGAACTTTTCCCCTGTGCCCATGTGTTTGAGACCTTTCCCAACTTTCTCTTCTATTAGATTCAGTGTATCTAGTTTTATGTGGAGGTCATTGATCCACTTGGACTTGAGCTTTGTACAAGGAAATAAGAATGGATCGATTTGCATTCTTCTACATACTAACCACCAGTCAGTCCACTGGTCCGTCCATTGATGAGAGTGGGGTGTTGAAGTCTCCCACTATGATTGTGTGAGGTGCAATGTGTGCTTTGGGCATTAGTAAAGGTTTTTGTTTGTTTGTTTGTTTTTGTTTTTGTTTTTTTAATGAATGTGGGTGCCCTTGCATTTGGAACAAAGATGTTCAGAATTGAGAGTTCTTCTTGGTAGATTTTTCCTTTGATGAGTATGACGTGTCCTTCCTTATCCTTTTTGATAACTTTTGGCTGAAAGTTGATTTTATTTGATATTAGAATGGCTACTCCAGCTTGTTTCTTGGGACCATTTGCTTGGAAAATTCTTTTCTAGCCCCTTATGCTGAGGTAGTGTCTGTCTTTGATACTGAGGTGCATTTCCTGTATGAAGCAAAATGCTGGGTCCTGTTTACATATCCAGTCTGTTAGTCTGTGTTTTTTTATTGGGGAATTGAGTCCATCGATGTTAAGAGATATTAAGGAATAGTTATTGTTGCTTCCTGTTATTTTTTATGTTATTTTTATGTTTGTGTGGCTATCTTCTTTTGGGTTTGTTGAAAGAAGATTACTTTCTTGCTTTTTCTAGGGTGTAGTTTCCCTCCTTGTGTTGGAGTTTTCCATCTATTATCCTCTGTAGAGCTGGATTTGTGGAAAGACATTGTGTAAATTTGGTTTTGTCATGGAATATCTTGGTTTCTCCATCTATGTTAATTGAGAGATTTGCTGGGTATAGTAGCCTGGGCTGGCATTTGTGTTCTCTTAGGGTCTGTATGGCATCTTCCCAGGCTCTTCTGGCTTTCATAGTCTCTGGTGAAAAGTCTGGTGTAATTCTGATAGGTCTGCCTTTATGTGTTACTTGACCTTTTTCTCTTACTGCTTTTAACATTCTTTCTTTGTTTAGTGCACTTGGTGTTTTGACTATTACGTTACAGGAGGAATTTCTTTTCTGGTTAATTTATTTGGAGTTCTGTAGGTTTCTTGTATGTTTATGGGCATACAAGATTAGGGGAGTTTTGCCTATAATTTTGTTGAAGATGTTTACTGGTCCTTTAAGTTGGGAATCTTCATTCTCTTCTACACCTATTATCCTTACGTTTGGTCTTCTCATTGTGTCCTGGATTTCCTGGATGTTTTGGGTTAGGAGCTTTTTGCATTTTGCATTTTCTTTGACTGTTGTGTCAATGTTTTCTATGGTATCTTCTGCACTAGAGATTCTATCTTCTATCTCTTGAGTTCTGTTGTTGATGCTTGAGTCTATGACTCTTGATTTCTTTCTTAGGTTTTCTATCTCCAGCATTGTTTCCCTTTGTGATTTCTTTATTATTTCTACTTCCACTTTTAGATCCTGGATGGCTTTGTTCAATTCCTTCAACTGTTTGGTTGTGTTTTCCTGTAATTCTTTAAGGGGGTTTGTGTTTGCTCTTTAAGGGCTTCAAGCTGTTTGCCTGTGTTCTCCTGTATTTCTTTAATGGAGTTATGTCCTTCTTAAAGTCCTCTATCATCATCATGAGATGTAGCTTTAAATCAGTCTTGATTTTCTGGTGTATTGGGTTATCCAGGGCTCACTTTGGTGGGTGAACTGGGTTCTGATGACTAGTAGCCTTGGTTTTTGTTACTTATATTCTTGCGCTTGCCTTTTGCCATCTGTTTTTTTGTTGAAAAAAAAAATCTTAACATCTGGTGTTAGTTGGTCTTGCTGTCTCTGACTATGGCTTGTCCCTCCTGCAAGCCTGTGTGTCAGCACTCCTGGGAGACCAGTTCTCTCTTGGAGGAATTTGGGTATGGAGAACTGTGGCACAGGGTCAGCTCTAGGGTGCAGTCAAAAACTGGAAGGATCCTAGCCCTGGCTGTTCCTTGGTTCCTGTGTCCTGATGGCTCTGGGTGGGTCCCTCTTGGGTAGGAATTCGAGCAGAAGGGGTGGTCTTACCTGTACTCACAAGTGTGTAGGCACTCCTGGGAGACAGTATTTGGGTATGGAGCACTGTGGCACAGGATCAGCTCCAGGGACTCTCATGCATATAGATTTCAATTTCCACTTCCTATGTATGGTAGAAGTATGTGATTTGTTGCAGTCAATTGTTTCACGAAGGCAATTACATTTGTAAATGTTCGTGATAGGCTGTTCCACTAAAGTCTTGTCATATCTTGAAGGTTTTCAGCAAAAAGCTTCTTCAACTCCTCCCCCTTTTTTCTTGATTGGGTTATTTAGGTTTAGTTTCTCATTTATAAAATTATTTATTTTCATATGTGTGTGGAGACCAGAGGCTAATTTTCCTCAAGTGGAGACCTTGGTTTTTGAGACATTATCTTGCTGAAATGATAGATACCTGCACCTGCTTTTTTTACACTGGTGCTGGGTATTGAATTCAGGTCCTTACACTGGCTCATGTCCTGGTTAGCTCTCATGGTCAACTTGACACAACCTAGAGATACCTGGGAAGAGGGACCCTCAACTGAAGAATTGCCTTAATCAGGTTGACCTGTGGGCATGTCTGTGACAACATTGCCTTGGTTGCTAATTGATGTGGGAGTGTGCAACCTACTGTGGACTGTGCCATTCACTAGGCAGGTGGTACTTGACTGTATAAGAAATCTAACTGAATCCAGGACAGCTGAGACAACCAGTGATTTCTGCTTCAGTTCCTACCCTGATATCCCTCAATTTTGATTGTGACCTGGAAGTGTAAACTGAAATAGCTCCCCCTCCATTTGTTGCTTTTGGTCAGAGTATCTTATCATAGCAGTAGAATACAAACTAGGACATCCAGTCAACTGACTGTAGTGAGAATTTTGGTTTCTTTAAAACTACAGAAATATAAGAATGTTTTCATTTTAATCCTAGTTGTGGAATATGGGGCTGCTTCAGGTTGTTCACAGCAGCTGACTATGATTTACCCCATGCTCTCTCTAGCAGGGGCATGATTTTGCCAGCTGCAGACAGTTTCTGTGATTGTGGAATTCTGGGGACTCTTCAGAGGGTATATAAATGCTAGGGCCGTGAGAAGGTTGGGTTGCTGGTTGGATGTTGTTGGTTGTTGGTTGGTTTGGTGGATGATTGGTGAATGGTTGGTGGATGGTTGTGGTTTGTTGAGTAATCATGAACAAAAAGAAACAACAGCAAGAAAAAAAGTTAGATATCCTGATGGTGAAGATCAAACTTTCCCCAAGGAACTCAACACCCCTAATCAGCAAGAAGTAGCCTAAGTGAAGTCCCCTTTCCTCTCTACCTCTACATTTTTTCTTCTCCTATCTAGTGTTATGAGGTTAAAAGGGTGGAAGAAAGAGGTGTGGAGAAGGGTAGAAGAAAAAAGAAATCACAATGTAGACAAAGTGACCTATCTCTCTAGCTTCATCCTCCCAATCTTAGATGTGGCTGCTGGAAACAGAGTCCGTGCAGAAGAATTTATTCCATGAAGTCAGTCTTTTCCTGTTTTGTAGTTTTCATCAGAGAAGTTTTATTTCTTTGTGTTAGTGGTTTTGGCACTAACTTTTTCCACTCATGCTGGCTTGTGCCTAAGCCACTTTAGATTGAGACTTTGGAGATGGGGGCCTGTTGCAGGATCTTTCATATGACTGTATTAAGGGAACCAGGTCTGTAACATAACACTCTCTGATGATAGGTTTATATTTTCCAGTTCTTTTGTCTTGGATTCTATCTTTTGTTATGGCCATTGGTGTTATTTTAATGGCTCATTTTCAGGGAGATTAATTATACCCTTGGCACATCTGCTTTCTCGTTTTACAGGTTTTTTTTTCCCCCTCCTGTGGCAAGACTGGAAAATAATAGAAAGCAGTTCCCACAGCTGCCTTTGTTACCAAGACGACAAGGCGATGAAGTAGGTGGCTACTTGAATACTTTTTCTTTTTCTGAACTATCTCTAGCCTTAATGTGTTAGAGATTCCTAGGTGACAATTAATGGGTAAGGTAATTTTGCTTTGTAGCAAGAACCTAATATATCCTCATTATGGCTTAAGAACCAAGTGGTTTTTTTTTAAAGATTTCTTTATTTATTTTCTGTATATGAGTACACTGTAGCTGTACAGATGGTTGTGAACCATCATGTAGTTGCTGGGAATTGAACTCAGGACCTCTGCTCGCTTCTGGCCTGGCTCACTCCAGCACTGCTTGCTCTGGCCCAAAGATTTATTTATTACTATATGTAAGTACACTGTAGCTGTCTTCAGATGCACCAGAAGAGGGTGTCAGATCTCATTACAGATGGTTGTGAGCCACCATGTGGTTGCTGGGATTTGAACTCGGGACCTTTGGAAAAGCAGTCAGTGCTCCTAACCACTGAGCCATCTCTCCAGCCCCAAGCCTTTATTTTTTTTTTAAATTCTTTAAGTTTTCTTTAAATTTGGTTTCAAAGAATATGTACACAGGTAATACATTTATACAAGTTGAGTAGAAGGATGTAGAAACTTTGTGGAGGCTGAGGAGGAAGATTGTTACAAATTTCCAGGCCAGTGTAGGCTAGGTACTGAGACTCAGTTCTGGAAAAATATAAACTTTAATCTTGAGAGTGGTGGTCTATGCCTATAATCCTAGAACTTGGAAGCATGCATAGAAGTATCAGGATCCCAAGGCTAACCTTAGCTATATGACAAGTTTGAGGCCAGCCTGAGCTATATAAGACCCTATCTCATAAAAGAAAAAAAGGACTGGAGAGATGCCTCTGTTGGTAAAGAGCTTTTGGTCCAAGTATGAAGATCTGAGTTCTGGTCCCTAGTATATAAATAAAATTTAGGTGTAGTCATGTCCTTCTGTGTCTTAGTTACTTTCCCATTGCCATGGCAAATACCATGACCAAGGTAACTTAAAGAATAATGCATATATTGGGGGCTTATAGTTCAGAGAGTGTGTTGCTGACTGTCAAGACTGGGAGAATGGTGGAAGGCAAGCATTGTGCTGCTACAGTCGCTGAGAGCTTACATATGATTCATAAGCTCTAACTAGAGAAAGAGCTAAGGGAATGCTATGGGTGTTGAAACCTCAAAGCCTTCCCCTAGTGACACATTTCCTCCAACAAGGTCACACCTACTAATCCTTCTCAAACAGTTCCACCAACTGGGAAACAAGTATTTAAATATATGTACCTATGAGGGATATTCTCATTCAAACCACCACATCCTATAAAACCAGATCTGGGCAGATGAAAATAAGATGATTGATGGAACTCATTAGCTAAACTCCATGTTTAGAGAAAGACCCTGTCTCAAAAATCAAGGTGGAGAGTTGTTGCTACTTTGTTTCCAACCCAATTCCCCAGTAAAAGAAAACTCTACTCAGTCAGCTATAAGCTTGACAAAACAAGCTATAAGCCTAAATTGGGCAGATCTCCCACTCCACTACTCTATTTCCATCTATATTATCCCATATAACGTGCAGTTTCTCCAGCCCACAAGCTTCTCTCTCTGCAGCTTCTCTGTCCATCCTCATAGCTCCTCCCCTCCTCTTGATCCCCCGTGGCACCTCCCCTAAACTCTTAGCTCCTCCCCTTCCTCCTGACCAATCATTGGCTCAAGCCTTTATTTGAAAAGTTAAGGTGAGGAGAAGGTTCACAAGGTAACTCTTCATCTATAGCCCCTCCCTGAGGAGTGGAATTAGCATCAAAATACAAGCCCAGGGCTATCCACAACAGAGAGTGATTGGAGGAAGACACCTGAGACTGACATCTGGCCTCCACACACATGTGCGGGCATACATGAACATGTGTATACACACACAGAGTGGGGGGGGGTGTTACAGAATATATACATTATGTGTATTTGGTATATATGGTATAAAAAGTATAAGTCTCCTGGGTAGAGCTTGTGAGGTTCCACTCATCCCTGGGGACATATGTGGAGGTAATGGTTTGTAGAGAAGAGAGAGATGTTCAGTGTCGCAGCCACTGGTAAATTGTGCATGATCCTGTAAATAGACCCTTATTTGTCTTCCTGTAAGAAACCCTAAGTAAATACTCCAGCACAGAAAAGGAAGTGACTCACAAGGCCCCCATTGCTAACTGAGAAGCCATTTGCAGTTGACAGCCTCTGTGGGTATAGTTATTTATGTATACACACCCCAACAAAGAGACAAACATATACACATAATTAAAAATAATAAAATAACTATTAGAAATAAAAAAAACAAATCCAGTAGTTACACAATATAAAATGAACACACAAATATAAGTTCAATTCTTATAGAGTAACAATGAATCAAAAAGGAAGAGAAGGAAACAGACATAATCACAATAATACTTGAGAAGTAAGTGCTTAGGCAAAAATATCATTAGAACGGCATATGTTTTATATCTTGTCATTAAAGAACATTGGTTTTCTCCTTCCACCATGTGGGCCCCATGGATTGAATTTAGGTGGCCAGGTTTGGCAATAGGTCCCTAATCATCTGAACCATCTTACCTGGGCCCCTCTCCCTTTCCTTGTGTAGTAGTGTAGTTCTGTTGCCCAAGACTTCCTAGAATGGGAGATGTCAGGTTTTACCCCTTTTAAGGAAAAAGTTTTTGGTATTTTTGCTATTAAAAGTTATATTAGTTGTAGGGTTTTGTTTGCCTTTGTCATGCTGAAAAAAAATGACTTCCATTCCTAATTCATGGAATATTTTTATCATGGCAATGGATGAAATTTGTTAAATGATTTTTCTGCATCCATTGAGATAGCTATGTGTGTTTTCTATGATTTGCACAATCCCCCATTAAAAAGATATATGTAATTGATTGATTGTTCATAAACAAGAGGTAAATATGATCAAGTATGTTTGTATATGATATGCTACAATGAAATCCCTTATTATATTGTGTTTGTGTCTGTGTACAGAATCTTTTCTTGAAGGTAAATATCCTATACAGGGGTGATGACATATGCCTACAATTCCAACACTTTGTTGGAGAGGAGAAGCAGGAAGATCAAGAGTCTGAAGCCAGTCTGACTATATGTGACTATCTCAAATAGAGGAAATATTTTCCCTTCATGTAGTTCTAGAGACACCTCTGGCACAACCCTTTTGATGTGCTGCTCATTTTGGTTGGATTGTATTTTGCTGAGGGCTATTGGGTATATATTCAGATGAGATTGTTGCTCTGTAGCTTTCTTGTAGTGTCTCTGTCTGCATTTGCTATTGGGTTGGCCGTATCCTCTACAGTTAGGAAATATACTCTCTCTTCTTTGTATTTTGGGGAAGAGTTTGAGAAATCAGAGAGTTGATTCTTTTAATTTCTTTGGTAGAATTTACCAGGAAGACCATTTGGTCTTGGGCTTTTCTTTATGTAATTAATTTCTTTGATGTCCAAGTCACTCTTATCGAGTTATCCGTCTGTCATTTTTATTTTTTAAATTCCCCTTGGTCCATCTTTATTTCCTTAGAGAAATCTGTCCATTTGGTCTAATTTGTTGGCATGTTCAAGTATTCTCTTATAATCCTTTTTATTTCCTTACCGTCTGTAACAATATTTGTCCACTTTCCCTCTTAGATTTTTATAAATAATATAAGAACATGAGTAAATTTTAAGTGGGAGGCTATTGAATCTATCTATCTATCTATCTATCTATCTATCTATCTATCTATCTATCTATCATCTATCTGTTTATTTATTTTGGTTTTGTCTTTCTGAGATAAGGCTTCATGTAGCCCCCACTGGTCTTGAACTCTCTGCAGCTTGAACAAGTCAATGATGACCTTGCCCCTTCTGTTCTCCTGTCTCCACATTCCAAGTGCTGAGATTACAGGTATGTGCTTCCACTCCCAGCTTTCAGACCCCTTGCCCTAAATCTGTGTAGCTTATGTCTCAGGAGGGCAGCATCCTTAGAGCCAAAGATTTAGAACTAAAACTCTTGAGTCTGATTTGAGTTAAAGTAAATTTAGGGTTAGGGTTAGGTTTAGGGTTAGGGTTAGGGTACAGATCTTCCTTCAAAAATTTCCAGCGTTTTCGGAACATGTAATTTCTACCACTGAAAGAGACTGTTGCAATGGCATCCAGACTTGCTGCTTCCGATTTCACAATAACATCAGCTTATCTCTAGATGTTATAGTACTGCAGACAATGGAGCAAGAGTACAGCATCCCTATTTCATGTTTCTTTAACTGTTCCATTGCCTATTGTTGTGCATATATATATATACATTATATATTATGTATGTATTATATATATGTACATATATACATATATATGTATATATAATAAATATTTTATATATACATATATACAATATATATATAACACAATAATAATTCACTGTGTGCATCTTATTCAACTGTGTTAAGGATGTAGGTAAAAAAAATCATAAAACAAGATTTCCACTTTAAAAAAACAAGTATAGTTTCTAGAAACTAGAAAGCCTTACAATGAACAGAAAAGACAGTATCCTCAAAATTGACAAAAGAAGTCTTATTGTTCTAGTGAAGTTTAGAAGAGTCAATGACAGTGTCTCAAATGAGAGATAATGGTGGTGTAAATTGATACATTTTAGTAAATTGGTAACACACCTATAACGTTGAGTCAATAGTTATCAATAAATACTGTCTGAAAAATAATCTTAAATACTTTAAGAGTTTTATGTGGAAAAAAGAAAGCCGTTTGTATAGTAAAATAAAATAGATTCATTTAGTAAGATAGGAATGAAGTATGAAAAAAACCCCACGATTGCACTGTGGAGAATGTAGATGTCACTTGCATCAGGACTGTCCTAGAATAGTGTTTTTCAGCTGGGGATTTATGACCAAAGGCTATTATTATTATTGTTATTATTATTAACAATTATTTTTTTATTGAATATATTCTTCATTTACATTTCACATGCTAAACCTTTCCCGGTCTCCCCCCTCTCCGAAAACCCCCAACCCCTCCTTCTACCCCCTGCCTCCAAGTATGCCCCTCCACCCGACCCACTTCCACCTATCCCCCTCGCGCCCTCCCCCCCCCATTTCCCTATGCTGGGACATCTATTGAGCAAAGGGCTATTATTAATGGCTGTGTCTGAGGGTGGTTTTGTTTGTCTTGATAGCAGGTAGTAAGTGGGTATGTGTTGCTGACATCTAGTGGTCAAGATGAGACTTGCTGTCAACTATGTGCCCCGCCCCGCCCCTGCTCGCACCCAGCGCTCTCACCACCGCAGAGAATCCAGTTGTAAAGAAAGCCATCAGTGTGTCTCTATCCTCACAGTAGGCACGCACATAGACAAAAAGAGTTAGGAGAAATAGGTCAATTTTAAGTACTCTTTGATCAGAGAGTAAAATCACAAATGTACTACATTTGAGGGGCAACTGAAGAGAATTGGACAGTGAAGATCCGTGGACCAGGGACACATTCTAGTCTGTTTAAAGAATAATGCGCGACAAAGCAAGGCTACTTGGAACTCCAGCCAGACTCTGTGGTGTGGTGGTGTTTCGTGTCGTTAGCTGCGACTTCTTTGGGATGACCTCAAAGGGAAACGTCACAGAATCAGCCAGTTCTGTAAGACCAATAGTGTCTGCTGGTTGTTAATCTTGCTACCTTCCTTTGTTGAAAGCCGTGTACCTTCTCCCCTCCCTCCCACCCCCCCAAAAAGCTGCACCAAATCACCTGCCTAGGTTTCCATGGGAATTATCACAATGCAAGGTTTTCTTGCAGGGATTTTGGTTTATTTTATTTTATTTTATTTTTGTGAATGATGCTCTTTTTTTGGTATTTATTAATATCTAATTCACTTATGAATAAACTTGATAATGGAAACAGATGAAAAAAAATCAAATGCACGTATGACTTTGAGTGTTCTGTTTCTCATTTGATAAACTAATTATTGACATGGGAGTCAACCGGCACCTTTTTGTTGAATGGTGGAACCTGGTTTCCTTTGACCGTGAAATTGTCTTACGAAAACATGGATCCTGATGAGCGAGAAGATGGTGCCGGGGGGCTCTTGTCCAATGGGCTCTCACTTTATCTCTTCCGGGCTGACACTTTAACTGACCCGCGCTGCCTGGAGTGTCTTAGAAAACTACTTCAAAGGTGATGTTTTCTTACCTTTCAACGTTTTTTTTTTTATTTTTATTTTTTTAACATTTTTAAAAATCACCTCCGCTAAAGTTAATTTCCTGTGTAGCCAACTTTCAAATATTCCCAGTTTGGGTGAAAGGCCAAATTAGGTAATTTGGAAGCAGGATACTATCGATTTCCCATCTTGACTTTTTTTTTTTTTTTTTAATCCTAACATAAGGTGAATTTGGCTGGAAAGCAAATGGCTGTTAGGGAGGCAGTTTGCTATTGTTATAGAGTTACCTCTACATTGTTCAACTGGAAAAAGTGTAGAAATGTATGTAAAGAACACAAGCTGAGAGAACTGGATGGATGGTTGGTCGTAGACTTTTCCTTTCCTTTGTTTTTGTTCTGTTTTAGCAGCAAGACGAGATATTACTCCACACCCTCTCTCTACTGTTCTAAAGCCTACGCTGTAGTTTCCAAGTCCTTTGATGCGTCTTTGACTTTTACCTTCCTTGTTTTTCTTTTCTTTTTGTCCTTCCATCCTTTTTTTTTTCTATTAGACCTAAGGTCTTTCTAAGTCAGCACTAAGTACTTGTGTGTGTGTGTGTGTGTGTGCGTATGTGTGTGTATGTGTGTGTGGTGTGGTGGGTTTTTGTTTGCTTGCTGGTTTTTTTTTGAGACAGACTCTTAAACAGCTAGTCTGGCCTCAGAACCACTGAGCATTTTGAATTCCTGATTCTCCTGCCTCAGCCTCTCAAGGGCTAGGATTGCAGGCTTGTGGTGCCTCACTTGACTCTCTATATCTTTAATGTTGGCTTTTTATAGAAAGAATAATTATTATCTTTTTGCTTTAAAACTTATCCTAATCTAGCAAATGCCTTTTAATTGAAGTTAATAGTTGAAACTTGGACAAGAGGGTCCCATACTGACCCTAAATTGAGTATTTTGTTATCATTTTTGGGATAGTAATAACTGAATAAATAACAAATACTAAGTTTTTTGGAATCCTTCTTGCCTGGCACATAATAGAGATGTGTTTGGGGTTACCTAGATTCGGAAAATTGTGCTCTCGGGTGTTTTATATTTGCTAAATTCCATGTGTAATGAAACAGAGAGAGAATGCTATATATTTGTGTGATATAAATTTGTGTGATTCCATCTTTTCATATTTTTATTCTGAGATTACAAAGTTGGGAACAATGGCTATTGTTCCACAGGCGCTAATCCGCTGTGAGAGGATTACTTGCTACTGACTTTTTAATTGCCCCCCCAATGATGTCTGCTCCTGGTTTTGCATAGAACTCAAAGCAGGTTATGTTTTAATCAACCCTGAGCCTTGTCTGAGTAGATCTATCCTCTGTGTCATCTCCCAGGTTCTCTTCAACAGTTCAGTGGGACAGCAGACCTTTCTGATGCCCGGTGTAGCTGAAATAGATGCCTTCACAGACATGGAGTCCAGAGTCTCTAAGGATTCTGGCTTAGTCACTACATTTCTTAAAGGCTGATGTAGATTCAGATCCCTGTGCAAACAATACATAGTAGTTTCCAATTCCTAACCCCTTGTTCTGTTAAAAAATATTAAAAAACTCAAAGGTAATATAAAACATAGTTTTAAGGACAGAAAGAATCCTAGATTATTAATGACTTTCTTTTAAGATTTTTGCTTGTGTGTATGTGTGTGTACCTGCATGGTGTGTATGTGTGTGTACCTGCATGGTGTGTATATGTACACCTGCATGGTGGTGCCATGGAGACTAGAGGAGGGTGTCAGGTCCCTTGGAGTTGGAGTTACAGGTGTTGTGAGTCACAGGACAATGTGGATCCAGGGAACTTGGATCCTGTCTAAGAACACCACATGCTCTTAATCACTAAGCCATCTCTCTAGCCCCATAGTTAATGAATTTCTAAGATATTTATATTATGGAAAA
Source organism: Tokudaia tokunoshimensis (assembly GCA_036184795.1). NCBI lineage: Eukaryota > Metazoa > Chordata > Mammalia > Rodentia > Muridae > Tokudaia > Tokudaia tokunoshimensis. The sequence continues at coordinate 3,218,406 of BTHU01000019.1, forward strand.
TTTCAAAAGTACTAAAAAAGTGGGATACAATAAACCCTGTCTTCTCATTCCCCTAACGTTGCTCACCTCCAATCTAACTTTTGCTCTCTTTCATTCTCTGAATCATTGTTTTAAAAGGATTAGGGACATCAGGCCATTAAACCTATAAATATTTCAGTATTTAAGTGCATTTTTCACCCTTTGTTAGTTCTACTCCTTCCTCATAAGATTAGGTGAGAAGTTAGTGATTTTCCCAAGGCCATATGCTTGAGCGGCAGAAGTGAAATGAGAATTTCAATGTTCCATATGTGTATATATATATATATGACGTGCTCTTTCCCTATAACATGTTGCCTTTAAAAACTTTTTTTATATTTACTAGCCTGCCTAGTCTACTCAGGCTGCTATAACAAAATTCTCTAGATTGGACAGCTTATAAACAGTAGTTTTGACTGGGAATAGTTTCCTGAGGTGGGAAATCCAAGAGCAAGGCGCCATCAGATTTGTTATTGGATGAGGATTTGCCTCCTGATTAATAGCCAGTGCCTTTGAACTGTACACAGAGAAAGGAGCAAACAGGCTCCCATTGCCTCTTAAAGAGCATTGACCTTATTCACGACTTCACTATCTCAGCACTCAGGACTGTGTTTCAATGTACAGTATTTTTGGGGAAGGGGAATGTGAATATTCAGACAATAATAACACCAGCCTTTAAAAACTGGTGGTAAATGCCTTTAATTCCAATGCTTAGAAAGCAGAGGCAAGCAGATCTCCCTGATTTCGAGGCCAACCTAGTCTACAGAGTGAGTTTCAGGATAGGCAGGCTACACAAAGAAACTCTGTCCTGAAAAGAACCAAAACAAACAACCAAAAAAATTAATGTAATTAGAACCTTTACCAGTATCTTAAATTAGAACCATCTAGGGAGCTTTTTAAAATACCAACCCCTGGGTCCAAAGCCTGCAGGATTTAATTCCTTGGGACTAGAGTAGAACCAGCAGTATATATAACATTTTGGGAGCCAACTATTTCAAAGAATTTTATGAACTAATTACTCCGAATCATTAAAAATTAAATCACATAAACTTACAGTTATAAAAGTACATAAAACAGAGAAAAATCAGCATTCAAAACACAGTATTTCTCATGAACTTTTCTGTTCTTTAATTTCTCTGTGTTGTTTAGGTCAGTTTGTTTTGAATATATGTTGGAAGTACCCTAAGGATTTAATTTTTGTAACTATTTTTTTTTTTTAAATCTTGCTCTTATTCTGTAGCCCAGACAGGTCTAGGATTCTCTGTGAAGTCAGGCTGGCTTCACTGCAGTTCTCCTGCCTCAGCCTCTCAAGTGTTGGCACTGCAGGCATGGTCCACCATGCCCAGCTTTGGGAATACTGACACTATGACATGATGATATCATTTACATTCATATCTACACTCAGACAAATGAGGCCCAACAGGATGCTGGTTGAACACAAGTACATATGGTGTACTACTGGACGTATAATAAATAATGCATCTTACAGTATAAGGGTTGCTGAGTTGTACTTATTTTATGTGCTCATATGTATATGTGTGGCCATGTGTGTGCCATGGTCATCACGTAGAGATCAAAGGGCAATTTTCTGGAGTTTGTTCTCCCTTTCCACCACATAGTCCTCAAGGGTGGAACCAGGTCATCAGGTGCCTTTAACCACTGGCCCATCTTGCTGGCCCCCAATTTGCTAAGCTTTGACTCATACACACTTGTGTAACATTCACCCCCATCAAGATGTGTGCATATCCATCACACCAACCGTCTTTCACAACCATTGTATGTCTTCCTTCCTGTCCTCTACCCACCCTCTACCCACATCAAAGCAACCACTGATCTGCTTCCTGTCATGGAGTTTGCATATGTTTGCATTTCCTGGAGTTTTACACAAATAAAAATTTCCTGAGGTGTTTTCTTTCATTCAGCATTATTACTTTGAGATTCATTCTTGTTTAATATCTGGGTTAGTTTGTTTTATGATTTTTTAAATTTTAATTAGCATATATTAATTATATGCAATAGTTGATTTTTCACAAACGTATATATATATTTTTTGACCATATTTATGTCCAATCACCCTCTCCTGTTTCTCTCTCCCTCTTTCTTATTCTCTTCCTTACCCCAAATGTTCCCTTTCTTCTTTCATGGCTCTTTTGGTGAGACTTATTTTATGTGTATGATTTTTGGTTGTGCCTACATGTGTTTACGTGTACCACACATGTGTCTAGTATCCTCAGAGGTCAGAAGAAGGTTTTGAATCCCAAAGTCAAGGCCCCTGAAACTGGAATTACAGATAGTTTTGAATCACCGTGTAGGTGCTGGAAACTGAACTTGCCTCCTCTGCCTGAGCAATGAGTGCTCCTAACCACTGAGCCACCTCTCCAGTTCCTTTTGTGACTTTTTTTCTTAATTTTTGAGACTATAATTACATTTCTCTTTTCCTTTTCTTCCTTCCAGACTCTCAAATATACCCATCCTTACTCTCTTTTATATTCATGTGTCTTAGCATAAATATATTTATATATACACACAATATATTCCTGAATATAACCTACTAACTTGTTCATGACAGTTTAAAGTTTTGGTTAGCTAATGAGTCTAGTTAAGATAATTAAAGGCACAGGAGAAATTCGCCAGTACCTATACCATTGAAAAAAAAATATTGCTTATTTTTCCAAGCAACCATTAACTGCCCATGGAGTCTCAGAGAAATATGGGGCCTGATGACTTAGCACCAGCTACCATTAGCATCCCGAATTCTTTATTCACTCAAGTGATGTGGACATTTATGTTTCTTTCCAGTTTTCCAGGGTGAATATGTAGACACTGAATGGCTGGATCAAATGGGTAAGCACTGTATGTTGATCTTTATAAATTCCTCCACCCTGCTTTTCCGAGTGGTAGAGATTTATTTTCCCCCTCTCTCCATCTTTTCCTTTTTCTACTCCATCTCTCAGCCCCCTTTCCTCCCTCCTTTCATTCTCCCTCACTTCATACTTTTTCTTTCCCCTTTGACATAGGCTGAGGATTTTCATGGGAGTCCCTGCCCCAGTATGTTAGCAATGTATCAGACCTCAAGCCCTATTCAGTAAGTGATTCCCTGACATTTATTTGGTGGGAGTGGGGAAGTAACTAGTTTATATCAAAGAACTTTCCAGAGTTTGAGTCTCTTTTCTTGCCTTATGTCTTAAAATGAATTTGCTTTCTAATTTTCCTGCAGTTATTTGCTTTTCTATTTTCCAGTTTTTTTTCTTAAATTTAGACAACCTCTTAGGAGGTAAATATACTATAGGTTTTACATTTCAGATAATAAAAGGCAGCATTTCAGTAAGCATTATGCCATACACTATGGTTCTAGAAATCAAGGAGTAACTACTATTTAGTACATGTGTATGCATTATCGAGTGCTCAGAAGAGGGCTTTGTGTGTCCGTGGTACTTGTTTGCCAGCTCGAAAATACCCGTGTCAAGGATGTCTGCTTGCTGATTTGTTTCAGTGATATGTCCATTTCCGGTTATAAGTTGTCCTTAGAAAGTGCATGGGACTCGCGGTTTATCTGGTTCTGAGGTGATGTCTTGGAAGGAGAATCTAAACTAGAACTAGGAATGCTTTGCACACCTCCAATCCATAGTTCACCAGTCAATTCCCCACTGACTGCACCCAGGAAGTCTGAGCAGTGTCAGGGTGTCAAGGAGGGCATACTCTTGAGGAGCTCTGACTGAAAACCACTCTGTGTGTTCATATGGCAACTTCTATCCCAAGGAGAAGCTGCTAAAGCCTGATAGATCCCCACTGTCTGAATCTCTGCAGTGTGAATGAATTGATGGCAGGATTAGAAGAGGGGCCACGTCTAGCCAGTCACAGACACACTGGAATTTTAGGTAGACCACTTCCCAGATGGTGTTGCTTCCAAGCAGCCTCTCCCATACCTAAGAAAGGGGCAAATGTGAGCTTAAGTATGCCCGTTTTTTGTTTGTTTGTTTGTTTTTGGTGAGTCTTCAGAGCATTATTATTATTATTATTGTTTTTACTTGGCTGCTTCATCATCACCATATTATAGTACATACAACGATGGAGTTTTAGGATTTCCATCACCCTTTTCCTTGGCATTGTTCTCCAAAGCATGGTGGGAGTTCTGCAGTGATCTTCAAAAAGTATTTTCTCAGTGGGGGAGTGAGCTGTCTTTCTCCATCCAATCAAGATAAGAGCTGTGTCTGAAGGGAAGCTCTGTTTATACATTCCAGGACTGGTTGTCTTCCAAGGTGCTTGTTAAAAGAAATAGGAAGGAGAAGCCTGTGCTCCACCGGAAGGGAAAGAAACAATGCTTCTCAGTCTAGTTCCGTATCTAGTTGTGAAAACCCTCTGTGACTCCAGATGTTGTTTTAGGAAATTGAGAACACAGTGAGGTCATTGACTTAATCCCCTCAATGCACAGGACATGGTGAGATATGATGGAAGAGGAAGTGGCTGAGGAAGACGATCACTCATTCACATATTCTTGAACTTCAACTTTTTGTTGTAATATATTTATCCCTCAGCCTCTGTGGAACAGGGACCCCTTCACATACCTGAACCCAAAGGCATTCACATTCCTTGCAGAGAATTTGCATAGACTTACAAATACTCTTCTATGTGTTTTCAATCACTTCTAAGTGACTTTTAGTATCCAACACAATGCTATATGGACATCAATTATGGCATTATTGGGTTGCCTAGGAAATAATGACAGGATACATGTCTGTATATGTTCAGTATGGTTGCATGTAGAAATATTTTTCATTTGAGTTTAGTTGAACTTGCGTATGTAGGCCTCACAGACATGGAAGCCAGATGTTCTTTGTCTCACATAACAGGAGTGAGACAAGGCAGAGAGTGTTCTCAGATCATTAGAGGAGCTTGTGAGGTAAACAGCAGAACACTGGACCGGGAATCATGTGGGCTACATCTCTGTCTTGGATTTATTTTATTTTAAGAGGACAACACTAGAGAGACAAATGATTCCCAGATTTCCCATCATTAAGAACCCATTTTGAGCCTTGTATGGTGATATATGCTTATAATCCCAGCACTCAGGGAGTTGAGGCAAAGAGTTCAAGGCCAGCCTAGGCTACATAGTCAGTTCCAGGTCTTGCCTAGGCTATAGAGGGAAATCTTTCTCAAGAAAACAAAAACAATTCAACCAAACACAAAAAGCCAGGCTTGGTAGCTTGGACCTGTAAGGCCAAAGACTTGGGAGGTTGAGGCAAGAACACCAAGAGTTCAAGGCCAGTCTTAGTTACATAGAAAGTTTGAGGGCAATCTGGAAAGAAGGATTGACAGTTAACAGCATTTACTGCTCTTTCAGAGAACTGAGTTTAGTTTCTCAGCACTTATGTCAGGTGCCTCACAACCACCTGTATCTCTTGCTCCAGGGAGATCAAATGCTCTCTTCTGGCCATTATGGCCATGCCTCAGTGTGTGTGTGTGTGTGTACACAAAATTTCAAAACAGGAAGAACCCATTTTGCTATTTTTGTCCTACAGATACATTATTTTGAAAGACTGTGAATTATTTCCATTCCTTTATAAATATGGAAAGCCCATCTATGGGAAAGGACGTGACCTGTATCAATCTTGACTGATGGCTTATTATCTATGCTAAATTGTGGAAGCTACATGACCTCTTTATGCCTCACATTTTCCCCCTTTGTCTCTATCCCTCTTTCTTTGCCTGTCCCTTGCCTACATGTATATGTTTCAGACAGGGTCTCATTCTGCAGGCTCTACTGTCCTTAAAGCCGTGGCAATTCTCCTGTCTGAGCCTCTTGAACATTGAAATCATGAAGCATGCCTTGCGTAAGCCTCAGTTCCATTACGGAGTTGTGACAGGTATTATAATGGGTATGAGGCTTAGGGCAGTAGCTCTAACATGGTAAAAACCAATGTCTTTAGTATATAACCATTATGGCAATTGTAATAATAGTGTTTCTGCTGCTGATGGTTTGAGCTAGTGGCACATAAAAACATTGGTCTTTTTGGAGTTGGTGTCTCTGAAGGGATTCAGACAATTTTGAAGTGAGCAACATGGAGGGGTTGTAATGTTGAGGGGATATAGGAGTGAGCCACAGGTATTCAGGGGTAGAGCAGGTCATGGGTCTGAGGTGCAGACCTCTGTGTTAATTTTGTCTGTTAAGGTGAGAGTAGAGTTCAGTGAAGAATAGAGGTAGAAAAGGGGGGTTGAAACTACAGGAAGGAAAAGACTCTAGGGCCCACGTTGGAGAGTCCAGAACTCAAAGCAGAAATTGTTCCTGGATGGGGGATCCACTTGCAGAAAGCCAAGTGAGTCATTAGAGCTTCCTGAGACAAGAAGGAGATGAGGGCTGGGAGAACAAGTGGAAGCAGATGGAGCCTCAGTGAAGGTTCATGTAGGGAGCACATACTCGGTTCCTACATGGTACTGTGGTTCTCAACATATGACTGAGTGTGTTTACAGTAAACTCAGGACTTGTGTCTTCAGATGAGAAGCCGTGTGACCAACTTGGCAGGATCTAGAATCACCTAGGAGGCATGCCACTATGCGTGTTTTGATTGAGATGGGAAGACACACCCTACATGTGGACGACACTGTTCTATAAGCTATGGCCCTGAGCTTTTAGTAAAAGAGAAGGTGAAGTGAGGACCAGCATTAGTCATTATGTTTCTCAATCACACACATGCAGTGTGACCCGCTGCCTCAAGCTCTTGCTGTCAGGACCTCCCTGCCATGATAGACTGTATGTAACCTTGAGCCATGAGCCAAAATAAACCCGGTCTTTTCCTCAAGTTTCTTTTGTCTGCTACTGTATCAAAACTGAGGAAGGAGACTAATACAGCCTGTAACATCAGGGGTGATGAAGAAAGGGACCTACGAATGTAGTAACATTGTTTTTCTTTTTAATTTCTTGTGCATATAGATTTTAGTCAAAGGTTGAGTATACATGACAGGCGTATAACAAATTAATATCTTGCTGAAACAGTTATTGTGCCGGAAGCAATCAGAATCAATAGATATTTAGTTTCTTATGGACTGTTCCCTGATTCTCACTGCTTATTTCTGGTTGCTATTGGTTTTGTAGGTCAAGCCTGAGGCATGCTTGAAATCTATATGCAATGACAGGGTTACCACTCATATTCCAGGAAGTCCTATGATTTCTTTAACAACAAATCAGCTTAGATCCATTGCAAAAATCTCTGTGTAAACAATATGGATCTTTATGGACTGTAAAATCAGAGCAACTTTTTTCTATAGTTAACTTGTGTGACCATACTGTGTGTATCTGATAGACATTTTTAGATGTAAATCATAGGATTTGGGTGCTGGGAATCAAAATTGAGTACTAGCAAGATTATTAGGTGCTCTGAGCCACCTCTCCATCCCTATCTAGCCACAGGACTTTATACTGTGGCTGTCACCCCACCCTCTGAAACTCTGTAACTTCTACAATACCTCCCCGTTTGGTTTCCCTCTGGATTTCCCACTTTCCACCATGGAATATTCTTTTCTCATGAACCGTAATGCCCACAGATTGTACCCTCATCTTTCTTCTTTCATAGGAGGACTCTCTTAGCTCATCCTTTCTCTTTTTATGTAGATGATATTTTGTCCAGAGAGACTTTCCCATTCACACTCTCCTCTCTCAGACCCTGGCCTTTCTGAGCTCATTACTGACTGGTACCCAGATGTCTCCTGTGATGCACCTCACAGATTCTGTAAAGGTTTAGTGTGTGTTTTCCCTTTGGCTTGACCCAATCACAATTTACCTTTCTATCCCCTTCTACAGCTGGTAGCATTTTTAATGATTTATTTTTAGAATTATGTGTATGTCTGTGTACCTCAGTGTGTGTGTGTGCATGTGTGTGTGTGTGTGTGTGTGTATGCATACACGTGACTATAGATACCCATGGAGGCCAGAGATTACATTTCCTGGAGCTGGAGATCCTGGCTATTGTGAGCTGCCTGATGTGGGTGCTGGGAACCAAACTTGGGCCCTCTGCAAGAGAAGTCTGTGCTGTTAAATGTTGAGTCATCTCTCTATTTCCATGTGGGACCAATAAAGGTAGCCTGTTTTCCGGTCAAGCTAGGTTTAAAACTCCTGTGACCCAGCAGGTGATCCTGCAAGGAACAGTAGACGTTTGTCACACTCTTAGACACCAGGCCTCAGCTTTCCATAATTCTGTGGCCATCAGTCAGGTAAGGACAAAACCCCAAATGCCTCTACAGGTAGAGGATGTGTCCAAAGATCAAGTAGCTTCAAGACAGATCTCCATTTTAATGAGGTACCTAAAGGCCTGGAGGCTTAGCCAATTAAGTTCTCCTATCCAGACACTCCTACCTGAAAAAGGTATTTAACCTCAGGCCCGCCCTGAGAAAGTGGGGTATGGTTTCACTTATCACAACTCTCCGCCATGACAATTAATGCTTTAAAGCCATGGACTGCAGTGCTGGAGCAATTGAGCGGGTCTTCGTCTAAAGAGGTCTAGTCTCCCACAGAAGGCCTCTCTGCGCTCCCAGCCACGGACTCCACCAAGCCAAGCTGCCCACAGAACAAGACAAGGACTCTCTTGTCCCCGAGGGAGCTCTCTCCCCACCTTTCCCACTTGGCCCCGGGCAAGAGCCAGCCCTGGGGTTCCCACTCCGTTCTCAGCTCTTCCATCCAGTGGCGTCTGGGGTGTCTTAAGAGTCTGAGAACCTGCCATCCCAGGCCTCCATGCAGGCCCGGGCACCCACAAGCGGGCTCCCGGCAGTCCCAGGGGACCTCAGACTGTATTCTCCCACTCCCTGGAGCCGGGTCCCTTGGCTTCTCACAGCCTGAAGCTGCCTGCCTAGCACCCAGCAGGGGTGCGTGCAGTCAAAACTCCAGAGTCCTGCCTAGCTCAGCGGCCCAAGCCTGGAGCCAACGCAGGCCACCATTAATCCCACATTTCCAAGCTGTGGTAACTTAGGCTTTCCTTTAAAGGCATCATGGAGATGGACTTCGAGTAAAAGAGTAAAAGCAGGGCTCTCCCAGCAGAAAAGAAAGCTGATTAAGCAACCAACAGTGTCTACTTCTAAATGCATTTTAACACTCCACAAAAAAATTCAAATAATAAATTTTCTGGCAGTTAGAGTTCCACATAATCTAGATTCAGCCCATTTTCAGACTCTTCTTTCTCCGTAAACATCTTGTATGTCCTGGTCATTTGGAATATTAATTATTTTCAAGACTTGGTCAGTCCTCTCTCTACTTGGCTTCATGAATCGTGTGTGTCTTCCTGTTTTGTGTGCCTACTTGCCTTGCCAGGTCCCTCCCAAAAGCCACTCTTCAGAGGAACCTATCAAACTGCAGGTAATTCAGAGAAAGGCTTTCTTTTCTCTCCATGTAGCCTAGGTTGTCTTGGAACACATTCTATAGACCAGGCTGGCCTCGAACTCAGAGATCTGCCTGCCTCTGCCTCTCAAGTGCTCGGATTAAAGGTGTGTGCTTCCACACCCAGCTTCCTCTGAAATCTTAAATACTAGGTTCAGAATTTATTTCCACTAGATGCCAGGTTCCTCTTCGAAGACTATGCTTTGTGGCTTGTGCTATTCCTACAGCGGCACACAGTAACTGCCTCACTCGCTGTGGGTGACTGAGTAATGATTTGACTAATGAATTTCCTGCTAAGTGTGTCTCTTGAAGCCAGTGAGGCAGTGTGAGATCCTGGGGCTGTGTGTGGCTGGACAAGGTGGATCATCTCCTGTAACACAGACTGAGAGCAGGGGATAGCCTCTGCTATCAGTGGTCAGGATCATTTTCTCATCTTGGCCTATCTGTCTTTGTCATCTGAGGGGCGGCAGCAGCCCACTCGTTGCTTCCCTTAGGCAGTTTTTCTTGAGGGGTTATTGATTCTGAATGGACTTGCTCTTCCCGTCGCCAAGCGGTTTCCTCTGTTTAGTGCAGTAGTGCTCCTCATATCTTGAACACTCCTCCAAGTGCTCTACATTTTTTTTTACAGTCAGTAATAAAGAATTTTACAATAATGTGTGTCATCGAAGCATATTTTATTAACAGACAGCTTGCTACAGTGTATCTTTAGGCCAGCGGAAGGGTACAGGGTGAGGTCCTGAAAGTAGGACAGGGGTTTGATAATATTGACCTAAATGACAATACACGACCTAAGATAATGGTGATGATGGTTGGGAAGTTGATAATAACTTCACATAGCCTATCCGCCAGTTTAAAACAAATTAGGGTTGAAGCGAAAGTTAGAGGAATCTGTTTGCGACCTTTGGAGACTTGAGTTATCAAAGAGAAAAGATTTAATATTTGAAAATGAGAGCTAGTGAGATGTCTCAGCAGGTAGGGGCACCGGCCGCTAAACTTGATGACCTGAATTTGATCCCCAGGACCACCAAGTAGAATGAGAGAGTGATTCTATCAGGCGTACTCCACTCTCCATCTGAGTGCTGTGACTCACAGGTATACGCATGTACCCCAAGCAATAAAAATGCAACAAAAGCTAAAAGGAAATGCTTAGCATGCCCGCAAAATAACTTAAGATGCAACATGAAATGTAATATGAAAAAAGGGAAGAAGATGAGTGTTACTAGTCACGATTAAAGGTCATGGGTGAATGAGATGTCTGACCACTGATGAGCAAATGCTAATACTTAAGCAAGGAAAGCCCCTGCATTGAGCATCTCCTGCTTGCGCTTGCTTGTTTGGGTTTATGTCACAGGGATGCAGGCAGATGCAAACTGAAACACGCAGGCAGATGCGAACTGCTTCCTGGTGTTCCACTCATCTTGGTTTTTCTGAATGACCTTTCGAAACTTTTTCGTGTTTTCCAAAGTGAGAGGCCATGCAGTACACAGGGATGGGGTGGAAAAGTCACCCCTGAAGCATGGGGTATGCCAGGAAACTTTTATTTGAGGTCTTACCTACTCTGATGGAAGTGTCACCCCAAAGAATGGCTCCAGTCTGTCATCTAGAGAAAAGAGCAATTTGTGAGGGGTATTTCCTTCCTTCAGGCCTCCTGGATTGAGCTAGAAAGAAAAGCATGGATCACGTAAAATTTAAAATACTGTAAAACAACCAATTAATTAATTTTGGGGGATGGGTGCTGGGAACTAGACCTTGCACATACTGGGTAAGTACATTCCCTCTAAATTGTCTCTGAGCTCTGGCTTAGTATTAATTTTTAAAGTTAGGTTCTTACTGTATAACTCAGGCTGGCTTTGAACTTGTTAGATAGCTCAGGATGGCCTTAAAGTCAAGATCCTCTAACTCTACCTTGTCCACGTCCAGCAAAAATAATGGTTTTAATGATTCCTGCATTTAAAAATCTAACTATGGAGACAGCCCAAAGAACTTAAAGTATCTCTCATTCAGGCAACAGTAATTAGTTGAGCCCAAACAGTATTTGAGTTATAAAACTTTCTCTAAGAAAATAAAATCTACTGATTTGGTTCAAACATTATTTACTTTATTCGTTTTACACAAAAATTTACTTAGAGTTCTATTTTGTATTTCCAAGGTTTTTAAAAGTAGACTGCATAGAATACAATTAGACCCTATCGTAATGACTTCCACCTACAACACTACTAACTGGCTAATCTCTAATCTCCGCCCAGAAAACGCCTTACATCTAATGACCCACCTCTGACTATACAGCACATTTCTGTGATCTGAGAGTCAGATAACCCTGATTAGTGGAACTGAATTTGAAGGGAGAGTCAACCCGACTTCAGCGTAGCTCTCAAAAGAAAAGCAATTAAGCTTTAAGGAATGAGTTTCACAGCTGGCCTGGGTCAAGTTTCTCAAGGATCCTGATGAAACAGAGTCATGATCTAGGATTATAGGAAATAGTTCTGTACTTGGCATTTAACAGCTGTGCAGTATCTAAGACAGGTGATTAGCACAAAGAAGCCAGGTGTGAGGTTCAGGCTTACACTCTGACACTTGGGGCGCTAAGGCAGGAGGATTGTCACAAGTTTGAGGCCACAGGCTATATAGTAAGGTCCAAGCCAGTCTGGACACACACACACACACACACACACACACACGTATAGTATAACACACCTATCTTTTATAAACACAAAAGCTTTCTGCTTTAAGTCACGCTGCTACTGTGCATTCATTTCTTTCAAAACCTGTTTATGTATTTCCTTACTGTTCCCACCTTGGCAGTCCATATCTTTAGTATGTCCTTGAAGATTCAAACAACATAATTTAATTTCTAAATCATGCTTGTGAAAGATATTTCAACTGTGTAACATTTCAGGTACAAGCTAAGACCCAAGTAGTAAATTTTTCCTCTTTGGTAGTAAATCTTAAAAACTAGTTTCAGCCAGGTCAGGCTTATGTCTATAATCCCAGTTCACAGGCAACCATGAAAAAAGTCTTCTTCTTTTGTTCCTTTTTTGTTTTTTTTTCATCCAGTGCTGACCTTTCCATTCATTACAGTGAATGTCTGTAATCGTAGCACTCAGGAGCCTCAGGCAGGAGGATGATAGGTTGAGAGTGGTTCTTGGCTACCGTGAGTTTGACGTCATCCTGGGCTCATGAGACTGAGTCTCTAAATAATAAAACAAAAACTACATGTAGGCTTAGTGTTCTGCCCAGCCTTTCTGGTCCTTGGCCCTAGGGCGTGGGAACCCATCTTTCTGTTAGATTCACTGTTCAGTTTTGTCAGGGGCTGCCTCTTCTGATGATGGAGATCAAATGTTCATGTGACATAACTCCGTAAGAGAAGCTCCTGAGCAGATAATCAATTGTAAATCTCTCTCCCTCTCCCTCTCCCCCTCCCCCTCCCCTCACTCTTCCTCTCCCCTTCTTCTTCTTCTCCCTCTCTCTCCCTCCCTCCCCCTCCTCCCTCCCCTCCCCCTTCTTCTCCCTCTCCCCCCTCCCCTTCTTCTCCCTCCCCCTCCCTCCCTCCCTCTCTCCCCTTCTTCTCCCTCCCCTCCCCTCTCCCTCCCCTCCTTCTCTCCTCCCTCTCCCTCCCCGTTCCTCCCCCTTCCTTTCTCTCTCTCTCTCTCTCTCTCTCTCTCTCTCACATTCATCCAGGAAAAGGTATCTTCTCTTAATGATGCTGTTGTTACTTAGTTTTATTGTTTTAGCACTTTCTCAATTCGTTTATTTTTCATATACTATTGAAGCTACTGAAAGCTTTTGAAACGGAGGGACTCTGATCCCCGAAAACTGGCTTTCGATTGGCGTGCCGTGACGCTTGGGTTTCATCTACTGCCCCAGAGCCAGTGTCTGAATGGGAGATGTTTCAAAGTGGTAACCTGATGTATCTTCACAAGCTAAGCACCCATAAAGGACTCACAGTCGACCCTAAATGGTCTCCTTTCTTCTATTTAGAGTAAGAGAGATTATTGTAGCTATAAAGTATGATCTCCATCCTCCACATAGCCTGGAATCTGAGGTCTACAGGGCATGTCTGTGGGGCGCCATGGCAACCCATACTTAGCCTTTGTATAACTTTATTACATGATTCTGGAAACACAGTTGAGTAGAGAGATGAGAGCTATTTCAGTAGGTGAAAGCAATCAAAACTAGAAGAACCTATCAATATATGAAGACATAGGAACACTTTAGTGGTAGTTTGATCAAAAGCTCTGAAGAAGTTGTGCGGGTACCCACTAAGTGTAAAATCAAAAAACCCTGACTTCCATGTAGTGACTTTCCCTCTGCAAATGGAAATTGCCACAAGGTTGCCTTTTGAGGATGCTAGGAGTTGGCCTGTGAATAATGACTTATGTCCACAAAGGTATGTGCATATCTGTGCCTTGTTAACTATTTGTTATCTCCCTATCATGCAGTACTTTGATGCAGTCAGAGAAATTACGCTATATGTTTTGTTTATTTGACGAACGCGGATTCTTCCATTTTTCCAGGAATCTCAGCTGAGTTGCTGTAGGGATGTGGCCGCCAGAGGTCCTTACAGACATCGCTTAGCCACAGTCGGGGCTGAAGGGTTAAAGGGGTTTCTGATCTTCTGTAACTAAAAGCTTCTTATTGAAGGCCTTATTACCACAACTCACAGCACCCAAAACAGTGGCTGTCTTATTAATTCTCTCAAGTTCAGTTTAAGAAGTTTTGGATGCAAGCCATCTTTGGAATTAGGACAGTCCTAGCAGTGCAAATAACTGGGGATCAGTGGGGGAATGGGGACGAACTTGTTGGATAGACGCACCCCCTCTCCGTTGGGGCACAGCTTCCAACAGTGTCCTAGTCTCTATCGCCAACTTCTCTGATGTCAGTGATCAGTCACACTTGAAGACTCCACGGTATAGGAGACCCTGCTTTCCACTCATGCTCCCTGCAGTGACAATCTCTCAACCAGGGCACTCTGCTCGGCTCGGACCTGGAGCGGGGACGCACTGCAGACCGGCCCTGGTGGAATTGGATGACCGCAGTCGTCCACGACCCCAGCCCTGAGGCCCAGGCTACCCCCACCACTCGCTCGCGGCTCCACGGGCTCCCACCCGGAGGCGGGCGCTCTGCTTGGCCGCTGTTCAGCCCGCGCTCCCCGCTTTCCCCCTCCCCCTACTGCTTCAGGTCCCTGGAGGCTCAGCGGCTGTTGGAACTGGAGGTGGAGCCGAGCCCAGGGCCGCCTCGCAGGAGGGAAAGTTCAGCGGCAGCAGCGTAGCAGAAGGAGCCGGCTCCACTGTCTGCAGTGTTGCCTGGGGTAAGTCGGGGTCCCCTACCCTGAGGGCTGGACGGGCGTGGCCGGCTGCGTGCCGGTGTGTCGCTGCCGCTTGCCTGTCCCCGCCACTGCCCCTGACCTCAGGGTGGGCTCTCTGTCTGCCGGGAGGACGCCTGCCCCGCGGGTTTCCAGCGACCACTGCTGCTCTAGGGCTGAGGACTCCGGGATCACTGCCCGCTGTACCCCTTGCAAGGCGCGTGGAGGGCGCGGCGTCTCTAGGTGGACGCGCGGGGGTCCCCAGTGCCGCACCCCACGGTCAGCTCAGCTTCTTCAGCGCTAATTGAGACCCCAGCTGTTGGCTTACTCACCAGAAACCCCACTTCAAAGTAGCTTTGGCATATGTGCGGGTGCCTCTAGTTTGCTGTTCTCGGGTTATATTTGCTGTGATGAAGAGGGTGGCCCATGGGCAGCGCGCTCCCCTGCATTGTGCCGCCGCGATGGTGACTCTCTGGATCCCAAGGGTCTTCACATCTGTGTGTGACTCCGTGCAGTTGTGTGTGCCAGGGGTGGGGAGAAGCTCTCCCAGGAAATGGTCTTGGGGAAGTGGGGCATTCTGAGGGCTGGAGGAAAAGGAAAGCTGTGCCGGGCAAAGGCAAAGTTGTTTGTTTCCGCCGCACTTCCTGCACCTGTACCCCTGTCGTCAGTGATTCTGAAGTTATAGAGGAAAAGACGTTAACACTATTGTACATGTCCAAACGGCGAGCCTCAGTGGACGCTAAAAATGAAATAGTAATGATGGCTGTACTTTGCAAAATCCAATTTTTATTCAGATTGCAACAGTTTTGACTTAAATGTCATTAAAGACAGCTAACTACTATTCCGTGTTTATAAGGAATTTGAATGTCTAGTAAATCCTAGCAATTCTACAGGGTTTCTTGGATTGCGTTGACACTTTTTTTTTCTACAAGAGAACCCCAGTTATTGTGAACCTTGAGCATTAATAAACTATGGGTTCTGCCACGTGGAGAGAAGTCTGTCAAACTTGGAAACAGAAACATAAGGCAGACAGTAACTGTTTCTCTAGGCATAAAAGGTCGCCTGAACACACACACGCACACACACACACACACACACACACACGAGGGATTACTGTAACAGAGGGAACATGTGTTGAGCTTCCAGAAAATGCCAATTCTGGGAAAATATGAGATGGGCAGTTCCCATTGTAGGAACTCAATACATGTATGATCACTCCTCTGCATTGAACCAACTACCTAATGGGTGTGTCCACCATGCCGCAGCCTATAGAGCTGAGTAGGGTGAAGAGCGGCTAAGAACAGCCCAAGACAACATCAAGAATGTACTTAAAGCTCTGAGGTTTTTCTTGTGTGATTAGTTTCTGAATAATTAACTCGGTGTAATTCTCAAGCTTGAGGACACACCCGCAGCCACTCCAAATTACACGATATTACTTTAATTTCTCTCCATCTTCTCGTCTCAGATCTCCTCTATCTAGTTGTAAACCGTATTAGCGAGCTTCAAAGGAAAACAATCCACCGTCTAGATTCGCCTGTTTAGCATCACTGTGAGATTGTGCTTTGCTCTTTCAGAGACCTGGCAGCCAAGGGGCCCATCTTACTTTTGAGCTGCATGAACCTGGGCCACTCACTGGTTGTTTCCAAAACCAGGGTCCTAATGCACAAAACGATTGCAACACTCCTCATTTGGTAACAATATTTGTCAGAGGGTAATAACATTCTTTTCTAAGTGCTCAGAGTACAGTGGACCCCTCCCGAGTGCTATCATTCGCCTCTCTTAAATACTTTTAGCTATGTTTTGACACTTAAAAAGGTTAGCAATAATAATCCCTTCTTTTATGTGATCTTTTGCCCCTTCATTCATGATCCACCTATGCCTCCATCCATGAGATCATTGACCACTGAAGGTCATCAGATTTCCCGCATAATAGTCCCAGCTTGGCTGTTTGAACCGAGGAGTCGGCACTCTAGAGAACGGTAGTAGGCAATGCTCCATGAGTTTCTTTTGGTTGCGAATCCATTTTCAGGATTCGGGATGATGAAGTGGATTTCCCAGTCTCCCTGTTTCCCAGTTCCGTGCTGAATAAGATGATGCCACACCCGAAGAAGAAACAATAAGCTGTGAGTGGCTGTGGCCTCTCTTGCTTACCCTGCGCCATTCCACGGCAAGCAGTGAGGACTCACTGTGCCTTTATTGGTTTGAAACTTACAGTGTAATGAAGTTGTTCTTCAGCTCACATCCTTCTTCGTGTATTCCTGATGAAAGGACCTTGGGATTGTAAATTATAGCCCTACCATATATTAAGGCTAACAGAGGTACTAAAGAGGCTGAGCTCAGGTAGACTTTATTACCTATTGATTTGGGCCTCATGATAAAGTGGTCTTATAAAACTTGTAATAGCTGAGGTCTCTCGTAGTAGGTGGCTCTGCCACTGGGGGCCTCCTCTGCACACGGGATCACCCTGGGCTGTCATATGTTCCCATCCTTCTGTCCTTTTAGGTAGCAAGAAATTGAACTTCCTTCATCGGAGAAGGATGTGCATATAAAAAAGACTATAAAAGGCCTGGAGATAAACGAAAGCCCTCTTTGATGAAATCAATGTGGTTTAAAACATAACTTTAGAGACTTAAAAATTTGACTTTTTTTATTTTGTATATCATCATATTCAAATATGGAATTTTTTAAATTTAGAAAATAAATATGTGATTCAGATGTAGTATTTAATGTTTCTCTCTCTCTGTGTGTGTGTGTGTGTGTGCGCGCGCGCGCATCTGTTTTTGGTGGAATTTTTTTCATTTAATCTCTCAATTTATTTTAAATAGTTTTTTCTTCTACATGGATACTTGCAGGACTAAAGTAATATAAATTGCCTTTCGAGGGAGTTTATATAACAAGTTGAAGCTCTTCCCTATCCTTCCCTCTCCCCTTCTTTCTTCTCTGCCTTTTTTTCTTCTTGGAGCTACATTAGAACTTACCTTTAAAATATCTTGTTACATTCTACAATGTAACATCAAAGGCATCTTCTGTGTGAGAAGTTTTGTTTAAGTTAGAGCCTCACCTATGTAGCCCAGGCTGGCTGCAACCTTACAGTGATCTTGCATGAGCTACCACACCCAGCTATGAGTTTTGAAAAGCCCTTGTATATTCTGACTTTAATGAAGTTAGTCAGGCTTGAGAATATTTGTTGAACAACTTAAAGGTGTCTTTATTTCCTAGACATAACTTGCTTTTTGGTAAAAGAAACACTGACAGTGTATGTAAGCAGGCATTATTATCCCCAATATAACCATATTGTTTGCAAATAAATAATAGAACATTTTCAGGTTTTCAGTGAGATTTAATTTATTTTGAGACACTAAGCACTTTTACTCTGCACTGAAACATCGGCAAGGGGTTTCTCTTCTAATTTAGCAGAACGTTTCTGAATTCAGAAACATGACAGACTTCCAGTTCAGATTTCCCTATGTTGTGGTTTGAAAACAAGGCAATACGATTGTTGTTGTTTTTCAGCGAAGGTCTAGGTCAGTCTGTGGCTAAGGAACAAAATAAGACTAACTTTAATTGTGAAGGCTATAGATGATTTATTATTATTATTTACCCCCTGATTAAGCAGAATTCTTTTGGATGGCTTTTAGGGTCCTGGCATATCAAAGACTTGTGCAGATCCTGTTTGTACAAAGGAATGCTTTTCTAGAAGAGGAAGAGGTTTTAACCTCCGGCTAGGGAAGGGCTTGGCACCTCTCAGCCTATTCTTCCTCTTCCCAAGACCGAAGCAGGGCCTCAGCCAGAATGACAGACAGACCAGCTCGCTGCAGAACACAGTGATTTAGTTTGGGCAAGAGTCCCAAGCTGACAAAGATTATGGATGCTTGCCCAAGGTGCAGGAAATGAATGGTTCTCCATACCTGCGAGTCATGTTTAGAGACCTGCATTTGGGAGGTGCCACCTGTAAGGAAATGACAACTAGGAGCTAAGGTATTTTATTATTTTATTTTATTTTAGTTTTTTTTTTGAGCCTATCACTTAAGCACAGGCCGCTGCACAGATGATTTCTATTGTTTTGAGGCAATGCAAAAACCAACCATTTGGTTATCCTGGGGTTGCGTCTGGTCCTTTGCTTTATTTCCACACACCAAGAACATTTGGGTTGGTGAAGAGGAAAGCAGAAAGCACAGTAGGTAGGTGTGAGCTGTCTGTTTACATTGATTTTTTTGGAGTTCCCAAGACATAAGCTTAGTTTAGCAATCTTCACTGAGTGTTTTGTGAACATCATCTACTCTGCTTCAGGGTACCCTCAGAAGTGACCTTTCCCTTGTCTTTCCTTCTCATATACTTAAAACGTTCTTTGGAAAGGCTCTTCCTGGTGCAGCTGAAGCTGACCTTGAATTTGTAAGCCTGTTCCTGCCTAAGCCTCCAGTATGCTGGGATTACAGGCAAGCTCCACCGTACCTAGCTTAGATACTTGCTGCTAAATTGGCCAATATGTTTTAATGGTGCTGCTGCTAGCCCATGAGTTGTTCTTGTACAATTTAGTACTTGGGTATTCCTTTCATGTGTGATTGACCATCCTGGGCCAGGTTGGTATGCCTGGCAAACACATAACACATTAGAGTTCAGAGCCAGTTAACCTCTTTGCTGGGTATTCCTGTGTGGCACAGTCTACACAGCCATGTGTAAAGTGCTGTCTGTAGAAGTGCTGAGAATTGCCTACCACATAGTAAATTGTATATATACATATGCGTGTATCGCTGCTGGTGTTTATTATAATTATTGCCTGGGCTGCTTTCAGTATAGATCAAGATCACTATAGCCATAGAAGTACTCAATGGCAAAGATTCAGCAAATTTAGTACCTCTGGCAATACTTGCAAAGTTGGATACTTCATTAAAGGTTTCTTATTATACTTCATTGCAATGTAATTTTTTCCACTATGAAATTGGTTAATGCTGTATTAAGCATGGGTTTATGAGGTGCTCATGCAGTCTGCATAGCCACTTTGGGCTATGTGTACTGTTATTATCTGCACTTTACAGGTGAGAGAATGAAGGTTTTGGAGATGATACTTGTGTAAGGTTGTATGCTAGAGCTGGGCCTGTTATCCCACCTAGAACCTCTGCTATTCCCAGTACCCCATCCTATGTATGTGACTGGTCATGCAAATGTATGTAAATATCCATGTATGTGTAGGCCAGAAGTCAAGGTGAGCTGTTGTTTCTTAGGAGCACTGATTAGGCTGGGCTCTCTGGATAGTGAGTGGAAGTAGCTGGATAGGAGTCCCATTGTCTCTCCAGGACCAGGGTCACAAGTGCACACACACCACCACAGCCTGCATTTTCTGTGGCTCCTGGGGACCAACCTAGATCCTCAGTCCTGCATGACGGCAAGCTTCTTATTGACTGAGCTATTCCCCAGCCTCCATCATAGATTTGGTTTTGGTTTTTGTTTGTATGTTTGGTTTTTTTTTTTCAGCATAAACTCCTTGAATTGACAATTGGGTAAATGTCTTGGAGTTCTGAGGGTTGGTGAAACACTAGGGCATTGATTTCCATTCTGTTATTGTATTGGTATCTATTTCTGGGCAGGATAGAGCAAGATAATAAATGGAGCTTTATCAGACTTGCTTCAGCACTTGTTATTTATATGTTTGTACATCCAGAATTTTTCCTAGTAGCCCAAAATATATTGTAAATAATCTCCTAGGTAACTATGAACTTCTTTCTTTTCTCGCCCTCCCCTTACCTCTCTCTCTCTTTTTTCTCCTAAGACAGGGTTTCTCTATGTGTCTCCTGGTGTCCTGAAACTTGTTCTGTAGACCAGCCTGTCTTCAAACTCAGAGGTCTGCCTGCCTCAGTTTTCCCCGTGCTGGGATTCGAGGCATGCCGCACCACTGCCTGTCTGATAGTTACCTTCTTATCAAGGCACTTTGAAGGGAAGTTGTAAGAAGAATATATGGATAAAATCAAGTAAGTGGGTTTCAGAATGTAAACGTGAAGGATGGGCCAGTCATTCATGCATTCATTGAGCAAAGTGCATATGCTCACATTATATAAAGATTTTCTACTAGATAATTAAAAAAAAACTATAAAGAAGGGGACAGTGTAGGGAGAGGGTGTGTGTTAAACCTTGGAGCTGGGTTTGTTAGCACAGCTGGATCTCTTCTTAGACTCCCAACTCCTAGTTTCCATATATGAATTTCGTATGCTCAATGGGGACAGCACATTTTTGACTTCTTGCCAGGGTTAATTGAGATCTCAGAAAATGCCCTGCCACTGGAAGTAGCTGGTACCAATGACAGTGCCTCCCTACTGTTCTTCTTTAGCTATCTCCTCTCATGGTCTCCCATCCCTCCCATCTTCCATCTAGAACTGACTGGTCAGAGAAACATAAAAATAATGATACCCAGAAGTCCAAGGTAGAGTGTGATCAATGCTTGAGAAGAATGTTCTTTTCTGGTTCTCCCTCACAGAGCTGGGGCAGACTGGGCGATGATATTAGGTAATCTGTGAACTGTACTAGCTAGCCTAGGCTCCCTACCCAACTTGGTCATTTCCAAAGCTGAGTTCTAGGAGCTAATGCCAGCTTAGTGCCTGCTGTAGATGCTCATGATGTAGAATAAGAATGGGGCTGGAGGGTAAGGGGAGGGCATTTAGAGAAATTGGAACAAGTTAGAAGTTTGAGGTAGGCCAAGGCAGAAAATGTTCAGGATTTTGGAGTATGCAAGGCCAACTCTTAGCAGATTGTCCTTGAGGGGGCCATGGCTGGGGCTGATTTGGTGGTTCTGAACTGCAGAGCTTAGAACTGAAGCCCCTCAGTATCCCCAGCTTCGTGTATTGCCTAACAGACACGTCTATCTCCTTGGACTCCAACCAACTACAGGCTTTTCTGATGGTGGTGTATCCTTGCAAAGCAAGGAGTTAAATCAAAATTCTTAGTTCTCTGCCACTTCCCACTTGAGATTTCAAGGGTTAGTTGATATCACAGAAGAAATGAACCTCCTTTCCCCCCTTCCATTTGGGGATTTGGTTGGAGACATCCATGTCTGTTTCGCTGTGTGGCAGGGAGCCAGAACCACTGGGGCCTCTGGGTGTGTCTTGTTGGCACAGTCTGTATAGTGGGCTGTGTTGTAGGCCAGGGTGGGTTTTACCAAGATGTGCCTGGTGGTTTTATGATAATGAGCAGCCTTGTTTGGTGTGCAGAGTAGATGCTGTGTGTGGCGGGGCAGGAATGTGGGTTTTACAGAATCATTACAGTTCAGGACCAGCTCATTCAGCCACAGAGCAGGAGGCCCTGAGACATTATTTATTGTGTGATGGCACACAGTCCTAAGCCTGCCCTTCTGTGAGGAAGGAAATAGGACCTGCCCAGGTGCAAGCGAAGCTTAAGTCAGGGTTTTGGAAAAAAAAAAGTGGAAAAAAATAAATGCAGGATAGGGTTAGACAACTATTTGTTTAAAGCAACTTACAGTAATTTTCAAAATCCCATTTAATGGGTTTCATAGAATGTATTAACAGAAAAGCAACAAGCCAGCTCTAGGAACACAACAGAGGAAGCTTAGAAGAAAAAAAAAAAGAGGAATAATCCTTAAAGCAAAATTCAGGTGAGTAGATCTGGGGAAGATTGTTATAATGAAGATACAGAGAGACCTGGATCATCAGAAAATGTGGGACCAGTGCCTACAATGAGAAGCTGGTGTGGGTTGGCCAAGGTTCAAATCTGAGCAGTTCCTTTTTGTGATCTTAGGCAAGTCAATTCTCTAGATTTTAGTTTCTCATCTAGAATATGAATCAATTTATCATGTCTTTTTATAGTCAGGGTTTTCTCATTAAATGAAACATTTGTAGCCTGTGTTCTGCATGGCAGGTGCTTAATACACAGAAAAGAAAAGAACTGTTCTCTAATTTTCCTTCTGGAGGAAATTTGGGAGACTGGAAGGAGACCGCTGTTTGCCCTGAATCTTAAGTCTCTAAAGTCTACTCTTGGATAGTTTTCTTATTGTCTTCAATTTTTAGATTGTTACAATTCAATATGCCTTTGGATTCCCACCATGGTAGGTGAGATGAATCCCAGAAGACCACACTGGTACCCACATTAGTTACTTCCTTGTTATGACAAGATACTATATAAAGCAACTCAGGGTGGGAAGAGTGCCTCTTTTGAGAGAAAAGTCTATGGTGCTGGAGAGTACAGCACCCACACTGGTGAGGGGGTACACGTGGTGGCTGATCTCCTTACACTCACCAATCAGGAAGCATGGAGCCGTGGATGCTAAGTCTCGGCTGACCACAATACAGGGAATGTTACTAGCAACATTCAGGGAACTTTCCTACTAAATTAAACTTCTTTGGACCATTCTCACAGATATACCTAGGGGAATATTTTCTTGGCAATTAATTCTAAGTCCTGTCAAATTGACAGTCAAGATTGGCTACCACAATGCCTTTACAGAGCTTAAGTTTTTGATTGAGGGCAGAGCGACCAGGACTTTCTGTTAAACAATGGATTTCTGTATCTCCCATGAGTCTTTTGACTTCCATGAACATAAGTAACTCAGACTATTTATGCTGCCTTTTGGTTACCTATGTACATAGGTTAGCAGTCAATGACTTCATGAACCAAATGGACAATGTTTATGGTCATTGAAAACCAGAACTGCCTCTCTCCAATCTTTGCTTATACTTTCAAAATGGTCATTTTTACTGGCAGCCAAGGGTTTCTTATGCAAACACAAGAAAGTGTTTGCATTTTTTAGCTAGAGAGCTGTATGTAGTAGGGAGGTAGGCATGAATGGTTTGCAAATCTGATTGCCAGAAAGCATGAGAATGTGTGTGTTTGATGTGGTGCGGGATTAGTTTGGGCTAAAAGGGGTACAGAGAGGTGTGTCCTTTACCTGGACTGTTGGCTCTTTTGGGGGCTTAATGGCGGTGTGAATGGCTAGTGTGAATCATAGCTGCTCTTCATCGCCAACAAGTGAGAGGTAGGGAATGAGTAGAGGAAGCTTAGATGAAGTTGGCTTTGCTAATTCAATAAATTCATGTGGGGGCTTGAAAGGTGGCTCAGAGGTTACGTACTGCTCTTCCAGAGAACCCAGTTTTGATTCCCAGAACTTACATGATGGCTCATAACCATCTGTAGCTCCAGGCCCAGTGGATCTGGTACTCTCTTCTGGCCTTCTAGGGCATGGTACATAGACATATAGGTAGGCACAGCACCCATATACATAAAATAATAAATATTAAAAGATAAATTCATGTAAATTAGGAATAGAAATTAGAAATATAAAATTAAAAATAGAATGGCCACACTGATTTGAATGAGTTGTTTTTCTTCTACAGAGCTTGCAGAGTTCACAAAAACAGTATTCCTGGAGCTAGAAGTAATGAGATGATCATTGGTTAGTAAAACTATAAACCCATAGAAACAATAGTACTTCTGAGATGATTGGTTTCATGTCAGTATGTTGCAGAAGTTCCAGTTTATTGGAGACAGTCTGCAGAGTATCACAGCGACCAAGTGGCATGGTGTTCGTAGGAAGAGACATGGGGGTTTGCTTCCGTCATGCGATTGTGAATGGGCATGAAACGTGGTTAAGCATGGTTGCTGGCTAGAGCTAATCCTAGGCGCCCCTACAATAATGCAACTGACAGCTCTAACTGTCAGCTCCCAAGTTTCAGATTCCTACCGTGTGCTTGGTGCTGCCACAGATGAGCAATTGAGAGATTCTGGCCTTCCAAGTTCAGTAGAGTAAAGCCCTGCAAAGGAGGGGTTTAGTGCCACATAGACTGTCTCCTCTTGGATGGTAAGCCCTCAGTGTCCATATCAATAGCACAGGGATCTCTTTCCATATCTTGCCAAATTCATAACATCAGAAATGGAAACGAGAGGCTGTATCAGGAAATCAGTAAGGTGCTTCTTTGGCAAACCATGAGAACCTGCATTTGGCTCCCAGCGTTCATAGAAAATCCAGGTGTGTGCGCACGCACACACACACACACACACACACACACACACACACACACACACACACACACACACGTGATCTCAGTTTCACTTGTATAGTTTCAACTTGTTAGTTAAAATGTGAAATGCTTTCCCCCTGCATTGCAAATCTATGATCTCTCTGAAAACAAAGAGATTTTATTTCTAAGAATAGTTTCGAGGAGTTGTCTAGAGGCAAAAATGGGATGCACATATGGAAAGACATGTCACTTAGGCTTGTCAGGAGTTGAATAATGTGGTTTTTTCAATTAGACATAAGTCTCATCTTCCTCCTGAAATACAGCGCGTGCAGAAGGATCAGAGATATTTACTCTAAAGTCAATTCTTTTTTTTGGTTTTTCAAGACAGGGTTTCTCTGTATAGCCCTGGCTGTCCTGGAACTCACTTTGTAGACCAGGCTGGCCTCGAATTCAGAAATCCTCCTGCCTCTGCCTCCCAAGTGCTGGGGTTAAAGGCGTGCGCCACCACCGCCTGGCATAAAGTCAATTCTATTGAAACACTTTCCTTATAGAATTCATTTACCATTGTGGAAATTGTTCTGATGGTTGGATCTGGTCATTGTGTAGGAAGAACTTACACCAAAAAGAATCATGTACTTTGATTCCCAAGAAGAAAAAGAAAGCTTTTGATCCCAAGTCTATTGTGTTTTCTATGCTTAATGAGTGAAAACATGATGTTAAGAGCTGGGGCTGGAGCTAGGTTAGTAGAGTCCTTGCCTAGTGCACAGGAATCCCTGAGTTTCATCCCTGTATAAAACCAGGGATGCTGGTGCATGTTAGTAATTCCAGCGCTTGGGAGGTACAAGTAAGGGGACCAAGAGTTCAAAGTCATCTCCGGCTACAGAAAATTCAAGGTTAGCACAGGCTAGACGAGACCTTCTTCAAAACAAAATCGAACAACTAACCACGATACAGGATTGTGGACACTTTAGCTGCTTTTATGCCACCCTTAGATCAGTCTGTCGTTTCCTGAGTGTAGGGAACCACGGTTCATGCTCCCGCCTCCAGCCCCTGCTGCTAACATCTTTGGTATATTCCAATGCCTTTGGTAAAGTTAGCACAGGATGTACGCACATGAGGCTTCCAATGAATACATATAGGTCAACAAATACAGGAATTCTGTCATCAGCAGGGTTAGTCAGAAGCAGTGTTCATGAAGAGGTAAAGGGCTCTCTGGGCTCCCAGTTTGTAAGTGGGAAGCTGACCTGGGTAAACCAAGCAGAAAACTCATGCTTAAAATCTTTTACTATTACATACAGCTAGTAACTGTGCCTATTTTTATGATATCTCTGTTTACCGTGTGCTTTCTTAAGAATTACCTATAAGCAAATTATATATTCACCATCTTGTGGCAGGCTGGATCTAATACAGTCAGGAAGGCTTCCAACGCTTTAAGTGCTCTTGAAGGTAATAAAAAGGAGGGCTAATTACTTAACTGAAGTGATTATAAGAGAGACGTTGGACATCTTGACTCTCTGGGATTGTGACACTAGCAAAAGTGGCTTAAAAAAAGGACAGTTTTGAGAAACATCAAGGACATGAACCAAGTTTTTATTATTAATATATTTTTTATATTTTATTAAATCTATGGTGTTGGCCTATCTGTGGTTGAACAGAGCATGAGGACTGAGACTAAATAATGCATCGAGTGTCTGTGGGTGAAGAAGCAATTGTAAAGTATGGGGCTGGTGTTCTCAGTTGGAGCCTACGGGATTTTACATTTAATGATTATCCCTTCCCGTGGCCATCCGTCTTTCTCTTTAATAAGCAATACTCATATCAGGCCTGATTTGTGTACATTGATTGCACCATTATACTTGTTAAATATTAAAGCATTTTCCCCCCTGTGTGAAGTCTAATTAGGCAAAGTGTTCTGTGCAAGCCTGGAATTATCATTCAGAATAATAGCTCGGTCATTACCTGTGACACATACCTCAGTCTGCTGGGTTGTGGACCTTTTATTCATTCACTCCCTAATGAGAACACCAGAGTGCTGATCATTCTCTCTCTCTCTCTCTCTCTCTCTTACCCCCTTTCTCTTTTCTCTCTCTCCCCCTACGTTTCTATTTCAATATTTGTTATTAATACTTTTGTGTGCATGCATGTGTGTGTTGAGTGCCTGCATATGTTCATGTGTATTTGCATGTGCATAGGCACATGTGTGTTTGTGCTTGTGGAGACCTAAGGCAAGTGTCGTGTCTTTCTCAATTGCTCTTCACTTTATAATTTATATTATAGTCTCTTGCTGATCCTGGAACTCACTGATTTTGGCTAGTTTGACTAGCCAGCTTACTCTGTGAATTTCCTGTTTCTGCCTGCCTTTAGCTGAGACCACAGGAAGCTGCCATATTCTCCTGGATTTTACGTGGTTTCTCGGGGTCCTAACTTCAGTCCTCTTGCCTTCGTGACAAGCACTTCATCTATTGGACCAGCTCAAAGTCAATTAATTAACTAGATAATTAAATTAATATTAATTAATTAGATAATTAATTAGAATTAATATCAATTAGATAATTAATTAGAATTAATACCAATTCATTAGATGATTAATTAAAATTAATATTAATTGATTGAGTGACAGAGTCTTGTGTAGTCCAGGCTGGCCTAGAAATTGCTGTGACATTGAACTCCCCATCTTGCTTTTTCCTCTTGAGTGCTGGGATTGTAGACTTGTGCCAACACACCTGGTTCTTATTTTTTACTTAAAACTCAGAAAAAAATTCATATTCTTCTGTGGACCTATGCATATATACAGGTACATGCGTACACATGTAATACGAGGCCGATGGATCTGAAATAGATCAGGCCCAGTTTATGGCTTGTTACTCTCTGAGAGAAAAGCTTTTAAGCCACAAGTTTCCTGTAATGTCTGGTTATCAGGCTAATAGGTTTTTCCTCTCAGTGGTCTTCGCAGTGCATGCTGGGGTTTTCAAAAGTGCCCGTATCCTGTCACAATTACAAACAGCAGCAGCATTGTGTCCCACTTATGAATACAGGAATCGTGCGCATGTCTTCTTAAAGCGAAATGTTATTTCTAGTTGATTTTTGAATGTGGTCAGATAAAAAAAATGAGATTTGGCTCTAAATTAAAATATGGACACGAAGCTCAAAGAATGGACTACCTCCTCCAAATTTTCTGCTTTATTAGTGTCTTAGTCAGAGTTTCTATTCCTGTACAAACACCATGACCAAGAAGCAAGTCGGGGAGGAAAGGGTTTATTGAGCTTACACTTCCACACAGCAGTTCATCACTAAAGGAAGTCAGGACTGGAACTCAAGCAGGTCAGGAAGCAGGAGCTGATGCAAAGGCCATGGAGGGATGTTTCTTACTGACTTGCTTCCCCTGGCTTCTCAGCCTGCTTTCTTATAGAACCCAAGACTACCAGCCCAGAGATGGCACCACCCACAAGGGGCCCTCCCCACTTGATCACTAATTGAGAAAATGCCCCACTGTTGGATCTCATGGAGGCATTTCCCCAACTGAAGCTCCTTTCTCTGTGATAACTCCAGCCTGTGTCAAGTTGACACAAAACCAGCCAGTACAATTAGTGAGAAGTGGAAGTTCTGAGGAAACTTGGCGCACTGAGGTCCTCATGAACGCTAACGGTAGGAGCCCTGCACGCCTGCACTTTCAACACGGAGATCCTTGGCAGAGGATGACGGGAGGACCATTTTCCCCCTCCCCAGGCTCTTCACACATGGTGTATTAGTGACCTGCGGAGCCTGGAAAATTTTTGAGGGCAAGATTGCTGCCCACGGCCAACTGAAGACAGGGTCCATATCATTTGAATTTATCTGCGCTTACAGAAGAATTTGCGTTTCGTATTTGCTAATTGGCAGATTGCTGGGAACCGGAACTCAACGATTCAAAATCCCAGTGTATCCTTGGAGAGTCTCGGTGTTCTGAAGCCAGTTAAATGAGTAGCCACAGCTGTCAGGCCGTGCTCCCAGGGAGTGCTGGCTGCAGCTGGCAGTGGTAGGGCGCAGCTGGAGAACTGCCTTCCACGTTGAAAATCTCAGTGTCTTGCTTGCTTTTAGTAGCCTGCAAGCAGACTTACGAGATTGAAGAGGGCCCAGAAAACTCATGGACCAACCTCCCTTAACAAACACCTGTCAGTTTCTATAGTATGATGAATTATCATGTGAGCTCTGAGGTGTAATGTATCTGGATCAGACCAGCTGCCTTCACTGTGAAACTAAGTATCATGTTGCTACTATGTCCTGCCACCTCCTATCCCAGCCTTTCTTCTGCAAAGCAGGAGAAATAGCAAGTATTTAGGTTTAGTTTGCTGTGCGCAAGGAGCTATCTCAAAGCTATAGGGGAGTGGATTTCTCAATACTGTTAACTGCTTGCTGCGTTTTCTTCAGTGGTTTGCCACAGATGCACACCTTAGAGAATTTATTGTATTTGAGATAGGCTGCTGAGATGGGAAGTTTGACTAACACCTTAATAGAGAAGTGAGAAGTTACTAAAATGAAGTTAACAAGAAAAAACAAAAATGGACACTTTTCAAAGGAAATAGCATGAAAATCCTCCGTATTCTGAGGGTATACAAGGCATCGGCCTGGATTTGTAGTAGGATTTGTGTAGGGAAGCCTGAGCTCCAAGGCTCTGCCATTCTGTTTTCCCGAGGATGCTGTATGAGGAAGTTTCTCTGGACCTTGGAAGAATGTTGCAGGGAGGCTTCATGGACTCTGTCCCCAGGCCAGACTGGGACAGTGCATTGGAGTGGCTTGTGTATGTGATCTCTCTCTCTCTCTCTCCTTCCCTCCCTGTCTTTCTCTGTGTCTCTGTCTCTCTGTTTTTGTCTCTGTCTCTATCTGCCTCTCTGTCTCTGTCTCTGTCTCTCTGTCTCTCTCTCTCTCTCTCTCTCCTTCCCTCCCTGTCTTTCTCTGTATCTCTGTCTCTCTCTGACTCTCTGTTTCTGTCTCTCTGTCTTTCTCTTTCCCTTCCTCCCTGTCTTTCTGTGTCTCTGTCTCTCTCTCTCTCTCTGTCTCTCTCTGTCTCTGTCTCTCTCTCTCTCTCTCTTTCTCTCTCTCTCCTTCCTGTGAACCAGACCTGGCCTTGTATGGTGATAGAACAAGCCTGGAGCTGTCCTCTCTGCTTTGGAGCTCCATGTACAGAGGACAGAAGAGCAAGATTCAGGAAAAGGGAGGGTGGATGGTGAGAATACCTAAGTTTATCACCACATCCCAGGGATGTGGGTCAGAGGTCCAGTGAGGGATCCACCAAAAACCTACAAAAGCACACATGAGAAAGAGACAATCTTGGTTTAAATATGCCATGGTCTAGAGATTGCGAAGGCTTTTGCAGTCGTGAAGGTTAAATTTGTCTTCATACCAATACAGCAGCAATGTAAAATAGAAGTTTATTCCTCTTTTATATAGAAGTAACCAAGTAATTCATGGAGAGCCTTTTCAAATAGGTTCCAGGAACAAACCATTTGCTTCCCTGCACCCATATCCTATGTCTGCAGGGCTCAGAGGAAGTTGGTAACGACCCAGATGCGATGTGAAAGGAGGAACAAAGATGCGATGTGAAAGGAGGAACAGGAAGGTATGCCTTCTCCTTTTCAAGGATGCCTTTGGGATATCTCATTCAACCTTTTTGCTTATAGTCCATTCACCAGAGTTTAGTCACCTGGTCACATATAGCTCCAAGATTGTGGAGGAAATGTAACCTGGAGCCCAAATAGTGATGAGCCCAGCTGGTCATTGTGATTCTTGTCTAAAGTACCAGAGGCACTCTGTGACCTGTCACTCCATTTTTATGACACGTATCAGGAGCTCTTGCACCATACCTGGAGGGACCGGTGCAACAGCTATGGACCAGAGAAGGAAGTAGGCGGAAAAGGAAGACACCACAGCCTGCCTGTGTAGACCCGGCAGGGTGAGGAGCTGAGGCCGAGGCTCCTCTTGTCTTGGTCTTCTTCGAAGGTCGGTCTACACATCCAACACTCTTCTTGCTGCATTTCGTGACACCACAACCTTGGGGACTTTCTATTACCTCCCAGTGGCTGGAGAAGGTTGCGGCCTTCGAAACCGTTTCTTGCTTATCAAGAGGAACACCCGCTGCCGACAGTGAAGGTATTTTTAACTTAATAACTAACTCCACGTGTAGCTACTGTGCAATTTCAACAGCTAAGTTTTAATAACTACCCTTTAAAACTTGCCTGAAAATAACTAGACCAGGTTTATATTTTTGTTAATTATCTCAAGAAATGTCTGCTGAGAGTCGGATTCATAGGGGGAATTACTTATATTGAGGGGTTTAATCAGACTTAGCTTCTCTTCTCCTGCCCCCTTTATACCCCTCCCCCTTTCTGTTCTTCCCTCACTCTCTGCTTTTTATCACACCACTTCTGGAAGTTAAATGTTTTACTTCTATCTCATGGAATTGTTTCCACATATTTAAGTTAACAAATCAATCCCTGACCAGTATTGCCCCTCCCACCCCATCTCCTTTTCTCTTCTTTTTAAGATCAGGTTTTTCTGACTTGGCCTGACTCACCTGGGATTTGCTATGTAGACAAGGCAAGGCTCGAAATAGCAGTAGTCCCACTGACTGTCCCTCCTAAGTGCTGGGATTCCAAGTGTGAACCAGCACATTGGACCTCATCTTGGTGCCTCTCCCCAAAAAGCAATATAGGAATATTTAAAACAAACACAGGATCTGTGGTTGTTTATCATTTTACAAAACTGACAAATTAGCTGCTGTTGTATTTTTACAGTGGGCATTTCCCTGTATTTGCCACAAGTGTGTGTGTGTGTGTGTGTGTGTGTGTGTGTGTGTGTGTATTTTTACTCACTGTTCTTGCCTTTCAGATAGTCTGAGTTGTATACACTTCTAACACATTGTCTAGAGGGTCTTATATTGAGAGTCTGCTAGCAGGAAATGTCCTAGGAGTTTGAATGTGAACTGTCCCTCACAGGCATGTGATTTGGATCCCTGCTATTTTATGATACATGGCCTGGTTGGCAGAAAGTGGGTTATTGGTGGTGAGCTTTATGACCCCTGCTTCTGACCCCATGCTATCAACTTCTTGATCCACCAGTACATGAGAAAGTTCAGTAGGAATCTCCCTGGAGTCAGTAACCTGTATGCCTTCCCCCCCAGGATGGATTGTATTCTCTGGAACTGTGCACGCCCCCTCCCCCGAGACCCTCCTTTAGTTTACTTCCACAAGGGTTGGAGTGTTAAGAAACATAACTAATATACTCTTGCTGTTAATCTATTCTTATTTCTGAAAAAGAGCTTCACTAGGGACAGAGTTCTCACCAGGGGGTTACTGACTCTCAAGCTTCAGACATTGTGTTCACTGGTGTTTCAGTAGTCAGTTGTAAACCATTTTCCTTGTAGGAATGCACCCTTTTCTCTCATTGCTTTTAATATCTTTTTTTTTTCCCCAACCACTTCTCCCTCCTTTTTGAATGCTTTTGATGATAAGGGAGACTTCCTTGTGTGGATCTTGTTTGGGATTTTGTTGCTTTTCGTATAATTCGGCAAATTGCTTCTCATCAACACTGGAGAATTCTCAGTTATTACTTCTTTGAAGATACGTCTTCTAATAGTACTGGCTCCCTTCTGGAATTCAAGCAAAAAGCACTATAGACTTTTTCGCTGTATTCCTTAGTCTATTTCTACATTTCCACCCCTGTGGGATGTTTTCAGAATCTTTTCTTTTTAAAATAGAAATAGAAACAGTTTATTAAGGAAACAGAAAGTTGGGCTGGTGAGAAGGCTCAGTGATTAAGAGGGCCCAGAGCAAGAGGGAGAAAGGGAAGGGGAAAAAAATGAGATGGAAAGTTGCTGTGTGTGGTGGTGCACACCTTTAATACTAGTTGAGGCAGGAGGATCACAGTGAGTTAGAGGTCAGCTTGATCAGAGTGAGTTCTAGGCCAGTCAGAGCTACATAGTGAGATCCTGTTGAGGGAGGGAGGGAGGCAGGGAGAGAGAGAAAGAGAGAGAGAGAGAGAGAGAGAGAGAGAGAGAGAGAGAGAGAGAGAGAGAGAGAGACAGAGAGAGAGACAGAGAGAGAGACAGAGACAGGCAGACAGACAGACAGACAGACAGACAGACAGACACACTCTCACACACACACACACACACAGAGGGAGAGAGAGAGAGGGAGAGAGAGAGAGAGAGAGAGAGAGAGAGAGAGAGAGAGAGAGAGAGAGAGAATGATTCCTGAGAATAGAAGAGAGCTAAGGAGCTAGGGAAAGGCTTAAGCACAAAAACCGTAGAATAATTTCCTTAGTTCTATTTCCTATTTTACAATCCTTTCCTTTTTTAAAAATTGAATATTTTATTTGTTTACATTTCAAATGTTATCCCCTTTTCCAGTTTCCCCTCTGCAAACTCCCTATCCCATCACCCCTTACCTTGCTTCAATGAGGGTGCTCCTTCACCCACCCACCCACCGCCACCTCACTGCCCTAACATCAAGCCTTCACAGGAACAATGGACTCCTCTCCCATTGATGCCAGATAAGGCCTCTTCAGTTCCTTCAGTCCTTCCCCTAACTCCTCCATTGGGGTCCTTGAGTTCAGTCCAATGGTTGGCTTCGATCCAACCATTGGTCAGGATCTGGCAGAGCTCCTGCCAGCAAGCACTTCTTGACATCAGCAATAGTGTCTGGGTTTGGTGACTGTATATGGGATGAATCCCTAGGTGCGGCAGTCTCTGGATGACCTTTCCTTCAGTCTTTGCTCCTCTCTTTGTCCCTATATTTTCTTTAGACAGGAACAATTCTGGGTTAAAATTTTGGAGATGGGTGGGTGGCCCCATCCCTCAACCTGGGGGCTGTGCCTAACTTCTATATATAGTCTTGACAGGTTCTCTCTCCCCTTTGTGGGGCATTTCAGTGAATGTCATCCCCAAAGGGTCCTGGGAGGCTCTTGCTTTCTTGGTATCTGGGACTTTCTGGTTGCTACCCCCAATTCCCTATCCCCCATTGCTAAACACCCCTGTTCAATTTCCTGACCCTCTGTACATCTCCATCTCCTTCCATACCTGATTCTTCCCCTCTTTTTCTCCTCCCCCTCTTCTCTTCCTCCTAAGTCCCTCCCACCCTCTACTTCCCTTGATTATTTTGTTCCCTCTTCTAAGTAGGACTGAAGCATCCACTCTTTAGTCTTCCTTCCTCTTGAGCTTCATGTGGTCCATGAGTTGTATTGTGGGTATTCCACGTTCTTTGCCTAATATCCATTTATCAGTGAGTACATACCATGTGTGTACTCTTTTGTGACTAGGTTGCCTCACCCAGGAAATTTTCTAGATCCATCCATTTGCCTGCGAATTTCATGAAGTCATTCTTTTTAATAGCTGAATAGTATTCTGTTATGTAAATGTACCACTTTTTCCTGTATCTGTTCCTCTGTTGAGGGACATCTGGGTCGTTTCCAGCTTCTGGCTATTATAAATATGGCTGCTGTGAACATCACTGAGGTGTGTTTTCTATATGCAACAAAATGCTGGGTCCTGTTTACGTATCCAGTGTTGGTCTATGTCTTTTTATTGGGGAAACTGAGTCCATTGATATTAAGAGATATTAAGGAATAGTGATTGTTGCTCTCTGTTATTTTTGTTGTTAGAGGTGGAATTATTTTTGTGTGGCTCTCTTATTTTGGGTTTGTTGAAAGAAGATCATTTTCTTGTTTTTTCTAGGGTGTAGTTTCCCTCCTTCTGTTGGAGTTTTTCATCTATTATCCTTTGTAGGGCTGGATTTGTGGAAAGATATTGTGTAAATTTGGTTTTGTCATGGAATATCTTAGATTCTCCATCTATGTTAATTGAGAGTTTTGCTGGGTATAGTAGTCTGGGCTGGCATTTGTGTTCTCTTAGGGTCTGTATGACATCTGTCCAGGATCTTCTAGCTTTCATAGTCCCTGGTGAGAAATCTGGTGTAATTCTGATAGGTCTGCCTTTATATGTTACTTGACCTTTTTTTTTTCTTACTGCTTTTAATATTCTTTCTTTGTTTAGTGCATTTGGTGTTTTGACTATTATGTGACAGGAAGAATTTCTTTTCTGGTCCAATCTATTTGGAGTTCTGTAGGCTTCTTGTATGTTCATGGGCATCTCTTTCTTTAGGTTAGGGAAGTTTTCTTCTATAATTTTGTTGAAGATATTTACTGGCCCTTTAAGTTGGAAATCTTCACTCTCTTCTATACCTATTATCCTTAATTTTGGTTTTCTCATAATGTCCTGGATTTCCTGGGTGCTTTGGGCTAGGAGCTTTTTGCATTTTGCATTTTCTTTAACTGTTGAGTCAATGTTTTTGATGGTATCTTCTGCACCTGAGATTTTTTTCTTCTATCTCTTGTATTTTGTTGGTGATGCTTGCTTCTATGACTCCTGATCTCTTTCCTAGGTTTTCTAACTCCAGGGTTGTCTCTCTTTGTGATTTCTTTATTGTTTCTATTTCCATTTTCAGATCCTGGATGGTTTTGTTCAATTCCTTCACCTGTTTGGTTGTGTTTTTCTGTAATTCTTTAAGGGAGTTTTGTGTTTCCTCCTTAAGCACTTTTACCTGTATACCTGTGTTCTCCTCTATTTCTTTAAGGGAGTTATTTATTTCCTTCTTAAAGTCCTCTATCATCATCATGAGATGTGATTTTAAATCAGAGTCTTGCTTTATCAGTGTGTTGGAGTATCCAGGACTTGCTGTTGTGGGAGAACTGAGTTCTGATGATGACAAGTAGCCTTAGTTTCTGTTGCTTATGTTCTTGTACTTGCTTCTCGTCATCTGGTTATCTCTGGTGTTGGCTGGTCTTGCTGTCTCTGACTGTGGCTTGTCCCTCCTATAAGCCTGTGTGTCAGCACTCCTGGGAGACCAGTTCTCTCTGGGAGGAATTTGAGTATGGAGAGCTGTGGCACAGGGTCAGCTTTGGGGCACAGAGGGAAACCAGAAGAATCCTGTCCCTGGCTGTTCCTTGGTTCCTGTGTCCTGATGCCTCTGGGCGGGTTTCTCTTGAGCCAGGAATTTGAGCAGAAGTTGTGGTCTCATCTGTGCTCTCAGGTATGTCAGCACTGTTGGAGACCAGCTCTCTCCTTGTGGGATTTGGGTATGGAGAGTTTTGGCACAGGGTCAGTTCTGGGGCACAGATGAAAACCGGAAGGATCCTCACAATCCTTTTCTTAACTGTATCCACCAGTATGATTTGAGTATGAAACATCCTGCATAAGCTCCTGCTTTGAACAATTGGTCTCGGGCTAGTGACACTACTTTGGCAGGTGGTGAGGCCTAGCTGTAGAGAGCAGGGTTCTAGGAGCATGGCTTTGAAGGTTATATGGTTCTCCAGTCTTCCCTCCCTCATCTCTTTCTGCTTCCTGACACGAAGTTAAGATTCTTCTCTTCCACATGCTCACATGGCCAAAGCTTGTGCTAAGCTTATGGGACTGAGCAACCATAAACTGTGCCTTCTGAAACAGTGAGCCAAAACCAAACAATTCCTTCTTTTTAAAGATCATTCTTGAGTATTTTAGTCATAGTGCCAGAAAGGAAACTAGACAGCATGACATCCAGACTATCTCTCACTAAGTTAGTTAGGTTTCTAACTAACTGTGGACATGTTACATGTAAGAGTTTCCAAGTAACAGACTTTGTTAAAGTAGTTCTATGTTTTAGATAATTCCTTTTTTATTTTATTTTTTAATTTACATTCTAAATCATTTCCCCTTTCCCGTTTCCTCCCTCCCCGAAAGTCCCATAAGCCCCCTTCCCTCCCGATAATTCCTTTTTTTTAATCTTTGTTTTTGGGCCTCTAGTGATTTTTATTCTTCTCTAAGCACATGCAATAAACCATGCAGGAAGTTCTGCGTGGGCACTGGAATTGGAGGAAAAATCACGATCACTAATAATTCAATGTAATAATTTCCAGTGAGACTATCCTGCACTAACCTTTTCTGTAAAGGGCTATCTGTTGAATACATTATATACTTTAGCCAATCATAGATAATATGCAATGATTGAACCTAGCTGCATTCTAATATTTATAAAAGCCAGTGGGCTCCAGTTTCTGAATCCTGGCATGGAAATTTCAATTCTTCTTCACATTTAGACGAATCAAAATATTTTGCACTATAATTATTTTAATCATGAGAAATGAAGAATTGCTGCTGCATGCTCTTTAGCCAATTTTAATTGGACTATTTTTATAAATCTCAAACATTATTATTTTGTCTTAAAATATTTGCTTGTGGGGGTGGGGGGAAAATGTCTGCATTCCAATGTTGTTCTTTCCTGAACATGGAGTGGAAAATACTCATTAAAAGTGGAGAGAAAAATTATACAAACGAAATTAGTTCAATAAGTTTTTGTTATACTGCATTTTCTTTATTATTGTTGTTTATTTACTTAACCTAATTTCTGTACTACATATTTATTTTGTTCGGTGTTGGAGGCCTGTCTTTAGATTGGTGATATTGGTTTGACAGGTAAGGCTTGTGCGGAGGAGATCACTGGGGGCATGGGTGTGCTCTTTAAGGACTGGACTGTTTTAAAGCAAGCTTGCTCCAGATATATGCTTGGATTCTTCTACATCTGGCCCTTTCTCTTTCTGGTCCTCTGCCATAGTGTAGCTCAGCCAAGATGGTACCTACCAGAGGCAGAGCACACAAGACCATGTGATTTTGAATTTTCAGCCTCCTGACCAGGTGCATCTTTTTCCTTTATAAGCACCACCCTCAGATTCTTTATTATAACAACAGAAATCTGTACTATAACTTTCAAAAGTCCTCCAAAGGAAAACCTTCGGTATTTGGAGCCATACTAGGTCAATATCAACCCATCAATGTTTGAAGGAGCCCTAGTTACGCACTGAGGGAAAGTCTCTTCACTTTCATACCCAGAGTCATAGTTGAGCTATGCAATATTCTACTTTTGTCATTAGGACATATTTTTCTAGCTTAGTTCTTAACACTGAATCTTTGGGGGAGTGTTTTCATAAATTGGGTCCCTCAGACAAAGGTATTGTCTCCTGTCACATCTACCTGGATCACTAAAATAGATGTTAAGGCTCCAAGATTGGCACATGCCCTAATAACAATCCCAGTTCTCTTATCTCTTTAGATTCTTGCTTTCCTATTGTTTTGGGGGCTTTGACGATCTTCTTGTTTTTCTTGTAATGATACCATAATTCAGATATGCATTTATAATACATAGAATATATATGCACACATATGCATATGTCATTTTTTTTTAAATTCAGTAACTAGTTATTTTGTGCAGATTACTTTTGGCTCTCTAGCCTGCCATATTACTGGCAATTGGGGTTCTGTGTTTTCTCTTTCCTCAGATATTCTTGTGACCTCTCAGACACTGAGTCAAAAGTAACACTCATAGGTAGAGGCTCATTTCCTAACTCTCCCCAGTGTTAAAAGGCAAGGCGTAGACACATTACATTTAGCAGAGTTTATCTGATTGAAGAAGTATTCAGAGTCAGTCAGCGTCCTACATGAGTGGAGGTTCAGACAGCTCCACCAAGTGTAGTGGAGGTGGTGGGGACAGCAGGGTTCATAGCTAGAGAAAGGAGGCGACACTCAGATTGAGCATGGGTGGTTGTAGTTCAGGGTGTTCCTGATTGTTGGCTGTCTATACATGGCTGAAGCTCAGGCGCTATGATTTGCTGCTGGAACCACACTTAAGTTAGGTTGCAGAGTATAGCAAGTTGCCATGGTAACATAGTATGTATCATTATGGAGGTAGCTTTAGGCCAAGTTTCATAGAGTTTAACAGTTGCACCAAGGCGTGGTTTTCCTGTGAGCCTACAACTTTTCAAGTTTTTCATCTCTTTTTGATATAGGCAACTTTTTAATATAGAAACGTTGATACTGAATTGTAAGGGACACTGGAAACTGAAGTTCAGGTAATTATACTTCTGAATTCCTGGCATCAGCTTGAGTGTAATGTCCCAGGAGCAGTTGCAGGGGGTACACAGATTGTCCTGGATCCCTGAATTTCTGGTGGTCCACTGGTGTTCCAGTGGAACTGACGATAGGTAGTTTTTAGAGACATCTAGGCCTCTTGTGTGTGTCCTTCAGATTTGGGGCACACACTTTGCTATGCTGGTGCAAGGGATACCTAGGGTGACAGCTGAGGTTCCTCCTCAGTTACTTGCAGGTACATAAATAAACTGAAAACTACTGGTCATTAGTGACAACAGATAAAGCTTAGCCTTTGCTCCCAGGAAGGAAGCGTGGTGTAGAATTCTCACATCAACTCCTATTATTGAAGGCCAGCATGTTCTGCAGGTGTATAAAACACCACGCACGCATCATTTAGCACAGAACGCTTCTCTGTCAGCAGAAGGACGTAGGCTGTTCACACACACAGTGCATTGTGTGGCGCCATTGTTACCCTGTGATTAAAATTCTGTCGTTGGGACTGTGGGAGGAGGTTAGTGACGATGCATATTGGCATCCAGCTTCACGTGTCACCCAGCTGCTGCCTCCAAACTGAAATCTGTGACAATGGGGTTTGATTTGGTAGTTATCCTAGAGAGGGAATTGATTTATTCTTTCTAATGGAAAGTACAGGGTTTCGAAGTGGGAAATAATGGAAACTCTTCTACACCTAAATAGAATTTCACATTGACAGTGGGTGACACGTGGGGGCCTGTAGATGTGATCATGAAGCAGGAGCATAGTGGAAGGAGCATGTGCCAAATGGCCAAAGTGCTCGGTAAAATCCTGGGCTTAGAATATACATATACTCATATTTACCACAAAAGCATTTCCAGTGCAAAATTCTGAGTTAGGCGGATCGTTGAATATT
The DNA here is from genome assembly GCA_036184795.1 of Tokudaia tokunoshimensis. Taxonomy (NCBI): domain Eukaryota; kingdom Metazoa; phylum Chordata; class Mammalia; order Rodentia; family Muridae; genus Tokudaia; species Tokudaia tokunoshimensis. The sequence goes on from BTHU01000019.1 coordinate 3,257,859, forward strand.
CAGTTCTTTATCCCAGATTTCTGTTCTTTATCCAATTAGCTACTGATCCTCAAAAACCCTTTCCCTTTCAACACGGTTGGCACGGTCTCCAAAATAGAAGATTGGTAATATAACTGCTTCGAAGTATAAGCATTTCACTTTTCTCGGCCTGTGTTTCAAATGAATTCATGATAGCTACTTGTATTACTTTTAAAAAAGACAAATTGACAATAACAAACATATCAAAGTTGTAACACGCATTAAGGAATTGTTTCATTATGTGTGCATATGTCATGTTTGTGTGAAGATCAGAGGATGATCTTGGTATCTGAGGCAGCACCTCTCATTAGCCTGGGGATCACTCCACAGCAAAGCTGACTGGCTATCGTAACCTGTGACATAATTTATAGCGCCATTAGATTACGCTGTTACCTGATCACATTTGCCAAAAATAGTTGGTGTGTATTTTCATCTTTCATTCCAGGTTTATTATAAAGTTATGAACCTTAATACTATTTCACCTGCTTGTTCTTTTTAGCACACCACACATATTCACACACATGCACACACACTTGCACACACACTCACACAATGCACACTTTCACACACATGCACACTCTCCCCACCACATGGATGCATGCATAAATGCACATACATTCACATGCACACACACACAATGCACCCACACACAATGCACACACATATGCACAATCCCCCATACATGACTGCATGCAAAAATGCACACACTCACATTCACATTCACCCACACAAACACTGAGCTGCTTTTGTGGGATAAGTCCTTGCTAGTGCTGGAAAGATACCTCATAAAGGCACAGCTGATTTTTATTTAAATTTTCAGTCATTGACGAAGACTTAATATCAAGTGAAAGGTCAATTACTAGTGAGTCAGAGTTTGTTTGTGTATCCCTGTCTTCGAGATGGTTTCTGAATTCAGCCACTGATTCTGGGCCGTGTTTTATGGCAGCTGATAAATGAAGTTTACCATAGCTGACATTTATTGATTTTAAATGGATGTGTCTTGTTGCAGGAACCCTGTTAAGAACTCTTCGCCCCCTGTGGATAACAGGACATTAGAAATAGCGTTTTTTTTGGGTGCAGATTTTTCTTGTTAGTAAACATCCATCAAAGACAGCTCGAGGAATACAATTAAGCATTACACTGATATACCCGACACCACACCAGCTCCAGCACATTAATTTTAGAAAAAGGAGAGAACTGAATGGAGACAGTAGAACCAGAATGTGATGCGCACTTACATTACCTGATTCTTTTAACTCTGAAAACTTAGAATTGACTGCAAGAAAACATCTGGTGAATAATGCATTTCCAGAAACAGTCTTGTTCTCTATGTACTGTCCGTACATCATGATGATCAAACCCCAATACTAGACCTAAGTAAGATGCAGAATGGGGGTTCAGCACAGCCTAACCACTCTCAATTATTCCTTGGATCAGCATTTTATTTCCTATATGTATCATTTTGTGGTACTAGGGATTCACCCCAAGGCCTTGTGCATGCTAGGCAAAGTTTCTAACAGAGATGTATGCCTAGCTGGCTAGGCCCTTAATATAAAATTTTATATATATGGATGGGAAGATATAGATAGTTCCCTCATTAAGAAGTAAAGTATAAGGAAAAGCAGTGAACATTTTTTATTTTAGTGAAATACATAGAGGATGTTTCCAAAAAACCAAAATAGAATAAGTAAAACAAATTTATTAATAAACTCCTTGATTGAAACAAAACAACTTCGCCCATTTTTTTTAACTTGTTTTTGAACTTTATGTTTTATTTTATGCATAGGAGTGAATGTGTGTCTATGCAGCATGGACATGCGATGCCTACAGAGGCCAGAAGAGGGCACTGTTTCACCTGGAACTGGAATTACAGATGATTGTGAGCCACCTGGTGTGTGCTTAGAACTGAATCCAGGTCCTCTGAAAGAGCAGCTAGGGGTTTTAACTGCTGAGTCGTGTCTTTAATCGGCCACCCATTTCCCCCCGCCCCCCAAGGGCTCTAAACCACACTCACAGGAGATCTTCCCCACTCCCTTCAGGAGGAGACTTTTCTAAGCCTGGAGGATTTCTGCCACGCTTAGTTCTCCATTCCCAATGCGTCAAGTCACTCTTGCTTCTCTTCCCTGGACATTTACCATCTGTCCTGGTGGCACGTAGAATGCAGGGCTGGTGAAAACTAGCTTCAGCCTGCCTGAGGCTCAATGGCGTGGGGGTGGGAAAGTAACTCAGCTTGTTCTAGTTGCAGTGGTTTGCAAGATTTCTAAGTGAGCAGACTCAGGAGAATCCTATCAGTGTTACGAGGTAGTTAAACAGCAGGACAGTTTTAAAGCACACTTGGTTCTAGAAAGACGTTCAGGGACCATTAGGGATCGAATTGCTCCGACTCTGGGATGGGCTCATGGTTTGGTTCACGGAGACACCCATGGCTTTGCATGAACAGACAATACTCAGATGAACACAATGACCTACTTCTTCCTTCCTGTGAGTTCACCTTAGACTTTTATTTGCTTTGCTCTTTGAGATGATTTCTTTTTAAAGTCCATTAGAATGGATCTTAGCCATACAAGGTTAACCAGACAGTGTTTTCATTCACCCTGTGTAAGCAGTTTCTTTATTGGCAGCTCAACTGGATGCATGCAGATGTGCAAATTCTGTGAGCAGCTGCATTTTTTCCCCCTTAAGCCTCTTGGCTGGGTTGGGATGGCATATGGGTCATGTGACCCAACTCCCAGGATTTGTTCTGTGCTTGCCCTGGTAGTTCTTTGGTTGATTCAGTGAGTTGGGATTCAAGGGCAATGATAGTGAGATTTTGAAAAACGGAGCATGAGGACTAGTGTGTGTGTGTGTGTGTGTGTGTGTGTTGATTTTGTATTTCTCAGTGAATGTGCTATCCCACTTCTGACCCCTGTGCTAGCAAGAATTGTGATGAGGTTAAAGGTCTTGCCATTTTGTGTGACTCAGCAGGATTTTGAAGACTTTGAAAGATGATCAGTTGGATGAGCCCCTTGCACTTTGTTTCCTGCCCTTTTTTGGATTTCAACCCTCTTGTCCACAGAAGAGACAGCAGAAGCCATTCCCCCCGCCCCTCTTCCTGCTCACACTCAGATATTTACTGCTTGGCAAAGTCAGCAGGAGACACAGTCTAATCCTGTTACCTGTGATCTGAGAGAAACTCTACCTCCCTTTTAAGTCTTTTGGACTGCTAAGAATATTTACTTCTATTTCATTTATTTTATTTTATTTTATTTCGCCAAGATAAGGTCTCAGTTCTTTAAGGCTCAGTTGGCCTTGAACTCATAGATTTCCTCCAGTGCTGGGATTACAGACATAAACTCATAAGCCTAGAGGAGGATTTTGACAATGCCACAGAGAGGAATTTCACTGAGTCAGTAGGAAGCACATTATAGTTCGCCAAGTTAGGACAAGACAAGGAAATCGTGTGCACTTTGGATTTAAGTGTGGGTGTTGAGACAGAGGGATGCCTCAAGTGTCTTAACACTAGCTGTGGAATTTTGTTACTTTTGAAGTCTCACTGTTCACTCAACACATTCTACAGCTGGGTTTAAAGACTAAGCAGGGTTTAAGCGTTAAGCAAAAAAAAAAAAAGTGAGCTTGGTTACTTGTTCTCTTTATGTAAAAGAAGCCCCCTTTGTGTAATCTGTACAGGGGTTATGAGGTACACTGTTCAAGGATGGGAGAAAGGGGTTGACATGACTAAACTCAAGGTCACACAGGTTTCAGCTTAAAGTAGGCGTGGTGTATGTGCAGAAATGTTGGACATTTCTGTTGGAAGCACTGCTTAGAAAGGAGAAGCAACCCTGGTTTTGTTAGCTGCGCTGAAGCTTTTGACTAATAGTTAACAAGAAATGCAAACTAGATCTCGAGGCTTCATTCTTCTCCCATGTGATTTTTCTTTCCCCTTTCATGCTGATGGGTGGAGGTATTTGGGTCCCCCACCTGGTTGAATGCTTTGTCCTGCCTTGTACTGATGGGTGGAGGTACTGGGGTCCCCACCTGGAGTGATGCTCTGTTGTTAGACAGCTTTCGAATATCTTCCTGGGACTCTGGTCATCTCTTCTAAGCAATGCAAAGTGTTATCATGTGTGATTCCAGCAATTCCCTTAGCATCCTCTGTGTGGCCAAGGTAGAGGACGGGGGGGGGGGGGGCGCAATTCATTCTTCTCAGTCTCCAAGGTAGAGGACGGGGGGCGGGGCGCAATTCATTCTTCTCAGTCTCCAAGGTAGAGGACGGGGGGGGGGGCGCAATTCATTCTTCTCAGTCTCCAAGGTAGAGGACAAGGGGGGGACAATTCATTCTTCTCAGTCTCCAAAGTAGAGGACAAGGGGGGACAATTCATTCTTCTCAGTCTCCAAGGTAGAGGACAAGGGGGGACAATTCATTCTTTTCAGTCTCCAAGGTAGAGGACAAGGGGGACAAGTCATTCTTTTCAGTCTCCAAGGTAGAGGACAAGGGGGGACAAGTCATTCTTTTCAGTCTCCAAGGTAGAGGACAAGGGGGGGACAACTCATTCTTTTCAGTCTCCAAGGTAGAGGACAAGGGGGAACAAGTCATTCTTCTCAGCCTTCAACCTATGCGCTTGACTCCGGTAACCAGGCACTATAGGAAAATAATGTTAGTTTGGAATGAATTGGGTAACGGCCAGTGCTATGATGTGTGGTGACAAGGTCTGAGGCTCTCCTAATTGAATGGTGTATGTTCCTAGTCTAGCTGGAGACCTGGTACTTAAAGTCTCTTTAACATCCCAGGTGCCTATATCCAAACACTCCAGGAGACAAGTCAAGTCTTTAGGAGTCTGGATGGCTCAACTCAGAAACATTCCCTATGAATTGCTTCCCCAAGTTAATCTTAAATTCTATCCCCAAGAGAACTGAGCAGCAATGAATTAAGGACAAGGTAACAATCCCCATAAAAACATTGTCCTCAAATGTTCATGCAGTCACGTAAGAAGTAAGCAGTCAAATGAATAACTACAGACTAGAGTGAGCCCAGAGCCCCCCGGAGTCCCCTCTGTGTTGTTTAACTTCCTTGGCTTATTATAGCTAAAGGCCTTGCTTTTCACACGATGTCATTGGCTGTCTCTGCCGCAGTGGTAGATTTCAAAGGACATGCGGCGAGTCATATTTTACTGGCTTATACTGTTATGGGAATCCATGGGATGTCTTATGAGAGGACATGGGAAAGTACTGTATTCATTGCCTTTGGGAAGTCTATCAGCTAAAACTGAAACAAAACAACAGAAAAGCAGCTCAAAGAAAATTATCATTTTCTTTGGAGATTTTTTTAGGAACATATTCTGTAATTTGTGTCTCTTTAGCAATCAGCCTGCTTGCTTGAGGGTGATTGTATTTTCCTTCCATTGCATTTCATCTCACCTTGAATCCCCAGATACTCACTGGTGGACAAGTTAAGTCTTCTAGGGGTGAGGAAAGGGTCAGATTTTTTTTTCTCTTCCTATAGTGCTATATTACACACCTACAAGCACTGTGGAACGTTTGGTAAAAATTCTAAGAAGTATAAACCTCCAGAAATGAATTAACAAGCCACCTTTTTGTGCAGCTGTGACGTGCCCCTTAAGTGAATGAATAGTACTTTATTCTACCGAGGCACAGATCGTGGGCTGAACTGTGGAACGAGCAAGTGGCACCTAAATCAATGAGGGGCGTGTGTGTGTGTGTGTGTGCTTAGATTAGAATGAGCCTGTGCAAATAAGATTAAAAGTCAGACCTAAACCCACAGAACCCGAGACAGGATGAAGTTCCCTCTTTAGCTCCTAGCAAAGGAGTGTGAGGACATCTTTGAGTTTGTCAAACACATCATTCTGGTGAGTCCGTCCATAACCCCAGCAGTACAAGCCTCTGTTTGTAGCCTCAGTCCTCACTCACTGCTTGATTTTGGGCTGATCTGAATGTGTATTCATGTTTTCCCAGTAGCTCAACTACGACTCTAAAAAGCGAGAGTTCTTCTGAAATAATGTAGAAATTATTCCAGGGCTTCCTACTGCCAGTGATAATGAGTATTTTCCATAGACTCATCTTTGAATTCTCATGGACTGCCTTGTGAAGTGGATGCTTCTCAGTTTTACCAGTGAGGAAACTGAGGCAGTGAATGGCTAACTCACTCACCCGGGTGATGAATCTGGGAAGCGCTGGAGTGCAGATTCAAGAACGAATGTCCGGTCCCTAGGCGTGGGTTCTTAATCAACATGTACCACAGTCTCTCAGAGTATGTCAAGCAGGCCAACAGGAACTCCAGGACAGCCTCTCGATTCTTTTTATTATGACGGAGCCAAGGTGTTACAACATAGAGACTCTACACAGTTTGAGTCTTAAGGAAGAACACACCAATTTCCCTTTTATTTGGTGTCATTGGAGCATATAGGTGTTCCAGGAGTGTAGGGTGGGTAGGACAGTGTGTGGCACATCTTTAGGGAGTCCACATGACAGCTATGAGCAGGATTCATCTGTAAGGAGGAAGAAGGAAGTAGATGCCCCAGGACTGTTGGATTTAATCACACAGTACTTTCTGCTACCTTCTATTAAAATAACTTAGTTACTCCCACCTTGGTGGTAGTACCACAAGCTACCTGCGAGGAAGAATGGGGAACCCAATCCAGCCATAGTGTTAGGAAAAGAGGAGTGGAGTGGGTAATCAGCAGTCTCTACTGTGTATGAAAGAAAGGAGAAGAGTATGGTTATCCTGGTTAAAAAAGAAAAAAAAACCTATCATCACTACAAGAAACCTGGAAGAAAACAGGAATTTATAAGGTAGAAGTAAAACGCTCACATTTCTACTGATAAGGACTCTGTTTTAAAACTGACAATTATCCCCTTCCCCTAAAGCTTTCAGTTTCTAGCAGAGGAACTCTGCCTCTGCTCTATCATGCAGGGTCTGGCAGGATGGAGATACATGTGCTAGTTCTCTCTTAGCCCCTGGGAGGGCACATCAGCTGGGCTGGGCACCCTGGGGACGTCTTTCCAAGGGTTTCTGGCAAGTGGGTGGGTGGGGGAAGCACCCTCATAGAGGCAGGGGGAGAGGGAGGGAATAGGGGATTTGTGGAGGGGAAACTGGAAAGGGGGATAACATTTAAAATGTAAATAAATAAAATAACCAAAAAAAAAAAAAACAGAAAAAAAAATGCTGACAGTTTGCAGAGCCTAGTGGCACACGCCTTTGATCCCAGCACTTGGGAGGCAGAGGTTGGCAAATTTTTGTGAGTTCGAAGCCAGCCTGTCTATGACAGGAGCTCCAGAACATCCAGGGCTATTACAGAGATTAACCCTGTCTCAAAACACCAAAAAGTAAAGATAAGATAAAAGTAAATAAAAAATAAAAATCAAACAAAATATGTTGACAGTCACTTCTTCACCGGGCCCAGTCATCTACCCGTGCGAAGAAGTTCTTCAAGTTGCTACCTAGAAGTCTCTAGAGCTAAAGACCAAAGTTAACGTGAAGCTAAAGTTCCACCTTATGTTAAACCTTGGCCTGCTCAGCTCCTCTCCCAATCTCCTGAGCCTCCAGTTGTCTTAAGGAGACTCCTTCTGTTGAAGAGAGTCAGCACTGGCCCCCATGGGTGCAGTGGACGGACGTGGGACACGTACAGTCCCAGAGAGATCTCTGTCAGTGAGTGATATACTTTCCCTCCTCCCATCTTTCATTCTATTTTCTTTTCCCACAGAGTATTGTATAGCTCATACAGTTTCATACCGTTCCATACTGGTTTCACACTATAGTGACTATAACTAACAACAATCATATATTTGCAAATTCCTAAGGGAATAGGTGGCCAATTTTCTTATAAGAAATATGACAGAAATATGGTAAGTTATATAGCCAGAAAAATGTTGGTTAACTCTTAAAAATAAAAGAAAATATTGGATGCATCCATGATGTGTTTGTGTGGGCACAGATGCATGGGCACATGCCCACGTGGCAATATTTCTTTCTCTTCCACCTTTCTATGCATTCGAGGGATCAAATATGGTCACCAGCCTTGCACATAAAGTGTGTTTACACATTGAGCTTGTTTTCTTGACCCAGAAAAACAAGGTCATCTTGATTTAACCATTACACAATATATGAACATATCAAAACAGCATGATGTACGTTCCAAGCATACATAAAGGGAAAAAACTCCCTCCCTAAAAAAATGTTTTTTTTTATCAGTTTTATGTAATTGGTTTTATCATGTTGGATTACAAGGATGATTCCATTTGTCTGTCTATCTGTATGTATATGCTTGTGCAGATGTGATATATGCATGTGTGTGCAGGTGCTGTGGAGGTCAGAAGCGACATTGGATCCTTCTGGAGCTGGGGTTTCAGGTGGTTGTGAGTTGCTTCATGTGGATTCTGGAAACTGGATTTGGGCCCTCTGTAGGAGCAGCAAGTGCTCTTAAGTGCTAAACCACTCCTCTAGTCTCTAATGATTTTATATTTTATTAGAAATAAAGAAAGGTTCCCTGATCTTTACATTTCAATCATTTACAATGCATTTTAAATCTATGTACCTTCGCTGCTTCCTCGCTTCCAGTTATCTTGGACAGAATTACCATATTTTGTTAGAAACTTCAAGTTCCCATAATTTTCTCTAGGTGTTCTTTGGGTGCTCTGGCTTGAATCTGAGGTGTTCCACACAGGCTCATGTTGTGAGTACCCATTTCCTGGCTGCTGTTGAGGCTGCAGAATCTTTAGGAGATGAAGCTGAGGAAGTGGGTCACTGGGGCTATGACTTTGCAGGTTATGATCTGGCCTCAGGTTCCAGTCGCTCCCTGGTTCCTGTTGCACCACCATGTGAAAACTCCATTGCTCGAATGTCTTGCCAACAGGAGCTGAGCTTCTCCGGGTCCATTCCTTTCCCATCACGATGAACTGACACCTCTGAAACCATGAGCTAAAACACACACACACACACACACACACACACACACACACACACACAAGCACAGAGAGAGATAGAGATAGATATGATAGATAGATAGATAGATAGATAGATAGATAGATAGATAGATAGATAGAGAGATACATAGATAGAGAGATACATAGATAGAGAGATACATAGATAGCTACATAGATGGATGGAGAGGGAGAGATATTACAACCCATCTTTCTTTCATTATAATGAAACACTAGAGTCCTCTAATGAAGCAATGTATCACGGAAGGAGTGTATGAATCAGAGCAAAACCGTTTACCCTATCATCCAGGAAGATACTAAGGCCTCATGACTCCTTTAAGGACCTCATGAACCAAAGAATATTCATGAGACCCACATTCAACAGATACGCATCATCTCCTAACAATGCCTCTCTGGGAATCAAAGCCTTTAACTCACAGATCTATGACTGACAGTCTAAACGATAGCACCCATACGGTGTACAATGCTGAGACTAAATCTGAATATAATGTAGGCAGGTTGGTTGATTAAAATGTGTCAGAGTGTGTTCATTAGTTGTCAAAAGCTTAGCACTCTAGTGTGGGATGATGGTAATGGAGTAGGTTGGGCATATGTTGACTGGTGTAAGTGATATATTGGAAATCTCCATACTTTCCTTTCACATTTTCTGTGAACCCAATATTTCCCCTGTCCACAAGCCTTAGTAAATTCAGAGATTATGGTGGACCATCTTAGGCTTGTATCAAGCTGCCTCCCAGTGCAACCCCATGACTTGGACAGGCAGTGGGCTATGCCTTGGATACCTTGCATTCGGGAACTCACCCATCTCTAACTGGCATGGAAGGTAGGATGCATTGACAAAGAAATTCTCATAGCTTAAGTGCCTTGGGATTCTGCACCAGTGATAAATGGGAAGTTCTTGTCTGATGAAGACTCCAAACTCATTTCTGGTCTAAAGTGGTTACTTGAATAAAGATGGAATCAAAGTCAAAATACACAGAAGCAAACAGAGATGGATAGATGGAGGCCTGGGCAAGAACAAGGTTAGTATTCAAGAGGGATACCCAATTTTACCAAGGTACAGACAAGGAGACCCAGAGAGTTCAGCTTCTTGTTCACGCACACTGGGTCTAGAGAGCTATCTATTGCTAGCTGAAGAATACAATGTGGAATTACCACAGATATAAGGTCCACTCTGCCTCCCACCTTAGTGCCTTGACCAGCCCTGTAACCTTCCTGAAAGGTCATGACGCATAGACATGCCGCACAGGGGTCAATCTATTTCTTTCTGTACAGTAGGTCCTCAGGACCATAGGACCTAGAACATCAGAGCACATCTATCTCTGTGGCTTTGTTTTGAATCCATGGCTCCTTTACTGTATTTTGCAAACGTTTATTTATTAGATGGTTTATGGAGGGCAGAATCCTGGCCTCCCAGTGATGGCCTGATTCTCACAATCTGTAATATTACTTTAAATGTTAAAGAAATCTTTCAAGGTGAGACTGGGCGGGAATAGTCTCATCACAGGACTTCTACAAAGAGTCACAAGAAGACAAGTAATGATGAAATCAAAGAACTATAGTGCTTCAGGTGAGAAATATTCAGCTCATCTGTGCTGATGCTGGCATATGGGAGATGAGTCATTGGCCAAGAAGCATAGACAACTTCTAGTGAGTCCTACCTTGGACTTCTAGCCTCCATAATTAGAAGATAGTGTGTGTGTTTTTCTGTCTCTGTCTCTGTTTCTCTCTCCCTGTGTTAAGGTGCCAAGTTTACAGAAATTCATACAAATGTACTGTTGGATAGTGGCTGTCTTGGGTCCTTGGGCAACTCTTGGTCAGGTAACTGGGAAATGCCAAATTGGCATGACAGCTTTATGATGAAACTCTAGTTTGGGTCAGGCCTGGTGGCCATGTGAGCTTATAGTTCTAGCATGCAGGAAGCTAAGACAGGGGGTTTGTTTGTGAGGTTAAGACAAACCCATGCTACACAGTCAAGTCCTGCATTAGAGTACAAATAACCAGAAAATCATACAGTTTCTTACATGGGAGATTTGAGCTCCTTCCCCTCAGCAGACATGGCAATATATTCTTACGTTCTATTGATTGAAAAACATGACTCTTTATTTGTTAAAGATCCACTCTGGCTACAGGGGAAAGTATAGGTTAGATGTCTATTTCAAAGTAAGTGTTTATATTCTCACTTGAATTTGGAGGCAGGATTGTTTATGCAGCTCTTAATATAGCTGCTTGGACTTTCCAAAGTGTTTTTAGAATTTTCTCATGTAAGGTACCATTCAATGATGCAACAGTATCATTAAAATAATTATAAACTCCTCAGAGGAGGCACTTTTTCCAAGAAGGAAGTTACAGTGTTCAAAGAGCTAAGTGTGACCTCTGCACCACTACATCAGAGAGAAAGCTTGTTGGCTCACTCTCTTCTCCACCTTCATAATTTTTTCTTTACCCCATTGGCACTCATTCAGTGGTGACAGCGTTGTATGTCCCATTCCATTGTCTACTCTTGATGACCTGAGAAATAAGTCACCTAATCTTGTGGTTTACAGATAAACATTTACTCACATCATTTAGAGTATAATACTTATATTCAGAGAACATAAAAACCAGACATTTCCCAGTGAACTAAGTAATAATGAAACCTTTCTAATGTCGTCACTTTAACAGTTTTGTTGTTTTGGATCACTTCCCTATCAGTAGCATGTTAAAAATATTAAAGACACATATGATGCTGTTTTCAGCTTTTTAGAATTACATCAAAAGGTCCCCCAATTATCAGAGCTTGAAAATAAGGGAGATAAGATTGACCTTAAAGTGTATGTGTGTATGTGTGTGTGTGTGTGTGTGTGTGTGTGTGCATGTGTGTATCTGTGTGTGTATGCATGCATGCATGTGAGCATGTTCATGTATGTGCTGGTGCATAGATGTGTTTGGGTACATATGTACCCTGTGTTAGTGGAGGCTAGAGATCATCCTCTGGTATTATTCCTGAAGAGCTAGCTCTCCACCCTGGGTTTTTGAGACAGTTTCTAGTTTGCTTGGGTGTTTCACATTTGTCACAGCTGGATGGCCAGAGGTTACTGCAGGTAACCCCTTCTCGCTGTCCTTCCAGTGGTGGGATTACCAAGTGTGCACCTTCGTGTGAGGCTTTTTATGTGAGTCTGGGGACTTGAACTCAGGTCCTCATTCTTCTGTGGCAAGAGTTTTACCAGATGCACTATCTTTCCCCCTCCTTGATCTTAAATTTTAATTTTAATTCAGTTAGCCTTTGTAGCAGAGTCTGGTCCAGAACATCACTCTTTTTTAAAGATGGAGGGTTCCAGAACATGGGATTTAGAGTAACCTAATTAGTTGAACATTCCCATAAATGGATAAACACACAGATAGACAGGCATGTAGATGGACATGCACACAGACAGACATGTACAGAAATGGACATGTGCACAAACCGATCTGCACATAGAAGAGGTTTGCTTTAGGATGAAGACGATAAAAATAAGACTTCAGAGGTTAGAATTTCCCATCTAATTGATGTCCCCAGATTAGAAGCTAGAAGCAGGCACTGGCAGCCAATAAAATCCAAATAGTCTAGTTGCTTTCAGGAGATCTGTGAAATGGCTATCCCTACTCTCATTCTTGTTTCCCAAGTAATGTTCTGATATTTACTTAGCTTCCCATGTTGCAGTGGGAGAATAGGTCTCTGTGATGTTATTTACCACATAGAAGAGCTGGAGTTCCTGTGGAACTCAGGCTTGAGTCTCCAAGTGACAGCATTGGATAGGTGAGAGCACAGGGCCAGTGTTCTACCTTGTCTCTTGACGGTGAGAAATCCCTCAGGACCATGGAGTCTACTGCTAGGCAGGAAGTCATATTCTATCAGGTAATTATAGTTGTCTATCTGCACATCTGTCAAGTACTCAGCCTTGGGCATTAGGTTAGAGATGTGCTGTTCAAATGGGATTGGAGAGCTCTGTGGCTATACCAGCATTTGCATTTTGGCTCTGCTGGTCACTGTCCTGATAGTTTGTTGTTGTTGTTTTGGTTTGGTTTGTTTGTTGTTTGTTTTTTAGACATGATACAAGTTAGCATCTTTTGGGAAGTGAGAGCCTCAATTGAGAAAATGTCCCATGAGACTGGAGTGTAGACAAACCTGTGGAACATTTTCTTGATTAGTGATTGATATGGGAGGGGATAATTCACTATGGATGGTACAATCCCTAGGAAGGTAGACCTAAGCTGTGTAAGAAAGCAAGCTGGGGCTGGAGAGATGACTCAGAGGTTAAGAGCACTGACGGCTCTTCCAGAGGTCCCGAGTTCAAATCCCAGCAACCACATGGTGGCTCACAACCATCCATAATGGGATCTGATGTCCTCTTCTGGTGTGTGTCTGAAGACTACAGCATACTCATATAAATAAAAATAAATAAATCTTTAAAAAAAGGAAGCAAGCTGAATAAACTATGAGGTGAAAGCCAGCAAGCAGCATTCCTCTAAGGCTTCTGCCTTAGAGTTCCCGCCTTCCTTAGGTTCCCGCCTTTGAGTTCTCGCTCAGACTTCCCTCAGTGATGGAGTGTGATGTAGAAAGGTAAGCTAAAATAAACCCTTTCTTTCTAAAGTTGCTTTTGGTTTAATCCTAGCAACAGAAACCCCAACTTAGATACTTACTTTATTCTGGGCCTGTAAGCTGAACTTTACCCTGCTCTGTTTTATTTATCATTAAACATTGTTTCCAAGCAGTAGGTGTCCAAATATTTACAGTTACAATTATTATTTCAATAAGCTAATGGCATCATAAAATATTGCAAGCAGTTAACAAACAATTGATTTATTTATCTATGTGAAAGATTGATTAAGGCCTTCTGTGTCCCAGGCACTATGTTGTGTCTTCCTGGGAAAAGAATAGTTTAGCAGAGCACACAGAGCTGCCTGAGGCTGGATTATTCTTGCTGCCTTCTTGATTTTATGTGCTTTTCACATCTAATTAGGAAACAAGCAGGTAAGTAAAAACTCATTTTAAACCCATTTGAAATGTAAGCAAATTACTTTCATTGAACTGAACTTAAGGCAGACTCAATTAATCAACTTTAAATTATGGGTTAAAAAAAATCAATATAAAATTTCTTTGTTTGCATTCAAGAGTTACTCTGAACTGATACTCGGCATGTGCAGACGGTTAACTATAACATTTTTGAAATTAATTTTTACAACTCGCATGTGTCAAGAAATTTGTTTCTATAGTCGTTATTTTTCTTTTGAAATTAATATGCTAAGGGGTATATTTAATGTTCCATGGAAATATTGACTTTATGCAAAATAGGCAAAACTAATTTGCATATGTTAATTTGTATGTGTTGCCCGTCTCATTAGACAGGAACGTGTTTCCCTTGGATCGCATGATACTTCTTGACTGTGTGTTGTAATGAACAGATGTGGTTATCTTTTCAAATTTAACCTCTTAGATTACAGACATCTAATTCAGTTGACTTATGGCACTCCATTCATTTAGGGTTAAAGCATGGCTTTGCAGTTATTGATGTTGCAGTGAGAATGATAGTTTCCATACATGTTGACCAAAGTCCACGAATCAGGAGAGGTGGTGAGCTTCAGATTCTAGACGAAACTCAGGTGTGATCAGCATGTCCAGAGGACGTGATCTCCAGGGTGTTGTTTACAAGGAAGACCAAGTAGCCTTTGAAGAAAGGCTGAGGACCAGGAAAGGTGGCCCCAAAGCTGTCACTAATGAGCATGTCTTTGAAGGAGAAGGAGGAGTTGACACCCTGGTGAGCTGGGGGTGTGGCCTGGCAACAGTAACCCCCCCACCTCCCCCCAGAGCCATGATGTGAATTGGGGACTTTGTGTGTAAGAGGGAAAGAGGTCAGCATACAGCCAGTAGCAGGTTTTGGAAGTCTGGTCAGCAAGCAAGGCCATTATCTTCACTTTGTAACAAGAGTAGAGCCTCAGAGTGGTGAGGGTTTATTTAGGTTTATTTATTTAGGTTTATTTAGGGTCTCAAGAAGCCAGGGGTCAGCCTAGACAAAATGCAAAAACGACTGGTGTCCCGATTTGGTACAAAACAAAGGTATTTATATTTCTGATTGCATTTCTCTGCCCCATAGCTCCTCCTTGAATTGAGTCATTGACTGAGTTCTTCAGGGAGGTATAATCTTTGCCTTCTCCCCAATTTTCCCATCTTGTTGGTTCATGATATACAGGCTTATATAATGAATATCCTGGGACTTGAGATTCTCTCATTTACTAATACTTGTGCTAACACTCTCTGATTGCCTGTAACATTTCAACCCTAAGAGGAACTCAGAGCATGGAGACAAGGAGGCAGGAGCTACCAGCTAGGACAGACAGGGGCATAGAGCCTCCTATTTATGTGTGGTTCTGTAATGAGCTCTAAATGTACTTCATAATGAAAACAGGACACACAATTTTTTTTTTTTTACAAAGGTAAGACACGGCAGATATCCACATGGCTCTCAAGAGATAACCTGATGAGGAATTTTATAGGGAGACAGAATTACCGACAGAGTGGAAAAGGCTGGCTGCCCTGATGGATGTATCTGATGACCTGCATTTCTCACCCTGACCCATTGTGAGCCAGACAACTGCTTTAAAGAGCTACACATGTTTTCTTGGCTGTGTGGGCCTTCTGTGCAGCCATGCCACTCATCTCCTGAGATGAGTTGTCAGGCTGGATGGAGGGCTCTGCCTGTAGTCGCTGTTCTCACCCCAGACTCCTGAGCAAAGGTTTGATTGAAAGGTTTAAACTTGTGACTCAAACCTTGCTGTGTGATGCTGTTTTGCCTGGGGTACCTTAAGCCATATATATGCTAACAGCACCAGTATCCACTCGGGAGAGATAGAGGAAAACTTTTCCTGTTAGGGCACCAAAACCACATGTTTAGGACGGTGTTTGAAAGCAAGGGAGAGGGGTCTCAGGGAGAGGGGGTCAGAGTGAAACCGTCCCATGTCTGTGGAGTAGCTCCTCTGTCCAGCCCCATGCAGAGAATGATGGTGACTCCTTGACAGCACTCCCTGTGACGAGATCTCTACCCGTGGAAGTTTATCCTCTTAGACTGCAGTGTCCGTCCAGGTGGGACAAATGTGGTATTTAGTACCACGTGACCCAGTTTAAATGCTTTTAGCTGCGCATCATTTCTCCCTCTTCTGGTCTCCCTTGAGCACTCCAGCTGCGGCTCCACATCTGTCATCTTACGTTTAGAATTATGAAAACTTCTCTTCAGCTCCTTCTCTCTCCTCACAAATGACAGCTGGTGTCGACTTGGATCACGACTTAATTTGTCTGTCTCATTACTACACACAGACCTCTCTCATTGCTAGGGATGGAGGCTGGTTGTGTACAATGCTAAATCTAAAATGCTGGATGTAAATCCAGGACTCACTCTGTCTCCCCCTGGTTATGGGGGACACTGGGGTGGTGGCCTGGCACCAGTGAAGCAGGTTTTCAAGAGCATCAGGTCCCAGCACTCTTCACATGTTTGCTCTGCATTCCTTGTTACCCCCAGGTTTGCAAAATGACTTCTGTCCTCTGTCATCACACCCACCTCCCACATAGCGAGGACACATAGGCCAGTGCCTGTGTTCTTTTTATTACAGCATGTGGATCCTTTACCCAAGATGTTTGAGGCTAGAGGTATTTCAGATTTAGTTTGTTTTAGATTTTAGAATATGTGTATATTTTGATAATTTAAGTTTTTGCATTTGCTGTGTGTGTGTGTGTGTGTGTGTGTGTGTATGTGTGTGTGTGTATGTGTGTGTGTGAAGGCCAGAGAGTTCATGTTGTCTTCTACTATCTTATTTTTAAATTGCATTTATGTATGTATGTATGTATGTATGTATGTATATATGCATGCATGTTTTATGTAAATGTATGCAGTGTGTGTGTGTGTATGTGTGTGTGTGTGTGAATGTCAGTGGACAGCTTGTAGGAGTGGGATCTCTCTTTCTACCGTGTGGGAGTCCTGAGGATCGAACTCAGGTTGTTACTCTTGGTAGCAAACATCTCTAACCAATGAGCCATCCTGTCAGCCCTCCATCTGATCTTTCTAGATAGGGCTCTTCACTGAACCCAGAGTTCACTAATTGACTAGATTGGTTGGCCAGTGAGCTCTGCTCTGAGAATCCACCTGTCTTTGCTTCTGTAGCACTTAGATTATAGAAGTGTGTGACCACACCTAGTTTTTATGTGGTACTGCATATCTGAATTCAGGTTCTAATATTTCAGAGTCAGGTCCTTTTACCAGTTGATCCACCTGCCCTGTCAAATTTTCAATAATGTCTTTATATCCTAGAGTAGGGACTAAACAAAATCAAAATCAAACCAAGCCAAACAGTACCGTGAGTAATACACATAGAACCAGACTTTGTTTGGGGGGAATTGTGAGGAGCCTGCTGTTGTCATATGGGCCTGAAACACATAGCATGTTATTGCTGTTTGACGGTGTGCATGTGTGTGTATGCAGGGGTGATCTGGAGTTATTCAGAAAAGATATATTGCAGTCATAGAGGCCTGCGGGGGGTGGGGGGTTGCTCTTTCATCCAGAAAAATGACCACATTGTTTTAAGTCTGTACTTGAACTGTGACCTGTCACATAGATCTGGTGTGAAATTGTGTACTCATGTTACATTAGTTTATGGTTTAAAAAGCACTACAGTGTCCAACATTTATTAGAACATTGGCTTTGTTTGAAGGTCATAAAGAGGAGGTTTCAGCAGAAGTGTGGCACATGACCATCCTCCATGATGGGCCCCCCTCAACTGCAGAAAGGAAGTGTTCACTGTTGCTACTGCTTTATTTATTTGTACGATTTTACATGTGTTTATAGCGTGTGCATGGAGGCACATGTATGTGTGGGTACCTTTACATATATGTGTGTATGTATACCTGTGTGTGGATGGCAAAGGTTTGTGTAGGGTGTGTTCCTTGGTTGTTCTCCATGTTTTACTTTGAGTCATGGTCACTTCCTTGAACTCAGAACTGACTTCTTCATCTAAACTAGCTCATCATCTTATCTAGGGATCGTTATCATCTCCGCCTCCCCAGCCCTGGGTTGCCGGTGTGCTGACACACCCGCTTCATTTCTATGCTGGGGATCTGACCTGGGTCTCACAGTAGTTGCAGTAAGTGCTCCACCCACCACCATCTTCCTAACTCCTTTGTGCGATTTCTTTTTAAAAGGATATATGGCCGACTGCAACAAAGATGCATTTGTCTTGGTGAAGAAGGAAGGAAAACACCACGCGGGCTTCTAGCATTGGGTATCGCATTCCTACACACATGTGACTCGAATAAGCTCGTGCAGCCTGAATGACAAGCTTTCCCGTTGTTGTACACAGGCAGTACCGAGGGCCCGGTGCGTCCTGGCAAGTCAGGACAGCGGCAGCAGAGACCTTGTGCACACTTCTCAGCACCTCTTTCTGTAACAACCAACACCAACATGTGAAGGGCTTTCTTGCCGATTTCGCATCCCAGGACTAAAAGGCTGTCTGTACCAAGAGGAGTTAGCAATGAATGGGGCTTTCTCTCACAGCTTCCCTCTATCCAAATAAAAACGCAAGCAACACAGCCAGATAAAACATATTAAGTCAGAAAAACATGTGAGTCAAAAAGAAAGTAATGCGAAAAGCTATGGTATGAGCCCGCACTGAAGCTGAAATTCATTTACAAATATGTACTGTTAGGACCTTTTCACTCCGGGGAGCAAGATGCAAGTGAAATTCTCTATCAGTTATCAGGCAGGGGACAGAATCCTGCTTAGTGTCTACAGCTCAAAGACAAGTCACTCAGGAGATAGTGCATTCTTCTCAAACCTGGGAAGTTTAGTAGGGAGGAGAGAAAGCCTGTTCATAGTCAGAATATCTAAGGACAGCTACAGATATGAGAAGTTTGGATTATAGGAATCCAAGAAATGGAGCAAATTCATAGTGATCTGAAGGGGTTCATAGGGCCAGGAACACTTACAGGATGGGGTATAAATGATGTAATATAAATATAATAATATTGATTATTATTAATTATTTTAACCAAACAATAAGTTATTAATAAATAAACAATAAATTATTTTAAAATAAATTATTATTATTATTATTAATTATTTACCATGACACAGGTTAAAGTTATTTGGGAAGAGGAACCTCAGCTGAAACAAAATTGACCATTGACAAATGCAAATTCATTGGGCATTTTCTTGATTAATGATTGATGTAGGAGGGCCCAGACCATTGTGGGTGGTGCCATTCCTAGGCTGATTGTCCTGGGTATATAAGAAAGCAAACTGAAGAAGTCACAAGGAGCAAGCCAGTGAGCAGTGTTCATCTGTGGTGTCCCCTTCAGTCCTGCCTCCAGGTTCTTGCCTTGAGTTCCTACCCATGATGGACTATAATCTATGACGTGAAATAAACCCAGTCATCCTCAAGTAACTTTTGGCCCTGCTATTTATTACTGCAGTAGAATTTTAAACTAAGATAGGGGGCCACAAGCACGGGAAGAGTTGGGTCGTAGGAGGAAATTGAAAAGTTCAGAGATGGCTGAATCATCTGGATGGTATCAGGCAGATGAAGTTGGAACCGTTGTTTCTGGAGATTACCAGGCATGCCATATAATAATGATGGCTTCATATGGAATAGAAACAGCATGCCAATTACAAGAATTAAATAAAGTGTATTCATGGCCTTAAGCCCCTGTGTTCATGCTTTTCATGTGGCAGTGTGGAAACTGTACACACTGGTTTTAACTTCTGTCTTGGGCTTTTTTGACTCTGTAGACAGGACATGGCTAGAAGATAGAAAGCATGTTGCTTCAGATCTTTAATCATGGCAAATCAGAACTCTCATCAGTGAGCTCTAGCACTCCAAGGGAATGTGTGCACACACCAATCAATCAAGTTCAAGACTTGGGATGGGTGTGCAGTGCTGGCAAATGCACCAATGGGGGGAACTTGCCTGGCTTCTTGGTGACACTTGGTGCCTGTCTCATATGACGCAGGATCTGACTGGGACTGAAGACCAAATTACTGCAGCGTGGTCACTGAATAAGTTACCCAGAGCTCTGGCTGAACTGGCTCATAGACTTGAATCCTGGGGACCAGGGGCCTGAGTTCAGTGTGTTTACTCTTTGGTCCAAACCATAGTCTGTAGGAACACAAGGGAAATTTGGAGTAGTGAGCTGCTCTTGGTAGTATTGATGTGGTAGGCCACTGAAATTTTATAAACTGGGGGTTTGGGATGCAGTTCCAAGTTGGTAGAGTGCTGGTTGGCACAAAGCCTTGGTTTAGTCCCTAATACCATAGAGACTATGTGGTGATATGTTCAATTCAAGGTCATTCTCTGCTACTTAGTACATTTGAGGCTAGCTTGAGATAAGTGAGACTCTGTCCAACAAAACAAAACAAAACACAAAGCAAAACAAACCCCCAACCAATGAACCAACCAACCAATGAACCAACTAACCAACCAACCAACCAACCAACCAAAAAATACCCTAAGTTAAATTACAAGTGCATGAGCACATGTACTCACAGAGCAGAGTCAGGAGGCCTGGCAGGTATTCACAGCCTTAGAATCTCCCTGGGCTTCCATCTTGTGTGGTAAGCTTTTACATCATGGATTTTAATATAGATTGACAGTGGAGGAACTTTGAGCATGGTACCCAGGACTCAGTGAATACTTTCCTTCTCTTTCCTCTTCCTTCTCTCTGCCAAAAGCAATTATTTTTAAATGAGACTTATACAAAAAAAGCAAACCTGTGCATGGTGCTTAGTATGTACATTATCTCAATTAATCTTTATAGTAATCCTGTGAATTATTAGTTTTCCCTCAGTTTATCTCCATAGACGCTTAGAAGTTACAGTCATTTGCTTGAGGACACAAAACTGCCAAGAGGAGAATGAGAGATTTAATACAGGGCTGCTGACCAGTAATTGCAGATAATTATGACTGTATTCTGAAGATGAATGCTATAAGCAGGTTTACATTAACCTTTATTTCCAGTGCTATTTGGGTATGTGGAGTGGGATGAGAATGTAAGAAACAATGAATGTGAAATTTTAATCCTTTAAAAGAAAAGTATACTATTATTGCAGAATAAACTACTTTGCTTAAAATACAAGGTATTTTATATAACAGTTAATTAATAATAAACCATGATCGACATGACAGGAAGACCTTGCATTATCTTAGATGAGTTGAAGCATATTTAGATATTGATTACCTTCCAGACAGGACAAGCCATGTACAAAGAATGAGTAATTAAGCAGTGTACTGGGCAGACAGGAAAGAGGTCTGACCTAAAGGTGAAGAGTGAGGATAGTTAAAATGGACGGTTTATCCTCTCTGTCTCTCTGTCTCTGTCTCTGTCTCTCTCTCTCTCCCCATATGTGTATGTACACACATGCACACGCCCACACAGGTTCCTATGCACATGTATGTATGCATGTGTATAAGCCAGGGGTGAATACTAAGCATCTCCTCAGTGACTAGTCACTTTAAGTTTTGAGACAGAGTCTCTCACTGAACCTTGAGTTCTCAAATTTTATCAGACAGTGTTGAGTTTGGGTCTTTTGCTGTGTATTGTAATGCTAAGTGCATGCCCCCAAGACCTGCGTGCCCAGAGACTAAAGAATCTGAATGTCACCTAAGTGACACTGTGTGACCTTGCCCCATGTTATTTCTGATTGGTAAATAAAGTTGGCTACAGCCTATAGATGGGCAGAATTTACATAGGCAGGGTTTAGGGTTTCCAGGCTTGGGGTCAGAGGGGACCATGAGGAGAGGAGAAGAAGGTGAAGGAGGAAGAAGAAGACACCATTGGTTAGGGGTCAAGAAAGCATAGCCCCAAGGGCTGGACAATTGGAGTTAAGAGCATTCCAGATGAAACATAGTAAGTAATCAATCAGTTATTGATAGGAAATAGACGTTAATAGCATAGAGGGTAGATGTCTGCCCAGCTCTAGTGTTGATTAAGGCTTATTGTAAATATAAAGGTGGTGTGTGTCTTTTATCTGGGAACTAAATGGTCAAGGGCAGGGTAGAAACTCTGGATTAGGATTAAAAATTTCTGGCCGGTGAGCTAGAAGGATCCTCTTGTCTCTGCTTACCTAGCTATAGGATTAGAAATGTTCATGGATGCACCTGGCTTTGGACATAGGTCTGGGTGTCTGAGCTCAGGGCCCCAAGCACTATATCCACTGAGCCATGTCCCTGATGGGTAATCTTTAAGATGGCTTTTGATATTTGGAGATAAGCAGGACGGTTGCTGGTGGTAGAGAGACTGGGATGACAGTGAAGAGAAACGTTAACTTACAGTTGGAGATGTGGATGGAAAGAGCTGGAAAGGGTTTCCTCCTCAGCTTTACAGTGAGTGAAAGCTGGGCAAACAGCGAGCTGACGGAAGAGCTCAAGTACAATAAAAGACAGCATTAACTCTCAGCATTAACTTGCCCCCTACTTTCCAGTAACCTCACAGGGTTACAGAATTTTGAATGGTCTCTCCACAAAGAAATAATAGATGTACAAAAGGACAAATGAGAAGTTAACTTCAAAGTTGCAAATTTGAGAACTCGAGGTTGCGTGAGAGATGCTGTCTCAAAAATTGGGTGACTAGCCACTGAGGAGATGATGAATATTCACCCTTGGGTTGTACACATACATACTTACGTGTGCATGGGAACCTGTGCGGGCATCTGCACATGTGCGTGCATGCACACACATGTAGTATAAACCTACAATTGTTTACATCTATCCAAATATTACACAATTTCATACAATCTCTAGGCATATCTGCACTCAGGAACCCCTGTGTGGGTAGAGGATGCATGAAGAAGCATGAGTTTTGGTCTTGGACTTGTGAGGTTTTTTTTTTTTATTAGATATTTTCTTTATTTACATTTCAAATGTTATCCCCTTTCCTTGTTTCGCCTCCAAAAACCCCCTATCCCATTGCTCCTCCCCCTGCTCACTAACCCACTTACTCCTGCTTCCCTGTCCTGGCATTCCCCAACACTGGGGCAATGAGCCTTCACAGGACCTCTTCTCCCTTTGATATCCAAAAAGGCCATCCTCTGCTACATATGCAGCTCGAGATGTGGGTCCCTCCATATGTACTCTTTGGTTGGTGGTTTAGTCCCTGGGAGCTCTAGGGCTATTGGTTAGTTCATGTTGTTCCTCCTATGGGGCTGCAAACCCCTTCAACTTCTTGGGTTCTTTCTTTAGCTCCTCCATTAGGGACCCTGTGCTCACTCCAATGGTTGGCTGAGAGCATCCACCTCTGTATTTGTCAGGCACTGGCAGAGCCTCTCAGGAGACAGCTATATCAGGCTCCTGTCAGCAAACACTTGTTGGCATCCACAATAGTGTCTGGGTTTGGTGACTGTATATGGGATGGATCCTCAGGTAAGGCAGTCTCTGGATGGCCTTTCCTTCAGTCTCTGCTCCACACTTTGTACCTCCTCCCATGGGGATTTTGTTCCTCCTTCTAAGATGGACCAAAGAATCCATACTTTATTCTTCCTGCTTCTTGAGCTTCACATGGTCTGTGAATTATATCTTGGGTATTCTGAGCTTCTGGGCTAATATCTACTTATCAGTGAGTGCATACCACTGCTACACACCATATCAGTGTGTGTTCAGTTGTAGTTGGGTTACCTCACTCAGGATGATATTTTCTAGTTCCATCCATTTTCCTAAGAATTTCATGAATTCATTGTTTTTAATAGCTGAGTAGTACTCCGTTGTGTAAATGTACCACATTTTCTGTATCCATTCCTCTGTAGAGGGACATCTGGGTTCCTTTCATCTTCTGGCTATTATAAATAAGGCTGCTATGAACATAGTGGAGCATGTGTCCTTATTACATGTTGAAGCATCTTCTGGGTATATGCCTAGGAGTGGTATAGCTGGGTCCTCAGGTATGACTATGTCCAATTTTCTGAGGACTCAATGAACTGATTACCAGAAGGGTTGTACCAGCTTGCAATCCCACCAGAAATGGAGGAGTGTTCTTCTTTCTCTACATCCTTGACAGCATCTGCTGTCCCCTGAGTTTTTGATCTTAGCCATTCTGACTGGTGTGAGGTGGAATCTCAGGGTTGTTTTGATTTGCATTTCCCTGATGACTAAGGATGTTGAACATTTCTTTAGGTGCTTCTCAGTCATTTGGTATTCCTCAGTTGAGAATTCTTTGCTTAGCTCTGTACCCCATTTTTTAATAGGGTTATTTGGTTCTCTTGAGTCTAAATTCTTGAGTTCTTTGTATATATTGGATACTAGCCCTCTATCAGATGTAGGATTGGTAAAGATCGTTTCCCAATCTTTTGGTTGCCATTTTGTCCTATTGACAGTGTCCTTTTGCCTTATTTATATATTGCTTTGAAATTTTATGAGGTCCCATTTGTCAATTCTTGATCTTAGAGCATAAGTCATTGGTGTTCTGTTCAGGAAATTTTCCCCTGTGCCCAGGTGCTGGAGGCTCTTCCCCACTTTCTTTTCATTTAGTTTCAGTGTATTTGATTTTATATGGAGGTCCTTGATCCATGTGGACTTGAGCTTTGTACAAGGAGATAAGAATGGATCGATTTGCATTCTTCTACATGCTAACCACCAGTTGAATCAGCACCATTTGTTGAAAATGCTGTCTTTTTTCCACTGGATGGTTTTAGCTCCTTTGTTAAAGATCACGTGACCATAGATGTGTGGGTTCATTTCTTGGTCTTCAGTTCTATTCCATTGATCTACCTGCCTGTCACTGTACCAATACCATGCAGTTTTTATAACTATTGCTCTGTAGTATAACTTGAGGTCAGGGATGGTTATTCCGCCAGAGGTTCTTTTATTGTTGAGAATAGTTTTCGCTATCCTGGGTTTTTTGTTATTCCAGATGAATTTGTAAATTGCTCTTCCTAACTCTATGAAGAATTGAGTTTGGATTTTGATGGGGATTGCACTGAATCTGTATATTGCTTTAGGCAAGATGGCCATTTTTACTATATTAACCCTGCCAATCCATGAGCATGGGTGATATTTCCATCTTCTGAGATCTCTTCAAGTTCTTTCTTCAGAGACTTGAAGTTCTTGCCATACAGATCTTTCACTTGCTTAGTTAGAGTCACACCAAGGTATTTTATATTATTTGTGACTATTGTGAAGGGTGTTGTTTCCCTAATTTCTCTCTCAGCCTGTTTATCCTTTGAGTAGAGGAAGGCCACTGATTTGCTTTGGTCCTAACTTCAACACCTTGTTACTTCTCTGTCCTTGTGCTCGTAGCTTGCTCCCTGTCCTGGCAGCTGGTAACTCTACAAGGGTGAGTCTCATGATAGCATCTTGGAGATCGATGACACTATACATGGTTAATTTATCCTTTTCTAGATTGAAGAATATTGTATCTTACAACAAAGAACAGGAAAGTTATGCCTGTGACCATGGCAGTTTGTTAGCCTGGCTTCCAAGCGCTCAGTGTGGTCCACACAGAGTCAACTTGAAGAAGCCTGCCAGGACCCTGCAATCAGCCATTTAATCTGCAAGGTGGTAGGCAGTATTTCTCCTCTGAGTTCATTCTTTTTATAGCTTATGACACATTCGGCAATTACGATTCTGAAAAAATATGAATTTTTAAGTGTGCTAGTATTGCTGATTTGGGGTTTATGCTGTAACAGCCTCCAGATAAGGTTAGGCTTTATTTGGCAATGTTCACCACTTCTTGTCAATCAGCACACAGGATCCAATCGACTGGATTTCATCACAGTAGCTGTCTCTTGTGCAATTTATTACTGAGTTGCTTAGAATTCTTTCCCCAGCCTCTTTTTCTACTTCTTCCCTGACACGCCTTCGTGAAAGAGAGAAATATCTATGACTACTATAAAATTGATTGGTAAACATATTTGGGTAAAAATATGAGTTTTCAAAAACAGTTTCCACCGTTTTTTTATTCCCTGGAACACAACTCAGCTGTGTTACCAGATGACAAGTTACCTCATATTGGGGTTAGACTAAATGTGAGGACTGTCAGCTATCCTTTATGGGCTTATAAGAACCTAAAGTTTGGTTAGCTTCTGGAACATGTTTAGCTATAAAACATCCATTAAGAAGGGAAAGGACTATATAAAGACTGATCTCAACCTTTTTGGACACTGGCAGAGGCTGAAAGAAGCAGAGGCCACAGAGTCAGTTTTCCTTAAAGGTGAGCATAGTGTTCTTAGTCCTCTGAGACTAAGACTATTTTTCTCTCTATATATACTATAATAACTATATTTCTAGGAACCGTATCCTGCCTGATAGCAGCAGAATAACGGAGGAATCTATGCATTAGACAACCTGGAATGCATTCAACAGCACTCCAGTTGGTTCTCTAGAATTAATAAAACCGAGCAAAGATTGAGGATGAGTTCAAGAGAATTGCTTCTCAAACTGGCAAACTGCACTGCGAAGAAGTAATTATAGGCCTCCTACCCGATTTAACACATTTCACAAGAAATGTTAAATGAAGCATCTCCCTCCTCCCAAACATGTTCTCTCTTCTTGGATATTTTTTTTTCCTACAGAAAAGCATAGAGAGAAAGACAACAGGTACTCATCTCCCCCTCCCTGGACTTCATAAATACTTGTGTTAAGTTCTTTCTGCTCCAGATTGTTTTAAAATAAAAAGAATAAAATATCCTAGATAACTGGACCTTTTGCTCTCTCTCCTTCCTCTGGAGAAATCTCGGTGGTAAACTTGGTGTGCTGCCTGTCTCCAAGTACATAATCGCTAAGCTGATCTGCATCTTTTATGGGACCCATGATAAGTGCTACAAAGCAAACCAGAGGTCGGGCTGTTGCAGGCTTACTGAATGATAATTATTTCCTAATACATGGATTATAAACCCTGCCCACTCCCTAGATATAGTCAAGCTGTGTTAATTTTCAATTATGCATATTATAGATTGGCAGAGACAATTATGTTAATTTATGGCTTTTCCTGAGGTTTTTAATATTTTAACCCAGAAGTCACAGATCATTTCCAGGGACATAGATTAAGCTGGTTAATTAGGAACTTTTCCTAGAAGTAATTCTTTAAGGAGGAAGAATCAAAGCTATGGAGACTTGGTAGCTTGTCTCCTTGCAAGCTGTGATGTGAGAACAAACTGGCGATTGAATCACTTATGGACCTAACCAAGCCGTGATTATATGTTTTTCTCTGCTGCTGGCTTGAATGAATATTCTCCAAAGGAGTCTTTGGAAAATGGAAGGTGTTTACTCTGAATTACCCCAGGCTATCCCTGAGCTTTTATGGGATGACACTACCTATACTAAACATTCCAAATACATTAGTAATCTGAAGAGTCCCCCGTGCAAAAGTCCTCCAGATTGCTATTTCAGAATGTTCCCAGTCAGGCTGAGCTTTGGAGGTCCAAGACTCTCTTAGTGAGAGCTCCAAGGCCCCATCAGGGAGCTGCACTTTGAGCGTCCAGTCCCCCTGGTCTCCTTGGTGCTTTATGAGTCCAGCAGGTGTTTCCTAGTTACAAGGTCACTTGAACTTCCCTTGCTGTAGAACACACATGTATGTGTACATATGCATGCAGGCACACACACACACACACAAACACACACACACACACCTGTAAAGATCTTGACAGGCAATATTGAGTAACTCTAGTATTGGGAAGGTAAATAAACAGGGGCCAAGGCCATGATCACTTCAGTGCAGGGTGTGAAGTATTTGAGAGGGACAGTAGGGAACTTTCTGAAATATGGTTGGAACTAGGGAGATTCTAGTGTCCTATAGCAAGGGAGAAAGAATATGAGGTTAGGAATATAAGGAGGTGGGGAGATCTGGGAAGATTTAGGGGCGAATGAAAGAATACAATCCAAATATATTGCATGAAGAAAGTAAAGTAATAAATATTTGTAATAAAAATGATTAAATAAATAAATCCAAGGGTGCTGGCATGTATTACATACATGTGCATGCACTTTCTTACCAGTTCAAAACAAAACAATAACCAACAAGACAAAAAACATCAAGTCATAACAAAACAATAATTTGTTCTCCAATGTAGTGATATTGGGTATATCAACCACACTCCAGAATAGGTCTCATGCTCAGGAGTAGTTGACTAACACAAAACATAGAATCCATGCTTTTAGGGGATGATGATTATAATTTGTTGGGTTTTGTTTGGTTTTTTTTGTTTGTTTTTAGTGGGTTCTGGAAATGGAATGTAGATCTCCATATCTTCAAGTCAAGTGTTTTACTAACTGAGCTATGTCTCCATCTCCTGTTTGCTTGTTATTTGTTTCTTCTCATCTTACCAGCATGAACCCCTTGAAAGCAAGACCTTGTTTCCTATCACTGGACTCCTGGTTTAGGACGGTGTTTAGCTTGATGGGTATAGTTATCTGTCACAAAATGATCTCTGAGCGAATGACTGTGTATATGATGACGACCACATATAATTCTGTCACTGGTAACGTTGTAGTTGTCTTAGTTCATCCAAGTATACACTATGGTGTTTCTACAAGAAACAGGCATTGTAAGGCTGTTCCTTGACAGAGGACCCATAATTGTACAAGTACATATTTCTTATATGAGAATGCTTAATAGCATCAAGATTCTTTAGTGGTCACTGAGAAGAACCTTAAGTCCTCTTCCAGACACTTAAAGATGAAATTAACTTCTTTCCTTAAAAATGTACCTACTTGTACGCAAACTTTTAACCAGAACACAAGCCAGCATCTCAATGAATTCAGCCCTCACTCTGTTTCCTTAACTTGCTACCAGTGCCTCAAAAAATGGTTGAAAATAGGGCCAAGCAGATGGCTTAGTCAGTAAAGTGTTTGAGGTGCAACCAGGAAGCCTGAGTTTGGATTCCATGTCACCCATGTGAAAAAGCTGGGAATGGTGGCATGTGACCAAAGTCCTAGCACTGGGAAGGTTGATATAAGAAGATGCTTGGGAATTACTGACCAGTCAGTCTGTCTAAATTGGTGAGCTCCGGGTTCAGTGAGAGACCCTGTCACAAAACATAAGGAATAGAGTTATAAAGAAGACATTCTACATTGACCTCCAGCCTTCACCTGCAAGCACACACACATACATATGTGTACACAGACATGTGTGCTCTGATGCTCCTTAGAAAGAAGAATGATAACAAAAATATAGACAAGCATAAATGTGACAGCACTTACCTTCCCCACTGCCCAGTCAGTGTTTCTCTTACGTTTTTAATCCCTCTGCATCAGGGTCCCAAGTGCTAGAATTATAGGCATGCAAACAGTGTTTAAGATTAGCTTTAAAATTGTTCTTGTATTTCTACTTGCTCTTCCCTGTGGGATGGAGATGACTAGGCACAGATGAAGAAACAAGCTCAGAGCAGCTAAATAACATGTCGGAGTCTGCTTATGTGGTAGGAGAGAGACTAGATATAATTCATTTGTCTGAGAAATCGTGAGAATTGAGAGGATTTTCCCTGCCCTGCCACTCAGTGGTACTGCTGGGTCCATTCTTCCTAGGCCTCTATGCTGCCCTTGGTTTTAAAAAAAAATGGACAAAGGAGAGATCAGTGAGGGGAAATGGAAGAAGAAGAGGAGGAGAGAGGGTCTTCCTGACCCCATTTCACACTCTCTTTTGAGACTCTGCTGAGTCTCTTTAGCCTACAGGGACTCACTCAGTACTTCCAATGAAACTGTTCATTCACACACGTGTGGATGTGATTGTGATGTAATCCAGTGGGTAGCAGGGTTTTCAGTTGAGGAATTGGAACTGTTAAATTTTTCTTCACTTGCTTTTAATTTTAAGAAAACCTCCCACCTTCCATTTATCCGGGTCATGGAAGACTCCATATATCTGAGTTTCAGAAAAAGATTCTAATATCTTGATTAGTCATCATTCAGTGGCCGGATTTCAAAGAGCCTTCCTAATAGAGGTGACGACAATGTTTCACTTGGGTCGGAGTCTCAGTGTGAGGACAGGATCAGTTTTGCTCCAGTTGCGAGAGATGGTGGGATGGTAGATTTGATATTGTCTGCTTCAATAACAAAATACTGCAAGTGTATTATAAAGGAAGGAATTTTAGTTTGGCTCATGATTCTATGAAGTTAAAGGTCATGATGTTGACATTTGCCTTGTTCTAATGAGGACCAAAATCTGGGTTACAAAATGGTGAGGGCAGAAAGGGCCATGAAATTGCTGAGGATGCTAAATGTATTTATAAAGGCATGCCGTTTAATTTTTAACATACTTACATTTATTGATTGATTGATGGGTTGATTGATTGATTGGTTGATTGATTGATTGATTGATTGCATGTGCTGAGTGGTACAATACTTGGGTGGAGGTCAGAGGACAGCTTTCAGGAGTCAGTTCTCACCTTCTACCTTGTGATTCCCTGGGACTGACCTCAGGTTGATGGGCTGTGTGGCAAGCACCTTCAGCCGCCTAGTGAAGTGATGATCACCATTCCTCAATGTGCTCTTCTCATAGCAGAACCTCTACCAAAAGAACTAGCTCACTCTCAAGAGAAAAACACGAATCTTTTCATGACAGTGAATCCACATGGCCCCAGGGAACCTATTGACATTGTTGCATTGGGGTCCAAATTTAACAATGGAGCTTTCTATAGTAGTTTCCTAACCCATATGCATGCACGTTTCATGGAGTAAACCATTACATAACCCAACCATTAAAATCTAAAACTTGGGATAGTAATAGCTCAGTACTAGAACACTTACCTAGCATGGATGAACACCAGGTATAGTCTTTACTGCAAATGAAATGAAACAAAACAAAACCTCATTAAAAAAGAGGACTATGACTACTTATCTTGACTTCAGAACCAAAGTAACCTGCTTTCTCCCTCAACTCCTTTCTCTGCTCCACTCATCTTCCCTCAGTGTGGAGCTGTGTTATTAGTTCTCATTCTATTACTGAAATTAAAATACCCCGACAAAAGCAGCTTAGGGGAGGAATGGTTCAGTTTAGCCCACACTTCTAGGTTGCAGTCCTTTATTGAAGAATAGTCAAAGTAGTAAGGACTTGAATCAGTTAGTCATACCCACAGTCAAGAGCAGAGGGAAAAAAATAAAGATGAATGCATGCATGCTTTCTTATGACTAGTCGGCTCCCTCCTTTTCGACCAGCCCATGAGTTGGTACTATAAATAGGGTGTGCCTTCCCATTTCAATTAATCGGATTAAAAAATTTCTCCACAGATATGCCTACTGGCCAACCTGGTCTAGACAATTGTTCACTGAGACTCTCTTTCCAAGTGATTCTAGATTGTGCCTAGTTGACAAATCTAACCATCACAGCTCCACTCTTTGACAATTTGACACACAAACACTCTACTTTAAGCCATCACTTTCCTCCCTTTTCCCCAAAGTCTCAAGTGTGTCTCATAATATTAAATATTGTACAACCTTAAAGTCTCCACGGTCTTAACAAAATTCTAAAGTCCAAGGTCTTTTCACTATGAGCTCCTATAAAATAAGAAGCTATATACATCCAACATGTAATAACTCAGAGTAAACATTTTTATTTTAAAAAGAAAAAAAAATCAGGATAAAACAATTACACCAATGCAAAACTGAACCCTGGTATGATAAAACCAAAACCTGTCGTTCTTTGATGATTACCAAAGTGTGAACATTTGGGCTTGTCATATAATCCGAACTGCAAATATCTGGGGCAGCCATACTCCTCCAGATAGACCACCTGTAGCACATACTGCTCTCTGAAACTTAGGTTGGCTCTATTTCACAGCTAGAGTTCTCTTTGATAGATGGCCTGCAGTCATGGCATCTTCAATATTCTAGGGTCTCTACTGCGTCTTAGGCTTTACCCTTTACAACTTCATACGATAGCCTTTCAGGATTGCTTCACAAGACATAAGCCCTGCCACAGAGTGCCTAGCCTCAGCTGTTCTTCATGAGTCTCCCAATCTGATGTGCCCAGCCTCAGCTGTTCTTCATGAGCCTCCCAATCTGACATCCTTTATGCCTTCAGAACCAGTACTAACTCTGTGAATCTTAGGACATTGCCAAGTTGTCTGCCAGGTTGACATGTATCCAGCCCTACTGGAAGAACCACAGCTATATCTGCTTGTGTGTTGATCCCAAGGAAACACAGGCCTGTTGTCTTGATGTAGTGTAGAAGGCCTCTTTACAATGATGTTGAGTTGTCCATGAATTATAATTCCTTCTTCAACACCAGTTTGAATATCATTGTGCCTTAAAATTTCTCCTGCCAAACAAATCAGTCCCTTTAAATTCACCCTCACTTAGTATCTCAGGATATGCACAGAAGGAAGTTTGATTCTTGGCTAAAACTGTATAGATATAACTCCAATCCAAGTTCCCAATAGAGTCCTTGTTCCTCTTTCAAACATTATGAGTCAGGCTTTCACTATCCTTTTTCTCAACATTACTGTCTTCAAGCTCCCATTAGACTATCTCATTAAACCCTTCTTCCTGAACTTAAAAGATTTTCTAGCCCAGTGAATCAAACATTTCCATGTTTCTTTAACAAAATAGTTCCAGAGCCTCAGTTTATTATGGAAGTCACCCCACTCCTGGTATCACAACCTGTATTAGGGCCCTTAGAGAAATGGAACTGTCAGGATGAACAGACATAGAAAGGAATGTGTTAGATTGGCTTACATGATAGTCTGAGTAGTCCGACAATGGCTGTCTCACACCGGAAAGGCCAAGAATCCAGTAGTTGCTTATTTTACAAGGCTGGATGTCTTAGTAGTCTCAATTCAGTGCCAAAGGTCTGGAAGATTCCTGGAAGAGCTGCTGGTATTCAGTCTACACTAAAAACCCTAAGAAGCTACCATCTGATATGAGCAAAGGAATGTAGCAGAGGCAGAGTAGTAGAAATTGCCAGCAAGAGTGAAGCAAGCAGGCACAAAACACATTTTCCTTTTTCTATCTCCAGTGAGATGCCACTGGAAGGTGTCACCCACGTTTAAGTGTTGGAATTTCAGACAATTTTATCAAGAAAATCTCTCAAGATCTCTTGCCAGACCCAACCTCTTGCCTTTTACATGATTCCCAACTGAGTGAAGTTTAAACATCACAGGATCTGTGAAAAACTTTATCATTTACATCTCATAAGGTTTTAAGATAATTTTTAAAATATATTTTATGTATATGCTTACACTGTAGCTGCCTGTAGACACACCAGAAGAGGGCATCGGATCCCGTTACAGATGGTTGTGAGCCACCATGTGGTTGCTGGGAATTGAACTCGGGACCTCTGGAAGAGCAGTCAGTGCTCTTAACTGCTGAGTCATCTCTCCAGCCCTAGTTTTAAGATAATTTTGGGATCTATAACATTAGGTTAGTTAAGTTTGTCTAGTTCCCCATTATTGGTTTTGTTTGTAGGTGCCACTTGAGAGGAAGACCTTACACATGGTCTGTGACAGTCTCATTTCTACAAATAGTATCAGTACAGTTATTAACAGGGGCTTCTTTTACTCTTAGAAGTGTACCGGGTTTTATGATAATTGCAGAGAACCCCCCCAACACACACGCCATAATGATTCCTATTCTGTGGTGTGTGTGTGTGTGTGTGTGTGTGTGTGTGTGTTGGCATTTGACAGCAGATGCTTCCATTGACTGTGCTCCATATGAATTTTTGAAACCAGGTGAACCTGGAGCTCATTAGTTTGATGAGGCTGGCTGACAATAAGCTCAAAGGATCCTCTGTATTCCACTCCTCTCAGCACTACTGGGGTTACAGACATACTGCCGCACATGGGCTTTAGGTGAGTGCAGGGATGTGAACTCATGCTTGTTCAGTAACCACTTAGCCTACTGAGCCATCTCCCTATTCACTACTCTGCCTTTGATCACTGTCTAAGGTCAAGAAGACTCCACCTCTGATACATGCATTAGAAGCAAGCTTCCTCCTACTTCTGACCTATTGAATAAACACATCATTATTTTACACTAGGCAATGCTAAAGGAAACACTAGGTAGAAAGGTGGCCTGTTGTGTTTTTATTTGGCCTCCGAGTTCACAGAATTATTCATTTGGACTAAACAGAGTAATTTGCTATTCTTAATTATACAGTGATTTTGGACATAGGACCACTTGTTCTGTCAACCAACCAAGAATTTCCCGGACGCAGCACTAATATTTTCATTGACATTGTTGTTTTCACATCCACTTAACCTTTTGGTAGCTTGCTCTTGAGCGAGCTACATGCTGGTTTCCTGACTTGGGTTATTTTGGGTCATAGATGAAAACATCAGTGACTTCTTATTGAATGTTCCCCTAAGCACTAGTAAGATTTCTCCTGCCTCCTCCTTCCTGTTTCTCGTACATCCTTAAGGTTGCAAGTTTTCCTTTTGTAGAATATTTTTAGCGTGTGGACTATAGTTGTGTTGAGAAGAAGGGGGATTTGGTCATACAATGCTTTTGCTGTGCCTTCACACCCCATGGGAGACCTTAACCTCAATATGGCCGACTGCACACTGCTGACATTGGCTACTGCTATTTACCCTTCCCAGTCAAAAGGCTTCCTCCGAGGCTAACCTGAGGTGCTTCTGGCTGTTTCGTGGACTCTGACTGGGAAGAGGCGCCACTTTAAGGCTGATTCAGTGTCTCTCTCTGATGTTAACACCTGCATTCCTCAGCTCCATGGCTGTCTGCAGTGCGGTGGCTCAACTGCTCCCTGGGGACTCATTGGTTGGCACTGCCTCTTTCCTCCTAGGAAGGGACACTTCCTTGGAGGATGTAGGGGAATGTCCACTTTGACCACAGAGATATGCACAGAGCCAAGCTTTTGTCCTTTACTGCAGGAGTGATAACTCTCAGCACTCTGGCAGAATCCCTTCAGAGCATGAAACAGCATTCTCCTTCAATAAGCTAATTGTTAAATCGCATGGGTTGATGATGAGTTCATAGACACTGAAAGCTACAAATAACTCTTTGGTTGTCTCTTTTATTTGTGGAGGTCCTATATGATTAGGGTAGAGTGAACCATTTTTATTTGCTTAAAAAAATGATTTCCTTGTCTGAGTTCATTTGCAACCACTGTGCTCTCAGACTTATGCCTTCAGCCTCATGTGGAGGGGAGGTGCTGGGGTTTAGTTCAAAGTAGTCACTGACCATTTAGGGAATGGAAGAAAATGAGGAGATTGTAATTCAGCACTGGTCAGTTCAACAAAGCAGCATCAAGATTAGATGTGTGTGTGTGTGTGTGTGTGTGTGTGTGTGTGTGTGTGTGTGTAGTAGCAATAGTAGTGGTGGTGGTAGTGGTGGCAGTAGTGGTGGTAGCTTTGTAGATCATATTGGTTTTGTGTTTGATATTATTGACTTATAGTGCCTCAAAGTAAGGATACTGATCCCATACTGCTCAAATTGGAAGTCCAGCTTCATAAGTTAGAGATCATAGGCTCTTCGGAAAATTTTATATTTTCTGCCTCCATGCATATGGGACTTCTTCTTCTTCTTCTTCTTCTTCTTCTTCTTCTTCTTCTTCTTCTTCTTCTTCTTCTTCTTCTTCTTCTTCTTCTTCTTCTTCTTCTTCTTCTCCCTCCTCCTCCTCCTCCTCCTCTTCTTCTTCTTCTCTTTTTCTTTTCTTTTTCTTCTCTTCTTCCTCTTCCTCCTCTTCCTTCTCCTCACTATTCTCCCCTCCTCCTCCTCCTCCACATCCTCCTCCTTGTTCTCCTCCACTGTCATTTATTTATAACAAATTGTCTCATTTCATAAGTTGCAGGATCTTTACAGTATTGTCCATATTCTTCTGTAAGAATTTGTATTTGGCTTAGAATAATAGACCCTCTACTGTTATTCATTCTTAACTTCTGAGGAATTATTTTCTCAACAAGACAAGTAGAAGGGCGCAGTGTGGGGGAACACTGCTTTAGTGTTTTAAGGACACCAGGGTAATTGGAATTCTCTTGGGCTCCTTTGCATATGGACTTAAGATTAGCTGAGATGGCTTTAGCTCCTTATTTAGTGATAGAAAAAGAGGCAGTGTGGAGGGTCGCAAGGGTTCTTACAAACTGAACAAATTCTAGGTAAAATTTCATTTTTGGAAACCCAACTGAAAGACTTCTACTAATTTCTCATTAGTCAGTCCTATTTTCAATAGATGTTTGGAAAGGTAATTTTTCTCCAGGAATTTTTATCTTCTCAAAAATGTGAATGTTCTGTCCCTCACAGGGAGTGTGTAGGCCCTGAATAGGAATGACCTCATAGACTCATGTGTTTGAATATTGACCCATAGGGAGTGGCACTGTTAAGAGGTATGACTTTGTTGGACTAGGTGCGGACTTGTTGAAGAAAGTGTGTCGCTGTGGAAGTGGACTTTGAGTTTATATATGCTCAAACTGCACTCAGTGTGACACACAGTCCCCTTCTGCTGCCTACAGATCAAGATGTAGAACTCTCAGCTCCTCCTCCAGAACTATGTCTGCCTGCATGCTGCCACACTTGCTGCCATGACAATAATGTCCTAAACCCCTGAAACTGTAAGCCAACTCCAATTGAATGTTTTCCTTTATAAGAATTGACAAGGTCATGTTGTCTCTTCTCAGCAATAGAAACTCTGACTAAGACATGGAGAATTAGATACCATTATAAAAGCAAATACTGTTTTTGGTCACAGTGAGACCTCACCATGGCAAAACTACCTTCAGATTTTTAATTCAATATTTATTTCTTTGTATGTTTGTGCCCATGTCACCATACATGTGGAAGAGGGATATGTGCATGCCAACTTTTCAGAGTTAGCTCTCTTTTCCTATCATGTGGGGCTTTGGGATCAAACTCAAGTCATCTCATTCAGCAGCAGGAACTTGTATTTGATGAACCATCTTGAGATGTAGAGGAGGACTGTGATTTGTAGACAGGAAAGAACAGCACACTAAATTTATATTCACAGAAGAACACCATGGCAACAGTGCCCCATGACTTGCTAGCCTCAAGTTCAGTCAGAGTAGAAGGCAAACCTATTGGTCAGTCTGATGTCCTATATCACAACTCAGAAGTAGAAAAATTACTTTCTTTTTTTTTTGTTTTTTTTTTTTTTTTCGAGGCAGGGTTTCTCTGTGTAGCCCTGGCTGTCCTGGAACTCACTTTGTAGACCAGGCTGGCCTCGAACTCAGAAATCCTCCTGCCTCTGCCTCCCAAGTGCTGGGATTAAAGGCGTGCGCCACCACCGCCCAGCTGAAAAATTACTTTCTAAGCACAGATGTGCTATGATGGTTTCTATAAGGGGCAAAGAAGGACTTAAACATCTTACGCCTCATTTACTCTTTTAAAATAAGAAATTATATCTGTTTAAGCTTTTTAAAAAATTGTG
This sequence comes from Tokudaia tokunoshimensis, assembly GCA_036184795.1. Lineage (NCBI taxonomy): Eukaryota > Metazoa > Chordata > Mammalia > Rodentia > Muridae > Tokudaia > Tokudaia tokunoshimensis. The sequence continues at coordinate 3,295,123 of BTHU01000019.1, forward strand.
ATAAAATGCCCTTAATACTTACCAGGTTATCAGAGTTCTGTGGTATACTGTACATTCATACTGTGCAGTGATCATGACCATTCAATCTCTTGAAGCATCCACCGTGCAAAACTGAAACTTTGAGCCCATTCGGCAATAATCTCCAATTTTCCACCCCCACAATTCTACTTTTGATCTCTCTATGACTGTTTGTGGTGTCTTACCTAAGTGGGATCTCCCACCGTTCTTCTGACATTTATTGAAGGGCTCATTTAGCATAATGTTCCCAGGACAAATCCACATTGTACCATGTGTCAAAATCTCTTTCCTTTGTTCAACTTAGTAATATTTTGTTGTAGGTCTACTATAGTTTTTATTCACTCCTTTATTGATAGATACCTGGTTTGTTTCCACCTTTTGGCCTCTTGGTAGCACTGCAATGAGCATGGGGGTTGAATGTTTCCTTCAAGAGCCTTTCAACCCATGTGGGTGGAATGACAGGACTCAGCATGGTGTTTCATACACTCTGTTCTGACTGCATGTTAATGTTAATCTCTCATAGTGAATGGTGAGTCCAGGAGAGCAGTCTGATTGCAATTCCTTCTCATACCCATGGGGTGGGCACCACACTTGTCCCCTCCATTTCCTCATGTGTCCATAAAACATGTGGCACATAGCACGCATGACTAGAAGGAATGACTGGAGGATATGATTATCAGGTGGATGAATGACTAGTGAAGGAATTCCATAATGGTCTAATGCAATGGATAATAAACTACATGCCGGACTGGTCTATCACCATTTGGGGGTTTGCTTCCAGCTAAGAGTGTTTTTTTTTTAATGGCTTGTTTATTTATTATTATTAATTATTTATTTTATTTATTTACATCCCAAATGTTACCTTCTTCCTGGTCCTCCCTCACTGAGTTCTTCCCCATCTCCCCTTCCCTTGTACTCTGAGAGGGCACCCCCTGGTTACCCCCTTCCCTGGGGCATCAAGTCTCTACAGGATTAGGCCCAGCACATAGTAGCAGAGGATTTGCCTTGTCTGGTCTCAGTGGGAGAGGATGCACCTAAGAATGGTATTTAAGATGAGCATTTGAAGTCTCACAAAAGGGGAACACTAACTTTGAATCCCAGTTAAGTGTGATGTCCATCCCCAAAGAACATTCTTCATTGGTCTCATAAAATATTTCACTCTCAATTGTGGTTAGTATTTCTTGCATTTCATAAACAATGCATTTTTTGGGAGTGGTTTTCTCTTTTTGGTTATATATTATATATAAGTACCTATATACTAGCCTATATAGTGCCATTTGGTCCACAAGCCATGGTTATTGGAAGCACCTAACAAATGATGCTATTTTCTTCTGTAAAACACAACTCTTGTGTTCCTACCTGAACTTCATAGAATGAATAGTCAGTTGAATTAGGTAAGGGTGCCGACTTAAAAAGAGATTATACAATATCTTACTTTACTAGGTTGTACATGGGTTATGTGTAAGACAAATTGCATAAACTACAATTTGGGTTGGGGGACAAACTTGTTTCATATTGTAAAGTCTCCAAATTCCCTATGATAGTGACTTGGGCCACAGGATGACTAAATTTGTGGTTTCCTGGAGAAAAGAAAATTCAACATTTGCCATTGGTAGTACTTTGAGCACATTAGAAACAAAGCCTGGGTCTATACAGTTAGTTTTCCTACCAGTCCTGTCTCTTAAAGATCTTTAAAATTTCATGTTTGGAGTGTTTTCCTGTTCATTTTTCATTTTATTAAGAAGAAACTACAAATGAAGTATAACAATGCTATCGTTTTTCATTATTGCTAATGGCTTTACAACAGGATGAAGTCTTGTGCAGTATAATGTGGGGGGTTTTATGCTTCAAATGTTGGCAGGGAAATCATTTAGAAATATTACTGAACTTCCTCTAGTCAAAGAAAAAGCTTTCAACTTCCACATATTCTTTTGAAATATAAAATATGGTGCATTATATTGTGTGAAACCGTCTATGTGTAATTTTTGGAGGCAATCCCATATCTCCTACATTTCTCTCTTGACATTGTAATTTGCAATCTCTACCCCCAAACTGCAACACAGCCTTTAGCACACTAGAGTCTAAAAGCCAACTGTTTTATATTTTCATGCTTCAATCATACCCTGACTTAAATATGCATTTCTTAGGGGTTTTTTGTGGAATTAAATGTGTATTGATTGATTGATTGATTGATTGATTGATTGATTATGTTTATGCTCTTGTGTGTGCTAGTATACCGTTCCATATGGAGGCCAGGGGTAATGTTGATTGTCCTTCCTTGGGAGTCTTCCATGTTTTTTGAGACAGGCTCTCTCATTGATCTGGAACTCTCCAGGAAGGCTAGGCCAATTGGCCAGCAAATCTCAGTGACCTTATTAGATCTAACTTCCTCACGTTGAAAGCTGAGGTTAGGAGGGGGAAGTTAGTGCCAAAGCAGAGAAAGGACAAGGAAAACAAGGATGATTTTTGAGTTATTTTCTACTTGCATGTTTTCAGTTAAAAATAAACAAACTGCATATAAAAAAGACTTTGGAACTGCCGAGTTCCCGTTCGAGACACATGAATGGGAAGAAACAAAAGTCAAAATTAAAGCATGATAATTCAAATTATTATTAGTTGTATGTAAACCTGAAATTAAATGAAAGCTTTTAGGAAACTAACCATGTCTCTTTAAGATGCACTGTAGTTCACACAGATATTTACATAGATATGTTTTGTTGGGGTTCTCCATCAGCACAGATAATGTTGAAATAACAGATTTTCTTAGCATACAAATGCACCAGAGGAAAAGCAGGCTTTAGGTAAGTGACCCGGGTTGAACCCAGGGCATTTTAGTGACATCGTAGAGCCATTTGTAATTATTTTGCAGAGCTGGTAATTTTGTGTGCCATCTTTGCTGCTCCCCAGGTATCCTGGCACAAACTCTTATCATCCTTGTGCATTTGTACCTGTGGGAAAGCTCCTGCAAATCTGTAGTTGGCCTCTTTCTCTCTCTTTCTTTCTTTCTTTCTTTCTTTCTTTCTTTCTTTCTTTCTTTCTTTCTTTCTTTCTTTCTTCTTCTTCTTCTTCTCTCTCTCTCTCTCTCTCTCTCTCTCTCTCTCTCTCTCTCTCTCTCTCTCTTTCTTTCTTTTATTCTTATTAATGTGATTGTCTTAAGATGGCTGCCAGAATTTCTGTAAGTGCAGACTGAGAATAGCTCAGTTAGAATGGACAAGTTCAAAAACCCATATTATGATAATCACTTGTAATTTACTTTACATTAACAGAAATCCATGCTGCTTTCTAGTCTATAACATCTATGGACACTACCAACATTTCTAAAAGCCTCAGTACAGAATAAAATGTGATGTATGCTTAGGAGCATCTTTGCCTTTATATATGTTGGCTCCAATCCCAGCTCAGCAGTACCAGAGTCTACATTATATATAGTTTCCCTCTTCTCTCCTCTCCTCTCCTTTCCTCTCCTCTCCTCTCCTCTCCTCTCCTCTCCTCTCCTCTCTCTCTCTCTCTTTCTTTCTTAGAGAAACTTAAAAATATTAATTAAAAGAGTCAAACGTTCTAAGGTTGAATGTTAAGTACAATTCAGTGATTTCTTTTGAAATTCAAGGTTTGACATGAGATCAATCTCCCTAAAATCATGCAGCGTTGAGGAAGGACCATAATTATACTCTGTCCACTGCAATGTGCAGTGGCTCAATACACAGTCCCTTTCCAGAACACTGTGTTCTGACTCTCATTTGTGCATCTGTTGTATCTCTGTATCCAAAAGGAAGTGAAAAGGTTGTGAAAATATGAGGCGAGTTTGGAGTCAGTTGCTTAGGGTATAGCTAGAAATAAACCTGTAATGACTTGTACTATTAGGCAGATTCCTAGGAGAGAACTGAAGTTTCATCATGATGAAATATTGGATGGAGCAGGAAGGTCGATGAAGGAATGATTAATAATTTTAAATAAAGGATATCTAATAAAGTGAGGATATAACTCACTTAATGGCATATTCCAAGTTTAAGGCTAAATGAATGGCAGGTACCGACTATTCCTGGAAGAATATGATCAGGCCTTGAGCAAGTATTGGAGAATAGTTGACTGGGTCAGTGTCCTGTTGTTCATAAGTATATTAACTGAAGATCTAGATGTGAACAGGGGCTCTCTGGAAGGGAAAATGGATTACAGAAAAGCCTTTGGTGGGGAACTGGGTTGGGTGAGTAGGTATCAGCTAGGGCATGGTCAAGACTGAAGACATGAACAGAGTCTCATGAGTCATAGCTTACAGAATAGAACAAACACTTTAAGACAAGGACTTAGTTACAAAGATCTTTGGAAGGTGTGAAAAGCCAAATAGAAGATGAGGTCACCCAGGGATTAAAAATTGGAACTCCCAATACCACAAAGGGTAGAGGAAAAAAGAAGGGATGTTGATACAACTAGAAGAAAAGAAGAGAATCTCTGTGTCAGATTCCAGGAGTACCTGGAAATCTGGCATCTGGGGAACCCAAGCTCATGGAGATAGCATTCCACAGGGTGAGAGAGAGAGAGAGGGAAGGAACTGAATGGAACTCCTGTGATAATGGTATTGATTCATTCATGAGGCTACTGACTGAATCTTCTCTCTTGGTAAATGCTCCATGGAGGAAGTTTCCCGTGCCTGAATTTTACATTCATACCTTAGTACCAACCCTGGTGAGATCATCTACAGCAGAGAGACCAAGGAGAAACCCTGATTGCTTCCTACCTGTCACCTTCCCATCTTCCACTGAATATGGCTGGAGTTAGTTGTCAGCTGAGTCAGGAAAGGTTAGTTTTTAGATAAAGGGCAGGAAAGGATCAAAGAGTGAATAGGCACATGCTTAGTACACAGCATGGGTTTAGCTAAGGGCAGGACTGAGCAGACTCCAGGCAAGTGTACTGAGGGGAGGCACTAAAGAGCCTCCAGGAGTTAAGGCCTTGTATGTGGTATCCATTGGTGTTTCCAAGGCATAGGCATGGGTCCAAGCAGTACAGAGGCCTGCCTGTGTTAGGTGACTACTTATTCTCATTCCAGTGAGAAGGCAAGGAAGATTTTAGGGTGGTGGACTCTTTGAAATACAGATATTTCTGTTAACATCCTCTTATCAGGGCTGGCTCCTTCCCCCCCCCAACCCATTTTAAGTGACTAAATTTTCTAGATGAGCAATAGAAAATTTTACTATGATAAATGTAAAGTAAAACTCTCTTAAAAGTAACTCATTTTAATGTTTTAATGTCCTGGATGGCTACAAAGTGATACTTTATCTGAGTTCGTCAGATAAACTCTAAACCATGAGTTAGGGCATCTTCTGGTCCTTGTCCCCTTCCAGATGGCCTAGATAGAAAAATTACCACTTGAATCACCCTCCATTTTCATAATGGCTATCCCTACTGCTGGGTCATGGGTACTGCACACATCATAAGGAGAACACTGTATTTTGCATTGTAGAAAAAAGGAGGTAAGCGCTCTATAACAATGGTAGCAATACTTTCCCTGACTCAGAGCCTCTCAAGCTTCTGTTAAAATTCAGGTGGCTCTGAGCTCTGACTCCTGGCTCTCCATTCATGATTCAGCATGCGTCAGTGAGCATAGGCATTAACATTTCATAATGGTGCCCAGTATATCCTTGCTACACAAGGGATATACTCAGAGAGTCACACACAAGCACCTTGGGTAGTCACTGTGTTCCAGGCAAGTATGCTTATCTCCATCCTACCACAGTGGAGGCTTCCAGAAGCCAAGTCACCAGGTCATAGACACATGGCTAGGGAGCAGTGGTTAAAGACCACTACTGGGTATCGGTGTTAACCTCGGTCATCTGTGTTTCATTGTTAGGCTTAGACCACCATCAGGACTACTGTACTGCAAGACTGGGTAGCTATCACATTATGGACCTCCTGTGGAATTTGTAGTTTGGTCTTAGTCCTAAGTGACTGTCATTTAAGAAATGAGACTAGGCTACTTAAAAAAAAAACAACTTTTATTCTTCTCTCATACATTATATATCCTGAGTGCACTTTTCCCTCCCTCTATTCCTCCCTGTCCCTCCTCTGATCTCCCTTTCCTCTACTCCTCCTTCATTTCTCCCCCACTCCCCCCCAAAAAGGAGCAGATCTCCCAGAGATATCCATAAAACATGGACCAACAAGATTGAATAAGACTGGGCCTAAGTCCTGGTATCAAGGCTGGATGAAGCAACCCAGTAGGATAAAAAGGGTTCTAAGTGCAGGCAAGTGTCAGAGACACCCCTACTCCCATTGTTGGAAGTCCACAAGAACACCAAGCCACACAACTATAAAGTACGTGCAGAGGGCCTAGCTCACATTCATACAGGTTCTGGGCTGACAGCTCTGTCTCGGTGTGCCCCTATGAGCCCTACTTAGTTGATTTTGGGGGGTCATGCTTTTGCTGTGTACTCAGCCCCTCTGGTTCCTACAATTCTTCATCCCTCACTTCTGTGAAGTTCTCTTGGCTCGGCCTAGTGTTTGAAGGTGTGTCTCTGCATCTGTTCTCATCAGCTGCTGGATGGCACTCCTCTGATGACCGTTGGGCTGGGCACCAATCTATGAGCACAGCAGAATATCATTAGGAATCATTCTATTGACTTATTTGCTTTTTTTTGCCAGTGGTGTTTGGTTTTATCCTGGATGTCAGGTTCTACACTGTCTTTCCTCTGGTTTCCGGGCCATCCAGACAGTGTCAGTAGCGGGTTTCCTCTCACGGCATGGGCCTCAAGTTGGACCCATCATTGGTTCTGAGCCACCACTGCCCCAGCCCATCTTGCAGGCAGGACAGGTCAGAGATCTTGTGGCTAGGTTGATGTCCCACTGCTAGGATACTTGCCTGGTTATAGAAGGCATCCAGTTCAGGCTCCTATCTCCCATTACTAGGAGACTTTGGTAGAGTCACCCTTGTAGATACCAGGCAGTTTCCACTGCACTAGGTTTCTACATCATTTCCCAAAGCCCCGAATTCCAGACATCTCTCCCAGTACTCTCTCCCTCTGTCTTCCACTTCCCACCTGATCCCTTCTGTTCTCATTCCCACCCACCCCCAGTCCGCCTGCAAAATCTATTCTATTTTCCCTTTCCAGTGAGATCCATACATCCCTCTGAGCCCTCGTTACTCAGCTTCTTTGAGGCTGTGGACTGTAGCATGACTGTTCTTTACTTAACAGCTAGTATCCATTTACAAGTGAGTACGTACCATGTTTGTCTTTCTGGGTCTGGGTTCCCTCACTCAGGATGATTGTTTCTAGTTCTATCCATTTGCCTGCAAATTTCGTGATGTCATTGTTTTTATCAGCTGAGTAGTACTCCATTGTGTAAGTGTTCCACATTTTCTTTATCTATTCTTCAGCTCGAAGTACATCTAAGAAATTGGGCCTTGCTCATGTAGTGGGTATTGACTTTTTGGTGCAAATGCCCTTGCTGTCTGATGCTGGTTTAGCTGACAGAGACTGTGAGATGGGGAGGTCCCACTCATCTGCAGTAAGGGAGAGACTTTACAAATGCTTGGCTGAGCTGGTTGTGGTCTTTCCAGTGCTGGACTGGAACCTGGGACTACCTCATGCATACAGTTTGGGGCATTTGCTGTCACAATCAACCCTGTATATTCCTGCTCAGAGTGTCCTGTTGCATTTGGTTCTGCAATAAGCCAATGGGATGATTAATAAGTCATTTGTTTACTTTGAGGGCTACTATAGCCCAAACCAATGACCTTGACAGAGGAGGCAACATCTCTTCATCTTTCATCTTAGATCTCTTATGAAAGAGCACTACCTGATTTCCCACATTGCCCATTGAACAAGGATGATCTAAGAGTCGGCAGGTTAAAAGGGCAGCTCTTCACAGCTTGCTGCCTTCTTCTCCACGAATTTCAGTCACGTATTAATTATTAATCCAGCGTGTCTTTCTCGTTCCATCTGCAAACTGCAAATGTGAATTCCAGTCATGTATTTTTAAATACCTCTATTATGATCAAGCACATTTGAATATCACATGTACTTTATTTCAAGTGAGCTTTGTTTACAGAGGAGAAATCTGCTTAATATATGGTTTCTAGACTTTCATTTTTGTAAACTGTATCCAAATTCTTCGTTAGGAGAAACATGAGCTGTTTCACAATTTAATAGTTCCATATAGCATACTTTCAGAAGTTTCTATCTTGTTTGCTTTGGAGAAATAGAGAATTAAGATGGAAAGTAGAAGAAATTGTGTTCTGGAACCTGAAGTAAATTATAGTAATCAATGAATTCATAATAACTAATACAGATAAACAATAGATGATTTTACCTGGGTAGTAATGTTCGCATGTATGTGTGATGTGTACAGTGTGATTGCCTGTGTGTTTATGTGGAGGCCATGTGTGATGTGTGCAGGTGTGCTTGCCTGTGTGTGTACGTGGAGGCCATGTGTGGTGTGTACAGGTGTGCTTGCCTCTGTGTGTGTGTGTGTGTGTGTGTGTGTGTGTGTAGGCCATGTGTGGTGTATACAGGTGTGCTTGCCTCTGTATGTGTGTGTGTGTGTGTGTGTGTGTGTAGGCCATGTGTGGTGTATACAGGTGTGCTTGCCTCTGTGTGTGTGTGTGTGTGTAGGCCATGTGTGGTGTGTGCAGGTGTGTTTGCTTGTGTGTGTATGTGGAGGCCATGTGTGGTGTGTACAGGTGTGCTCGCCTGTGTGTGTGTGGAGGCCAGAGCTTAGGCTGTTTTCCTCTATCACTGTTCATCTTAGGTTTAATTTTTACATTTTATTTATTTGTTTGTTTGTTTATTTATTTGTGTGGGTGTGCATGTGGAGGTCTGAGGACAATTTGCAGGAGTCTGTCCTTTCCTTCCACCATGTAGGTTCCAGGGATGGAACTCAAGCCGTCAGGTGTGGCGTTAAATGCCTTTACTTGCTGAGCCATTTCTTCAGCTTCACCTTATTTTTTGAGACAGCGTCTCTCACTGTACCCAACCTTGCCATTTTTGCCAGGCTTGTTGGCCATCAAACCCTGGACTCTTCCGGACTGTCACCCCACCTAGGCCATGTGTGTGTCTCCGTGCATGGCATTTGTGTGGAGATCTGAGCTCAGGTCCTCCTGGATAAGCAGCCAGCAGTTTACTCATGGAGCTGCCTCCCTTGGCTCATGGATAATAACATTTAAAAGTAACTTCACATGGCTGTAAGTTTAATTAGCCTTGCTTTCTGAAAAAAAAAATAAACAGAATTAGAAGCTTACACGGTCTAAAAATAAGTCCCCAAAGTCTTCATGTACTAATAGCCTAATCAATATTAGGAACTTTTATAGAAATAAGCACTTACAACTTTTGCTGCAAGGTACCATTAACATTCTATTAAGTTTATAACTGTACTTTTCCAGTTGAGTGTAATATTTAGTATTATATTTATTGTTTTTATTATTATATTATTATTGGTTTTGTTAAAAATTTTCATGATGAGAGGGTGGTAAACACTATAATTCCAGGATTGTGGCAGCTGCAATGGGGTTTGGGGTAGTGGTGGAAGAAGGAGTTGGGAGAGACTGAGGCAGGAGGATTCCAAGTTTGAGGCAAGCTTGAGTTCTATAGTGAGGCCCTTTCTTAAAAATCCAGAAGCAGGTACAGCAAGAAGATTTAGTAGGTAAAGGAGCTTGTTGTCAAGTAAGTTAGTAAGGTGTGTTTGGTCTGCATGTGGTAGAATAAAAGAGAGGGACCATCCCCTGGAAGTCATCCTCTGACTTCCACACTCACACCTGCATACGCACACACACACACACACACACCAGCGCAATTGTACTGTAAAAAAAAAAATTCCAGAAACAACCCACAAAGAAACCTTAACCCATATGTTTTTGTAAGTACAACAATGTACTTCGCTCAGACCATTAGTAACTTCTGGGTTGGGAGCATTTCATCTATCGAGGAAGGAAAAGTAATCTCTCCTAGGCACGGTACAATACCATTTGGTTTTTATGAAGTTACCTGAGCAGGAGCAAGGAAACAACTCAATACAAAGACTCAAGAACTGGATGGTGAGATCAGTCTATTCCAGTCTTCCTGGCATGATAAACTGACCTGTTTGGTGGTTGATCTATTACCTCTCCTGGTTTCTAGGAAGGTCAGAAAAACAAGCTAGTCTGGATTTGGTGACACAGAACTTGAGCAGCTCAAGTGTCTGTCTTCATTTGGTCTGTTGACACCTTCCTAAAGACGTCTATCTAAGTCTGTGCCTTTAGTACATAGGAAACTCCCGATTTGTCCTTCCTTTCCTTACTACAACCCAGAGGAAACTAGACTCTTGCTGTCTACAGCTGTTTCCTCTGCTGCATGTCCAACTTCTCCCAAACAATGGCTCGATACGGAGTCAGCTATTGAGCTCAACAGGTTGGCCCAACAACTTGGCTTGGAATGTTTGGGTTCTTTGCATAGTAAGTTGGGAAGTTCAATGGGGTGCTAGAGACTTCATTTCTAAGATAGCCATTCATGTGTCTGTCAGGTCTGCATCATAGACTAGAAGTCCAGGAAGGACTGATAACCAGAGGACCAAATACCCACCCACCGATCCTACACAATGTAGGCTGCCATTGTAACAGGTCTTTAAGTGGATCTATCCTAAAAGAACCAGTTGCAAGATACACTATGGCCTGTTTGGACTTAGTCTTGGAAGTTATTTGGTATCACTTCTCCTACAACATCAACTGGCCAGCTACAAAGTGAGGCACAAACTCTTTCCATGGAGAGATGTTGTGAGGTGAGTGTTGTAAGGTCCCTCACTGCAACATGTTCTGAATTGTCAAAGTTGTCAACAATGCACAGTGGAAATGGAGGAGGGGATTATACTCTTGCTGGCCAGTTCAGCTTCATCACAAACTTGAGCTCTCTCTTCAGGGTCACAGGGTATCTCCTGTAGTCATTTACCTGCAATTTTTTACTTAAACAAGAAACTGGCCTGGAAGTAAATGATGTTTCTCTTCATGACTCACAACTGTAATAATAATTTCTTACAGTACTTTCTTTATATAATTGCTTTCTTTCTTTCTAAGAAGTGAAATCCACTGGGTAGGTTAAATAATAAGAAAGTTGCCCTTCCTTTATCTGACACACAAGACCTGGTGGGACAATCTTTCAGGAAAATTATTCTTATTAGTATGGTAATGGTCCGAAGAATATAACGTGGAGAGGGTAATATAGCCTAGTTTATAATTTGTGCTAATTAACTGCTACAGAAATTCAGCTTAGTTAATTTCATTTTTCAATAATTGTGTCACACCTGTGCAGGAAGATTATTGCCATGATAAGCACATATATAATACTTTTTAGTTGTACATTCTTTGAGAGAAACTTGCAAGTTGAATTTTTTTATTGGATATATTTTTTATTTACATTTCAATGTTATCCCCTTTCCCAGGTTCTCCCCCTCCCGGATAACCCCTATCCCATCCCCCTCCCCCTACTTCTATGAGGGTGCTCCTCTACCCACTCCTCTCCCACCTCCCCAGCCTTAATTTCCCTACTCTGGGGCATCTGATAAGTATTCACAGGACCAAGGGCCTCTCCTCCCATTGATGCCTGACAAGGCCATCCTCTGCTACACATGCAGCTGGAGCCATGTGCACCCCTTGGTTGGTGGCAAGTTCAATTTTTAAAGCAAAACTTCATTGGCACAAAGTCTAAGACCTCAACTGTGCATGCATTTCCCACTTAATAGAAATGGTGCGTATGTTTCACTGATCATACCGAGACAGATGATGATTAAATGTTCTTGTGAAGAATTTGTCAAGGAGTGATTAGGGCGAATATTTAAAGTTCATGGCTCCAATCATGTCTCTTTTACTCTAGGAGAGCAAAAATTACAAGCAGGGCCACAGTGTACAGAGGCCCTGGAGATCACAATGTATCCAGCCACAGGAACAATACTAAAATAATGTAGACAACATTTGAAGCAATGTATTTGTGTTTTCTACTTGTATTTGCTACTTTCCTTATCACCAAGACAAAAACAACAGAAGGAAATGGAGAATTATTTTTCCTCACTGTCTTCAGATTTCAGTTTGTCATGGTGGGTCAGGTGTAGTGGCCGGCTGCTGCTTGCATTCTGATGAACTAGGAAGCCTGGTGCTCCATCTAGAACCATTAATGGGTATATACTTCAGGGATCTACCTTTCATTACTTACCTCTGCCAGCCAGTCAGACTGAATGTCCTAAAGGTTCTTAGCTTCTTCAAATAGCACCACCTGATATGGACCAAGTATTCAAGCACAGATAAGCCCGTGGAAGAAATTTCAGATTTAAACCATGCACTAGTATCCTGGCCTATGAGTTCTACATGATTTTGTCTTAGGTGGGAATCTTTGTGCCCAGTTTAAGAGGTAGTTGTTAAGGTAACTAGTTGGATGCAGAAAGGGAAAGAGATGTTACCATGCACCCCATGTCTACTCTGATGACTGTTGTTAATCCCAAGTAACTCTATTCAAATCATCCCAGTGGTGGTAGAGCAACAGACCACCATGATGACCTCTGGGATATTCCCTATTATTTTCCCAGGGCAGTTACTCGATTAATAATAACAGGAGTCTGGAGTTGTTACTTCCTGGAATGTTCTTTCTGTGACCAACTTGTCTTCCTGTAGGGAGAGGGGTTTAGAGATCCACCTTGATGTGATGAGAATATCCACTGGAACTAGGTGTGCAGAATAGAGTGGACTATTTCTGTTCAACATATAGTCTTTGCAGGTATTGCCTCTGATGAGACATAGACACATTCCTTGGACAGTCATTCCAATGTACCTCCCTGGAGTACTGGGTCTTGGGCAGGCAACACAAAGAGAAATGATGGCTAGAACTTACTTGCAGTAACATACTGTTACCTCTGAGACTGCTGATCTTCCTTGATCATCAGGAGTGCTACCTTCTGGAAGAAAGGGATGGTGATTTTTACCTATTCAAAAGGACCCCAGAGCTGGCAAATGTTAGTTTTATCTTTTATTCTCAAAGGAGTCCCGGCTATGGAAGACTTCTCTGTAGTTATCTCTAGGTTACCAGTGTCTCCAGCTCTCTCTTTTGTCCTTTTTCTCTTGTCGTCCTTGTCAGCCTCCTGGGTGAGTGCAAAGATAAGCACTGATTTTCCTACTTTGCATTAACCAAGGATGATTCCCTGTAGATAAGGAGTGAGCTGTGCTCTTGCCTTCGCTGCGTGGCATTCCTGCAAAGGTCTCCATCACTGTAGGTTTAAGGCCTGTGCTTCATTCCGAGCATATATGTACATGATGACTTTGATGAACGAGCATGGATGGACATTATTACCAAGTGTGATAAGTTCCCAAATAGCCTCAGTGTAGTCAGGTGAGTTGCTCCAGGCCATCTGGCCATTAACCAGGAAGTGCAGACCTTTAAAACTCAACGATGACCTTCTTCCTCTCCTGTGTGTCCAAGCCAGCCTTACAGTGAGATAGCCAGAAGTATCACACCCGCCAGATCTAGAGTCTTGCAGCAGAGAAGGGTAGAAGAGGACCTGCAGTACTATGTGATTATTCAGAGCTGCTGGGGTACATGTGACTCCTTTTTTTTTTTTAAGATTTTTATTTATTATTATAAATACATATACTGTAGCTGTCTTCAGACACACCAGAAGAGGGCGTCAGATCTCATTACAGATGGTTGTGAGCCACCATGTGGTTTCTGGGATTTGAACTCAGGACCTTCAGAAGAGCAGTCGGTGCTCTTCACTGCTGAGCCATCTCTCCAGCCCGTGACTCCTTTCTTTAAACTTATGATCCATCTTTAAATTCCTTCCCAAGCTTCCAGAGTGCTAGGATTATAGGCTTATATTGTAATGGCTAGAACTTGAACTTAAAGCTTATACTCTGAGCTGTCACACTCATGGACCTTATATAAGTGCATGTTAGAGATGCAGAATTATTCAATAATAATAATAATAATAATAATAATAACAACAACAACATGCTTACTAAAGTCTCCTTCAGACTATGTTCCTTCCAGTCAGGCAAGTTGTAGTTGTAAACACATGTAGGGGCAGGGATGGAACCAGTTGGAGTCTGAAGCTTGGGCAAATTGGCTTCTCAAACAAACAAACAAACAAAAACAAACAAACAAAGCAACACAAGTAGGAGGGGTTGGCAAGAGTAACAGTGAGTAAAAGCACTTGCCGTGTAGGCCTGATGACCTAAGTTTGATCTCCATCTCTAGAACCACAATAGAGAAAACTCACTCTGGAATGCACTCCTCCGGCCCTCATGGATGGGCCCATGACATGCACACGTCTGAACCACCACACTAAAACTTAAAGCAAAAGGACACGACTATGGAACTAGGCATTAAGCAATGAGAAATCAAAACCGTTTCAAGGGTCTAGAGAAATCCTTGAAGTCTGGAAACTTGAGTCCCTGCTTTTCTTCTCAGTTCTTTCTTAGGAAGTTGATCAGGAGAACTTACATAATGGGCTTTTTGGACAAGAACCTGGCTTTCCTTCTCTTTTCTCCCAAATTTACTAATCTGGGAGATCATAAGGATGGTGCCAAGTTCTTGAAGGGAAATTCTGTTGCACTTAATGCCCATTTTTGGTTAAATGGAAAGACTTAATTTATAAAGCTCTGCGATCTGCGTAACGTTCAATTATCTCTTCAGAAGCGTGGTGTGCCTCTGTGTTCTATTTTCGCTGACTGCATTCAGCATTCTCCTTTTGTTTCCTTGTCAAATTTTTTAATGTTCAAACTCATGTAGTTATTTTCATGTTTTTTTTTTTATGGAAGGTGTCATATACATTTCCACCATAATTTTTTCTAACCAAATCTGCTTATGTATATAGAAATGATCTATTAATACATGTACGTATGTATAGATGTATGTATGTACATATCATGGTGCAGGATTAAGCTCAGTGACTTTCACATTCTGGGAAAGCTCCCTACTTCTGAACTACATCTCTGGCCCTAGAAAGGCTACTTTTGAAAGAAGTGGCACTTTATACTCTCACTAATACCTTAACAAGCCTAATACTTTTAATATTTGGCCAATGATGAATCCTTTAAAAACCTTTTTCCTACCTTTTGAAACCCATTTTTGCAATGGTTTCTGGAAACAAAATCTTGATACGCTAACAGCTGGTCGTTGTCAGTGGCCTTGGTCATTCCCAGCAAGTTTTTTTTTTTTTTGTCATGGTGATTGTAATTGGGGGAAAGCAGAGTAAATCAAGGTGGGGATGCACAGGTGAAGAAATGATTATAAATTATTGAAAGTCAGGCGAAGTGGGAATCCTGCAGCACGCATTAGTCTGTAGCATAGATCTGACTCTAACTTGAGCTGTCATTGAGTTTGGTGGCTACTTATCAGGGCCACTTCAGGAGACACGGTAGACTTGTTCTACCTGCATCTCACTGTATGATGTTCACAGGGAAGCTCATGCTCTGTGGATTTCCTTGAGGTTTGAATGTTTGCCTGGCAGCCTTCTCCTGTGGACGGGGGTGGGGGGTGGGGGGGTGGGGGGGGGTGTGTGCTTCTGTTTCCAGCTGAAAAGCAGTCTTGTGTTGATTCTTTCCTGTGTTTTTAGAAAAGGTTGCATAAACCACATCTCCAATGTGGGCAGACAGGCATGTCCTGGGTTCAGCTGCCATACTCAGGTGGTGTTGTGTCATGCCCTCGAACCACAAAGAGTAACTGAATTGCATTTGTGACTTATCCAAGGTTTAGGCTGATCTCAGTTGAATATGGTTTTACATATAAGCAGTGTGATCTGTGGTTTCTCAACTGTAGGTGTCTCAGTGAGTACCTCTGTGGTCTCTCAGACCAGAGCACCAAGAGGGGCACAGAAGGGTGACCTGATGTCTGAGGTGGTGGCAACAGTCTTTTTCGGATCTCCTGTGTGGGTGTGGAACACAGGGACATTTTCTCTAATGGATATAATACTGCTGGGTACTGGTTGCCAGTTTATTTCTAGTTAAGAAGAGTCCTTGGGGAGAGAAGAAAGTTTGAGAACCTATTACCAAGCTTTCTGATTCTTTTCTTGGTATACTATGAAGAGATGGGCCCACCCTTGATACTTGCTGGTCCCGGAGCCATTCATATGCTATGTCTGTCTAACCATTTTCAAGTTACATCAAGCGATCTACAAATCAGATTCATGACCTGGGAAGCTAGGTCCAAATTGAGATTCATCAGCAGCATTCAGTTGCTTTCCAAAATCTCCCCATTTGTGTGTTAGAGAGAGGGCTATGTATATATATCTATAACTGCAGGTCCGTGTCTATATACAGCTGCCTACAAATGGCTTCCTTTCTCAAAGTGATGATGTGGTTTATGCTTAAAAGAACTGGAAGGTGCTGTAACAAGCATCAAGGAGGATAATGTGGTCTAGAAAATGGAGTAGATTCTGCTGGGCTTCTATGGGAAACTCTGGCTATGGTATGGCTGGAGGAGGTATCAATGGGACCCATGATGTGTGTTGCCTAGAGCATGGGCACAGCCTCTTGGGCAACCTAAGATAGTTTTGAGTCTCTGTGTGAGTGGAGAGAGAAGATGGAAGGTTGAAACCATATCCAGGGATGTGAGATGCTAAATGTCGTGAGGTCCACCACCTCGATTTGGGAGTGGTAGGGTATGCCAAACTGATTTTAGAAGAAACCTTTTCATTAACTCTGGATTTGGTTTGGGAATGGTAGGGTATGCCAAACTGATTTTAGAAGAAACCTTTTCATTAGTTCTGGATTTTGGGTTGTATACCTACAGATTTATCTCATGTAGACCCGGAGGCCACATCCTGTTTTTTTCATTTGCCTCTCTCTTCTCTATCTTCAGGCTTCCTCTAGTGCGGGTGCTTCTGGTGGTAGAGTTCTGCTGTCATGAGAAGACTGGGCAGTACCAAGGACAGAGAGCCTCCCTTCCTCTCTGTGTATCTCTCTCCTTCCTGTTTTACACACCTGTTCTCTACTTCCACTTTCCACCGCAGTATTCCATTTGTTTTTCCTGCTCAGTTTCATTTTAATTTTCCTCTTTTATGGGCAGTGGCTATCTTTACAGGGATGTAGGGGATGACTTGCCTTGCTAGTGGTAATTACTGTATTTAGATCCTTTAACGGTAGAAAGAATTTTGTGGGATCACATGGAAACTATCCCCAACAACACTTTCCTTGGAGAGAAGGTGCCAGTCTAGTTTCAAATACCTGATTTATGAGTGGGCTTTGGAACAAAACAAACTTATCCTTGTGCTGTTATTTTTAGAATACTTTTGCATCTGCGAAGGTACTCGGCATACTTAGGTTTGAAAGATGCATTAAATATGCTTTAAATTGGCCTCTTCCAGCTCCGAAGACCTGAGACCTCAGTTCACTTCTCTCGTTTTTGTACAAGTGAAGAAACAAAGATTAGAAAATACAGAAATTCAAACAGAATCATCTGGGGAACCAGTTTTCTAACCTCATCCTGCCTCTCTTTTATTTACTATTAAAATCTAAGAGTGTCGTTTGGGTCTCCAGAAGGGGCTGCATGAGTTTCTGTATGTGGGTCAATAGCACAGAGAGGTTGGAGGGGGAGCATGAGGCCTTGAACTGGCAACAGAATGATACACAGGGATGATGCTGGGTTTATCTCTGTGTGAGGATAAAGGGTGAAGGGTGAAAGGTGAAGTTACTGAAATGTCACTGGAAATAGAGCTTCTTAAATTTAAATGTGCCTTGTGGGTCATTTGATGAGTCCTGTCATTCTCATCAGTATATTAAAATGAGATTTATCTTTGTACGTATGTATATGTTACATATATATGTACATGTATATGCTACACATATATGTACATGTATATGCTACATATATACACATATATATGCTACATATATGTACATATATATGCTACATAAATATGCTGCAAAGTTATAAAATAGCTATAAAATAAAATTTAAAAAAATATATAACAAGAATGAGAACATCCATTCCTCTAAGCTTTATGGAGCTCATTTTCCTGGCACCAATTATATAACACCTAGGTGATTTTTTTCCTCCTCTTTAAGTAGGGATAATGAGAAGAACTCTTTAATCCTTCCCTCGGGATCACATGATGATAGAAATGGATGGTTCCCAACCTTGCACTGACCCTTAATAAATATAACCAAATGCAGTGACTTCTATCGGTGTCAATGCTGTTATTAACCTGGGCTTCTTTCTCACTGCCAGAAGTCTCTCTCTTCTCCCTCACAGACTTCCTTGTCTTCTCTGAAACCTTCTCAGTCATTTGAATGTATTGGCCGCTCCTCCAAGGGAATGAATGTGTGTCATGTTCTGAAGTGCTTTCATTCATAGGTCAAGAAGTATACAATTCTTTCTTTTTTCGATGTTTAAAGATTTTTTTTTTTGATTTGTTAAGAGAATAAGACATAGCTGCGATACTTCTCTGTTGCCGTGGAATCCTAACGTCGGGCTTTTATTTTGATGTATGTTTTTGTAGCATTTGTCTCGGACCCCCTGTCTCTAAGCTGAAGTAGAAGGGTCTTTCTTGACCTCACTTATTCTTTCTATTCAGTGCCTTATCGGCATCAACTTCCATAACCAGTAACTGCTCAGCCACAAGAATAGAATGAGATCAAACTTTACAGAGTAACTACCCTTCTTAAACATGTGCTGAGACAAGGCCAGAGATGGTTAGAAACACTTGCTTCTTCCCCAGTACCCACCTGACAACTCACAGCAGTCCACAATTCCAACTCCAGGGGATTAAATGGCTTCTGGCTTTAGTGGGCATGAAGTATGTACACATGCGTGCCTGCAAAGCATTCATATGTATATGTAGGGGGAGGAGCTGATAACTAAAATCTAGTTCCCTAATTGTTTGATTGGCTAAACAAAGACAACTGAAGCTAATCACCGGGCGAAGATATGGAGGCAGGTTTTCTGGGTCCCAGAGAGAAAGAGGAGGACGCGCTATAGTGAAAGGCTTCTTCAGGCTGGCAGTAGAGAGAAGAGCTTTGGCATCATGTAGCCCAGCTAGCTCAGGTTAGACCTGGTGACAGCTTCTTCCACCGGAAGAATTCCAACGTTGAAGAGCTGATGAGTTTAGGACAATAGATTCCGAGCCCAGTGCTTGTGACATCTGGTTGATTTTAAATATTAAGATTGTCTGGTGTTTTTTCATTCACGACGATTCAGGCGGGCAAGAGAGAAGGTGCTGCCATATGGCGGTTGTTGGCAGTCGGCCGAGCCAGCCTCGAGTGTAGATGGTCCGTGTAGAGCGATCACAGCTTCCTGTGTTTATGGGGGAAAAGGTACGCTAGCTGTGGGAGCTGGGTGAGATGGCTGTTGCACCGGGTAAGGAACAAACAGGGATTGGAGTGGCTTGGTGAAGCTAGCCACGGGGGCTGGGTGAGACTGCCTTTGCCGGTATGTAGCTGGAGCAAACGTGGATTAATTAAAATTACACGCAACATGTATACATGTACATATATATGTAAACGGAATCTAAAAATAAATAAATAAGCATTTACTGAATAAAATGCTTTCTTAGACAGTTTGAACATCTTGGTCCTCTGTAAGCGTCCTACATTCCCTACAAAAGAATCCTACCTAAGTTCCATCAGTCAGCAAGGCCCTACTGATGAAAAAAAAAAAAAAAACTACAAAACTCAGTGAACATGAATATGTGAAGCCGGTGCCTACCTAGGGCCTTTACTCCTGTGTTTTAGTGTCCTTGGTACAGGAAGGTGTTCTGCATGCTACCAAAAGAGAAATGTATCTACAAACTCTTTGATCAAGAATTCTGTCCTGCCTGGAAGATATGCTAGGGCAATGGTGGTACAAAACTTGTGGGAGTATCCAGCCGATATCTGCTTTGATTTAAGGCCCACTCGATGTGATTGAACCCATACTCAATATGGCTTGGGGGGGACAAAAACCTGAGACTAGGTTGCTCAGGAACCAAGGTTAAAACCAAATACTGAGTTAACTGGTCAAACAAACAAACACACAAATAAAACAAAACCAAAAGAAAAAAAAAAACAAGAAATGTAGTAATAAAAATCTTCTAAGAAGATGGAAAGAGAGACCCCTGGTCCTGGAAAGACTGGATGTAGGGGAACGCCAGGACAGAGTAACGAGAGGGGGTTGAATGGAGAAAAGAGGGAGGGAAGGGGGCTTATGGGACTTTCGGGGAGGGAGGAAACGGGAAAGGGGAAGTGATTTGGAATGTAAATTAAAAAAATAAAATAAAATAAATAATAAAAAAAATTTATTCAAAGATTATAAAAGAATTAATTAATAGCAAAATTCATGTAAGTCCCTGGGGAAATTAATTGAAAAAAAAAACAAACTTGTAGTATAAAATACTCTAATTTCGATTAAATTCACACACTACCATATTAAAAAAAAAATCTTCTAATGATATTCTGCTGTAATCATAGATCAGTGTCCTTTTCAGCCCTCATCAGAGAGGCTTTGACCTGTAACAGATGGGAACTAGACCCACAACAGGACAACGTGCAGGCTGAGAGAGATTTGAGAACATATAACCCTAAGCAGGGTATTTCCTTCAAATCCCTCTTCTCAAAGCTCTGGAAAGCCCTTAAAAGAGGAGGCAGAAAAAAAATGTTATGTGTTAGAGGGGATTGAGAACACCAGGAAAGTAAGACCCTCTAAATCAACATGAGCAAGGCTCATGTGAACTCAGGAGAGACTGAGGCAGCAGGCACCAGCCTGCAGGGGTCTACACCAGGTCCTCTGCGTATATGTTTTATAAAGTTTCCAATGTAGTGCGTTTATAGGATTCCTGAGTGTGCAGACAAGTGTGTCTCTGATTCTTATGCCTTCCCTTTGTCTGGTTTTTCCTCTGTTTTTTTTTAAATTATTATTCTGATGTGTTAGTGTTGTTTTGTTTTATTTTATTATTGTCTCCTTAGAATCCTGTTTGTTTTCTAATGAGGAGTAGCTCCGGATTGGAGGGGAGGAGGGGGAGGGCTGGAAGGAATAGAGGGAGGGGAAACTATAATCTGAATATATTCTGTGGAGAAAATCTATTTTCAATCAAGTGGGGGAGGGAGAAAAAACAAGGAAAAAAAAACAGTTTCTGGGCCGCCATATTCCAGTCTAGACACTGTGACACTTTGTGACTTCTTCTTTAAATTTCCAGCATCTCCTCATTTCCCCTTGTCAGCTGGTGGCTTTTATTATTATTTCATGGATAAAGAGAAAACATTCTAAAGATTGAAGTCTATCTATGGAACACGAACTCAGAACCCATCCACACCCCTCCTGTTAGACACTGATTTTCTTCTTGCCATCTTTTCGCACCTCTTAGAGCTCCCCCATCCTGCTAGGTCCTGCTCCCTTCATAGCTCCTTCTTACCTCTTCTCTGTTGTCTTTCATTATGTAATGGACCAGCATCTTCAGTATATACAAGTATCTTTCATCATCAAAAACATACCGTGAAACATATTTCCATTTGAGGATAGCCTTCATCTTCTTTTCAGAGTTTTTAGTCAAAATCATAGGGAGGAAGCTGATCCTGGTACTCATCATGTTGTTCTGGTAGCTTCTAAGTTGATATCCTCTGTTCAGACTTCCCCAGAGCTCAGCATCTTCTACATGTTGTATATATTGTTCAACGTTCCATGTCCAAAAATGAATTCTGTTTTCTTTTGGCCAGGTCTTGGCCCTCGCTGGCTTACCTGGTACTCCTTATGTAGTCCAGTTGATCTCCTGCTCCAGCCTACCAAGGGCTATGATTATAGGCATAAACCAACATGCCTTACATCTAAGGATAAATGTTTCTTGACTCTCACTCCCTCCATGGTATGTTAGTTAGTTTTTCCCCATTGCTATCAAATACCTGACAAAAGTAATTTAAGGGAAGAGTACTTTATTTCAGCTTACAGTTTAAGGATATAGTCCATCATGATAGAAATTATAATGACAGGAATTCAAGGAAGCAGGTCACATTGCGTCTACAACCAGAAAACCGATATAGATGAATGGTGTTGTTTTAGTTAGGATTTTACTGCTGTGAACAGATACCATTGACCAAAGCAACTCTTATAAAGGAAACATTTCATTGGGGCTGGTTTACAGGTTCAGAGGTTCAGTCCATTATCATCAAGGCAGGAGCATGGCAGCCTCCAGGCAAAGGTTGGATGAGCTGAGAGTTCTACCTCTTGTTCCAAAGGCAACTAGGAGAAGACTGACTTCTAGGCAGCTAGGATGAGGGTCTTAAAGCCCACTCCCACAGTGACACACCTACTCCAAAAAGGCCACACCTACTCCAACAAGGCCACACCTCCAAATAGTGCTACTCCCTGGGCTTGACATATGCAAACCACCACAGGTGTGCACAGCTCTTTTCTTTACGTTCAATCTGGGACTCCAGCCTACTGCATGGTATCACCTACATTTAAGGTGGGTTTTCCCACATTGATAAACCCAATTTCTTTATAAGCATGCCTAGAGGATTGTCTCTTAGATATTTAAGATCCTATCAAGTTGACAATCAATTTTACTATTGCAATGGTCTTTTCAATCTTAGTCATGGGTCCTGCCATTCTTCCATTGTTCAGGACAGAAAACTAGGAGTCATCCATGGTTTTTCTCATTTGCTTACATTTCATTTCCAATCCATTAGAAACTCTTGGCTGTTTTCAATATATATATATATATATATATATATATATATATATATATATATATATATATATACATAGTATTTGACATCTTACTATTTCTTAGTCATCAGTTTTTCCACATTTTTTGCATTTCTCTCATTGCTCTTTGACTCTGGTCACTAATCTCCAGCCATTCTTTGGCTTTTCTATTGTGTTCCTGCAAGTCTTTGTCCTTGCCATCCTCTGGTTCTAAGGATGTCCCACCAGCTGTCTGTAGGGCTATCTCTTTTACCTATCTTCTAATCTCTACTCAGACATCTCTAAAGAGACCCCACCTCTCCCTTACTCTTTCTTCTCTTATTTGCATTGTATTCATTATCTGCTTCCTGTTATTAACTCTTTTGTAACAAGCTGTTTGAGTTTATTCCTTCAGTGCTGTATTGTGGTTCCTAGAACAGTACCTCGCCAGGATATGCAGTATATACTTGGTAAACGAATGAACTCAAAGACAAATGATATATTCTTAACTAAAAGGAAGATAATATGGTTATTTCTAATCTTTTCCAAAACATTCTATTAGAGGAAGGATAAAGAGGTGAATAGCTAGTGATCTTGGAGTTAGCACTATAGGTCTGCTTCTATAATACTCAATATTAGCACTGTAGTAGAAGCTGATGGATTGATTTCTGGCTCTTAGATACTTAAATGTGATTGTTTGAGTCACATCAGACCATTACCAAGTATCGATGTGAAAATTAAAGGTAGGAACATCCAACGTTTACTCTTGTATCCATTGGTACATCTTGAAGTTTGAGGAAGAGCAGTACTGAAGCTGGTATGGGCCACATTGTACATAACATGGATGCCTTACTGTCATTGTGATTTACTCATAGAGTCATAATTGTTCCTACCTGCCCCGTTTCCAGGGTTCCTGATATCTGATATCTGTTTTATTGTGAATAGGTCCCTTGACCATGCATGACAGATTGGAAAGTTGCCATGTGGATCTTCAGTGCTCAATGTGAGAAGTTTTAAACAATCATTTCTGCGACTGGAATCATTAAACACTCCATTGCCTCTGGAGCATAACCAGGTTGGTTGTGGAGATGTTGTCTTCATTTTTTTTCTCATTGTTATGATAAAATGCCTGACAATTTAAAGAAGCAAACCTTTATGTTGGCTCATAGTTTGGGAGTACAGTCCATCAGGACAGGAGAGTAACGGCAGCAAGATACATTGTATTTGAAACCAGAAACAGTGAGAAAGGAATCCTGGTGCTTAGTATACTTTCTCTTTTTTATTCCAGCTCATGGAATGGTGCATCTCATACTTGTGATGGGTCTCTCCACTTTAGTTAATATAATTTAGAAACTACCTCTCAGATACCTTCAAGAGTTTATTTCCATGGTGATTCTAATCCTACCCAGTTGGCAATCAGTATTAGTCATCCAAGACAGGGTAGATACACAACTAAAAGACTTAAACCCAGATACCCAGTGTGGATTTTCAAACCACATAGTCTTGTAGCTGATTGCCGTGAGTATATGTGCTCACCAACTGGATCATCCATAGAAACGGTAGTAATTCTCTCAGGGTCTGCATCCTCCCACCTGAAAAGCTAAGAGGATGTTTGCTTTCTCCTTCTCCTAAAGCTACATTGGAGAAGAAGAAATATTTTAGATTACTTTTACTTCTAATCAGCACTTAACTGGAGGATTTTCATGAAGCATGAGAGACAGTGCTCACAACTGAGCATCTCCTATTGCCACAACAGAGAAGCCATTATCATTCAGTGACATGTCTCCATAATGAACCATCTTATATGATAAATGATTGCTGTATTCTGTTGGCATTTTTCTTTTTGGAATTCAGCCTTTTCTTGTTTGCCAAGCTTTGTACAAGTCTTATTTAGTCTTTTTGCTTCTTGTTGTGGCAGTTTAACATGTTTCTTTTAAAAATGAGAGCAGAGGTTTAATCATGCCATGACTAGAATTTAAGATAAGTAGTTTATAAACTATTAAGATCTATTTCTGTCTTAAATTTCAAGACCAAAATATTATGTGGTAGTCACGTTCACATGGCTAGAAAGAGAGACAACAATGAAAGTGTTTTCTGCATTGTCCCTATAGGCTGTCTACCATTTACTCAGACGTGAATAGTATTCTTTAGCTGTCCAGATTGCACGGTGGTTTCCAGTCTCTTAAAGGCATTCAGAGATGCATTGGCACCTTGCAAGGAAGGTGCTAAATATGTCTGAGATATGACTCATTCCTTTTTGTAGAAGGAAGCTTCAGTGGTAGGGAAACATTTCCAGGCATCCCTAAATCTGGATGCAAGGCAGAATTCTTCATGAATTCCCTGCAATTTTTTGTTGTTTATTAATCTAGTGGGTAGTTATTGCTTGTTCCTGTGCTGTTTCTGTGCTGTGTAGGCACTTAAGGAAGACTTCTGTACTGTTAAGAGTATTTCTGCTTTGTAAAGAAGTTGATGGTAGAACGATGGGGAAGCCAGAGCACTTCTGTGAGACTGATGAAATAGGTTGTTGAGAAGCTTGATGTGAGAGAGAGAGAGAGAGAAGAGGAGAGAGGGAGAGAGAGAGAGAGAGAAGAGGAGAGAGGGAGAGAAAGAGAGAGAGAGAGAGAGAGAGAGAGAGAGAGAGAGAGAGAGAGAGAGAGAGAGTGAGAGTGTCTGGATTGGAGCACATTTGAGAAGCTTCTGACCTGTGTGTTAAAGTATTGATATACTTAACACCATGTTCCTGATTCTGTATAAGCTCATATCTTTACTTTTCTCATTTTACACACACACACACACACACACACACACACACAGAGAGAGAGAGAGAGAGAGAGAGAGAGAGAGAGAGAGAGAGAGAGACATGCACACACATACATACACACACATATTCAAAAACAATAAAAATCTAATTGCCTCATAGAACAGAACATTTAAATAGTATGGTGTGCTTATAAATTAGAATTCTCCATAGTCATTAAAAATCATACTGTAAATTAATATTTAATGGTTTGGGGATTGCTTGTCACATTTTAAATGTAAAAATTAAAAGTGTGATGTAAAATATGATCTCAGTTGGCTAATGTTGTGTTCTCAGTTTGACCCACTGTAGGATACTGTAGTGGTCTGTGCCCACGCCTCCACCTAGTCCTGCACTTCTAGTCTACCGTCCTCACTGGCCCTTGATCTTCCTGCAGTTTTTGTTGCCTTCTTACAAGCTGCCATGTTCACTTGCTTCCACCACTTCTTACCACCTTTATCTCCTGGTAGAATATAAGTTGTTAGGGGCAGAAACTTTTATATAATTTGTTCACAGTACTTGTCAAAAGCTAAGAACAGTCAATGTACTGTACCTAGAAGCTCAGAATAAACAATGATGAACAAATTAATAACAGAAAGGAGGTTAAATTATAATATGATTGGTTATACTTATATTTTTCTGAATTTTGTTTTTCTATGATAAACATGCATTTCCTCTGTAATTAGAGGCAGGAAAGGCTACACATGAATTCCTCATATAGGCCTATAGAGGTTGTCTTTGGGAATGGCTGAATGCATGACTGAAGAGGGCAGAATCAAATTCTTCTGGTTGAATGTAGAGAGATTTTTGTAATTGTTGTGTATGGTCTGGGTTCTGGGCTTATCTAACCATTGGGTCTTAAGTCTATCTTTGTCTTCTCTACCCACCATCTCCACCGTTTCCCTTTCCTGTGCCCACATGCTGGTTCCTGGACTCCATGCTGTTCATGCTAAGGTCTGCCCTCAAACCTTGTCTGTGTCTTTTTCCTAGGTTAGTTGTTGTTTGGGTTATAATTTCAATATCTGTATTTTCTTTGAATGCGAGTTTGTATCCTGCTGTCTTTTCATGACTCTCCGTGCTGATTCCAGCCTCATCATCACTTTAATTTTCCTGGCAGGTGCAGAATGTGCCAGGTCGTCAGTGCAATGCCCCCAGCTGCAAGACAACTACATTTACCACTGTTAGCTGAAGCAGTCAAAAAGCGACCTCCAAGGGGAGCCCAGTGGAATCTGGCTCAGTCTATTTTAAGCCAGAAACCAACCATAGAAACACTTAGAGAACATATGCTTTTCTTGTCTCTTGTGTTACCTTTTTTTTTTCTTTCTTCAAGCACATGACAAGCTGCTTGAGAAAAAGCTTTCTATTTTCTACTTTTCTTGTCTTCAGTAGTGCAGAAACTCTTCTGGTCTTAGAGTTATTCCCATGTGTTTTAGTTAGTGGATACTCGGGTTCCCATATAGAAAGTAGACATGGTTTCTGACTTTTCACAGATGGCATTAGAGTAGTTCAGGGTGACTTGAGTGCCTTTGGAGATACTGTATATGTATACACATATATATATTTAATGTCAGATTGTTATTAATATTTAAAATGTAATAAATGAAAGTAAAATATTCAAGATCAAACCTGGTTGCTGTGACCTCCTGTTAAAATGGTATTGTTTTGTTCAGAGGCATAGATTGATTTTTGGGGAAGAAGGATATTACATAACAGATTCCTCTATTCAATAAAGGCTTATTGAGATTCTGCTGTTTATTACTGCAGCAGGCAGTGAAAGAAAGTGTAGAGATCAGCTAAAAATGGTCCATTAACAATCCAAGCCAGAAAAACCTATTGTTGAATATTTCAAAGAGGAAGAAATTACTCAGGAATAGGTAAGCATGGGTGGACATTGTGATAAAGGCAGAATTATGAAAACGTTAGTAGGTATAGATTGTAGCCTGGTGGAAACAAAGGATTGCACACAAGGATATGAAAAATCAAAAAAGTATAAGAAGAGTGTCTTTTGTGAGAGGCAGCCTGTTGCTCATGGGCAGGATTTCAGGGAGCAGGCAGACGAGGTAGTGGGAGATGAGATGAAAAATACCTCCATCAAAAGCAACTTAGGGGAGAAAGGACTTATTCTATCTCCAAGGCTATATGTTATTGCTTTAGGGATGTCACAGTAGTAGGCGCTAGAAATAGTTGGTCATATTATATTTAATGTCATGAATGTATGCCTAGCACTCGAGTTTGATCCCCAGAACCCATGTTGTGGAAGAAGATAACCAATTCTCACAAGTTTTCCTCTGGCCCCCATGTGAGATCTTAGATATACACAAATACAAATTAATTTGAAATTACAAATTAATGTTAACATTTTTGACTCTGCCATGTTTGGTTTTCTTTTAATAAGAATAGGAAACTGTACTTGCTAAAACTACCTTTTCTTGTGTCGATTAACATGCTTATACATTAGTTGCTTTTTTCTCTCTCTCTTACAGTGCTTGCAGCTTCTGTTTCTAATACTTGAAATTTTTAAATTCTTGAGTTCAATTTGACTACTTTCATTTTCAGAGACATTGGCTCTAATTTGCACTTTAATTACGTTCATTTTAAATATTTAGTTGGAGAAAAATCTCGTGACCACTCGTCAGAGTTTAATACGTTTTTCACATGTTTTGTTGAATGCTTGAATTTATGCCCATGCTTAATGCTTCTGTAATGAAAATATATGGATGGAATAATCTTCCATTCCATGCTCTGTTCTGTGAGTTATCATGATTTATGGCCCGTGATTTTCACATTCTGTCTGATGAAGCAGTAAACGATCTTTTCAGCTTTTAGAAAGTGCTCCTCGTTCAAGGGGCAGACATTGGGTTTTGTGTTTCAAATACCTTTTCCTTCCTGTCATTTAGTGGTTGTGCTCCATGAAGGGCCTTGACCCCTTGCAATATCCGTCATACATGGCTCAAGGGAGGCATCACAGACGCTAGTCTTCCATTGCCATTCACTACTGCTCTCTCATCGTTTCAATCAAAAGTTCCATCACCACATTCATAAGATTCCAGGGTAGATTAGAAATCAACACACGTTGGAAAGAACATTTTAACATATTGGTTAACATATCTGAAGAGAATAGGGAGAAGTAGAAGAAATTTTATTTTATTTTCCATGGGAACTGCGATGTGTTATTTAACTTTTCTGAGGTACTATTCCCTTACTGTGAGGTAAGAGCAATAGATGGGACACTTCTCCCATCTGATTTCTAGCACTACCATTTGACTGCAGGCATCTAGTAAGGAGGGCTTTGGAACTGTGAAGAGTCCTAAGGTATTTACTTTGCCTGCCTCCAGCTTGGAGATATGATTTCATGAACCTCAGAGGGCAGCAAGCACTTCTTGGTATCCCCAGGAACAAAGGGAAGAATTCTAAAGTCTGTAGAGTTATACTTGGTAAACAACTTGAAATAGCTCTGAAAGGAGTTAAAATAACCTAAATGTGGACTGCCACACAAGAGCTGTCACACACACACATACAATCTGAAATGTAATCTTCAACTACAAAGATGAAAAATGGAGAAATAAGTAGACTTGGAAATATCTAGGATGTAATAATATGAGTGTGGGTTATGTTGACCTTGTGGTGGGGAGGGGCTACGATCTAGGGAAGTTGAAGTCTTGGGTTGGATTGGACAGTAGGTATGCTCTTTCTACCTGAAGATTATCCATAATCCCCAGTGAAACTAACCCACTGCGTTATTTGACTCATTGAATCAGAGTACTGGGAATCATCTATGTCTGCTGTGGGGAGAAGGGCTGTGTTTTCTTAGGTTCCCAGCTCACTCTTGGTTCCGATGGCATATTTAGGTACAAACTATTGCTCTACCCCTAGGCTGTAGTTCAGTTGTGAAGTCTGGAAGAAGGCAGACTCAACAGGGGGATTTCAGGATTGGCCTTGAGAAAAGAACAAATACCCACTCAGAGTCTGAGCATGTTTGAGACTTTGAGACTCTTTCCTTGTTCCTTTCTTTTGTGTTTTTCCTCTATATGTTTGTTGTCTTATGAAACAAATTGTTTATAAATACACACCTTATAAGTAGTTAAAACACTATATTAAAAGCATGAAAGAAACATTTTGTTTTTTTAAATGCTCAATTCAGTGGTGAATATTCTACAAATAAATCTGCCTTTTCTTTCCACAAATACCCAAATGTATCTACCTAGGTGATCTGAAGCTGAGTAAAGATGCTATTTCTTTATCTAGCAATCTTATACAACAAGTAATCTCTTCATTCTGCTCATAAATTTACAGTTTTGAAAGACATTTTCAACATAAAATGCCAGTGTGAGTTACTTTTGGGGTGAGCAGGCCAGTATCTAGAACTACAGGAATAAAATCGTTTCATTTCTGAGCACCTAGCCTGAGTCATTGTGCAGGCAGCTGACTGGGACTTCCTTAGCCAGACAGGAGTAGTCTCTGAGATGATAATTGGAAAAGACTTCACAGTGAGTAGTATCAATTCTTGTACTGTATATGGAGTAACATTTTCCTATCATTTCAAAATTGCCAGTATCTTCTCAAATCTGAGTCTGGAAGTTATATTAGGACCATTATCAGGTTCAGGAGAAAAGAAATGATATATAATAGGAAGAAGAGGAGGGTGAAGAGAAGGGGGGATGAGAGGAGAAGGATGTGGAACGAGGGAGTGGTGAAAGAGAAGGAAAGGAAGGAGGAAGAAGGGAAGGAAGAGAATTAGGGGAGAGGAGGGACTTGGAGAAAAGGAGGAAGAATTCAAGCAGGAGGAGCAAATGGAGAAGGAGGAGGAAGAAAAAGAAGAGGAAAAGGAGAACGGAAGGAAGAGGGAGAACTGTGAGGAGGAAGAGGAGCAAAGGAATAGGGGAGGAGGAAAAGGAGGAGGAGAGGGTGAAGGAGAGAGAAGAGGAGAGGGAGGAGGGAGGACCTTTGTGTCTTGGGTTTAATCAGTTCTCATCCCTGAAATTTCTTCCTGAAGACTGAAATCTCTCACACAATAAAAATACAGCATTACCAGTTCCCCACGTAGTTTTGAGTTACAGGAGGTTCCCTACTCTCCCTCTCTCTGTCCATAACTGGAAACCACGCTGCTGGAAGCTTAGGGAAGTGTGGCCATCCCCAGCCACACATGCCTGGCATGTCAAGGAAGCTTTTGCACTCTGCAGGGCTGTCACTTCTCAGCCTGCAGAAATGGGTGCTGTGCTATTTGGAAGGGAGCCCAATATAGGAACCCCTCATTTGAGGGAGAAAGGAAAATTAGGGTGTTTGGTCATCAACTGTTTTAAAGTTTAAGATTTGTTTTGAATATGTTTCCTTGTGGTGAGCAATTTCTAGTGATTTTTGTTTTTAGATTTTTTAAAGATGGGAGAATTAAAAAAAAATCACCCAAATGAAATGTTTTTTTTTAATATAACATCTTACCCTATCCTTAAATTACAGCAGAAAATAAGCTTTTTCATTACTAGTTTTTAAAATTAGCATATAAAGTAATGGGTTTCATTACATTTGCACATATTCTTTGTTCCTCTAGATTACCCTCTCCACCGCCCTTCCCTGTTTTCCAACTCCTCTCCTGCTGGTTCTCTCCTGCCCCAGTAACCCCTCTGATTTCATGTCCCATGTATTCTATACTCCCCCATCGTTAGGAGCCCCTCCCCCAGCTTTCCTGTCTCATGACCCACAGATATACATATTTATAGAGACAAGGCTCCCCACCAGAGGAAGCATGTGAAACTATTCTCTGCAGTCTGGCTTAGTTAACATAATGATTTCCAGTTCTATTCATTTTTCCATAAATGTCATGATGTCATGAACACAATTCCGCTATGCACATGTACCACATTGTTTTTCTACATTTGTGTGTTGATAGACATTTCGGCGGGTTCCATTTATTACCTATTATCCAAAAAGTCTTACCTATATATACCAAAAAAAGTCCTTTGGGTATATAAATCCAGCAGTGATAAGCTGGGGCATGTGATAATTTCAGTTTTAGCTTTTTAAAGAAAGCTCTATACTAATTTCCACACTTGGGTGCACCAGTTCATACCCCGACTAGCAACGGGAAAAGGGGGAAAAGGTTTTCCTTTCTCAGAAGCTTTGCTTGTATTGGATAGCATTTCCTAGGAGATAAACATAAGATACAGTAAGCACAGGCCTGAACTTAAGTCATGGGAAGTAGGAAAAACAATAGTATCCATCTTCGGGACCGCCGTTTGCTTTTTAAGATGTTGGCGTGGCTGTGTGGAGGAAGCAGCCATGAGTCTTGAGAACCTTAACAGAAGCAGACAGCACATCCCGAGGTTTTGTGCTCCCTTTCCCAGGCATCAGTAGACTAGAATGGTTTTCCTTTCATCACAGTAGATCCGCCTAACACTATACACTTTCTGCCTCTGGGATTACCAGATTTTTGGGAGTGGTCATAGTTCTAGGGGTTTGGGGGAGGATGACATTAACTGGGTGGGGGTTGGCATGGCAGCTCCCTAGCGTTACACTGATGGCCTCATTAGCCCATTTGCTTACAGTGGATGGTAATGGAGCTAAAGGAGGGCATTGCTAGTGTTCTCCATTGTCACGGAAGGGTAGAAACCAAACTAAGGTCTCCAGAGATGTGTATTACACCGACTTCAGCGGTCAGCTGCAAAAGCACCTGTTTTTCTTTTTGACTCAAGGTTTTTCTATCAGGGCGGAGAAATAAGAGCTTGATAGTAGGCTTTCTCACTAAAGGCAATATTGTCAAGAGCAATCCTAGCTGTTAACTGTTTAGAATGATGTAAAGCTTTTGCTTGTTTTTGTTTTTACTTTACATCCTGCTCACTACCCCCTTTCCGGTCACCCCCTCCCACAATACTTTCCCCATCTCCCCTCCCCTTCTCCTCTGAGCAGGTGGGGGACCCCTGGATATACCCCCCCCCCCCGCCGCCTTGCCTTGGCACTTCAAGTCTCTGCGAGGCTAGGTGCTTACCTCTCCCACTGAGGCCAGACAAGGCAGCCCAGCTAGTAGAACATATTCCAAGTACAGGCAACAACTTTTGGGGATAGCCCTTGCTCCAGGTGTTCAGGATCCACATGAAGACCAAGCTGCACATCTGCTGCATATGTGCAGAGTGCCCTAGGTCCAGCACACGTATGTTCTTTGGTTGGTGGTTCAGTCTATGAGAGCCCAAAGGGTCCAGATTAATTGACTCCATTGGTTTTCCTGTGGAGTTCCTATCCCTTTCAGAGGCCCACAATCCTTCCTCCTTCTATAAGAGTTCCTAAACTCCATCCAATGTTGGGCTGTGAGTGTCTGTATCTGTCTAAGTCAGCTGTTGGGTGGAGCCTCTCTGGGGACAACATGTCCCTGTCTATAAGCCTAACACAGTATCATTAATAGTGCTAGGGATTGATGCTTGCTCATGGGATGGGTCTTAAGTTGAGCCAGTCAATGATTGTCCATTCCCTCAGTCTCTGCTACCTCTCCTGTGCCTGCATTACTTGAAGACAGGATAAATTTTGGGTTGAATGTTTTGTGCGTAGGTTGGTGTCTCTATCACTCCACTGGGGTTCCTGTCTGGCTACAAGAGGTGACCTCTTCAGGTTCCATATCCCCAGTGTAGTGAGTCACAGCTAAGGTCACCCTGATTGATTCTTGGGAACCTCCTTTATCCCAGGTCTCTGTCTTGTCCTGGAGATGCCCCCCCCACCTCCTCACCCCTGTCAGTTGCAGATTTCCATTCATTTTCATGGCCATCTAGCCATCCCTCCTGTCCCTCCCCACACCTGACTAAGTTTTAACCTCATACCTCATGTGCCAGCTTTGACTTCCAAATCAGCAAGAACACCAAGTCAGTAAGGTGATGTTGCAATGGTTTGGACTGATGGATCTCAAGGAAGAACTGCATCTGGGAGAACGGAGAGAAGGTCAGTTTTATATAACAGTAGAAGCAAGGTTGATCTATGAGGGCAACCTCCAAACACCTAACCTGTAACCCCAGCTGGAAAGATAGAAAGGGAAGTGAGGATGTGTTTACTAGACCTTGAAACATTAGGATGGCGTGCAGATCTTTAAGTGACTTATAAAGAGACACACCCCACAGAGGTCCCGAGCTGACTGAACTGAGTATTGAGGAGAAGCCAAGTCACAGCCACGAGTTCATTTGTGAGTGACAGGTCCGTGACTTCTGGTAGAGAATGCACCCCTCTTTTGGCTTCATGGAAAGTGATGGTCAGATGAGTTATTTTCTCTTGCTAACAGAATATTCCATGTTTTTATCACATTATTTTTATAGAGAGTGTAATATAAGGGCGGAGCATGAACACAGCTAGACCCCTTACAGTTCAGGCTACTTGTAGCTTAAAAGCATGTGTAGCAGCCTGAGAGGTATGTGAAAGGCTATTTGTAAAGTCCTAACTGAAGCATGAACTTCGGTCCTGGCCCTCCCACAAATACTATCAGACTGCCGCATTCCTTAGCTGCTAGGTAGTTTTACACTTGGAATTTTTACTTTATAAACAACTTTCTTTTTTTGGGTTCCTCATGGCAAGCACTCAGGAGATTTTTGCAGCATTTTATGGGGACTCTGGACTGGCTGATAGATATCAGGAGGGACTTTCCACTCTGCAACTCATATTCTTATTCTCCGAGCAGAGCCTCTACCTGTTCTCCAGACACCACATGGCCAATGGAATGAGATTCAATGAGCTACAGCTCTTTATTAGTAGAGTAAACAGTGTGTATCTCCTGGGGGGCCGAAGGCATTGCATCATGTTGTGGGGTAGTGCATCTATGTAAGACCCTGCTATTATCCTACATGTAGAAGGGAGAATATTCTGGTGGGAAAATAACAAACTGATGTCTCTGGGCTCCTAATTCTCATTTCTGGTGCCACTCCCTTTGACACTGAGTATAATGGGAGAATATGCATGCCTATAATTACATAGAGCCTATTAAGAGCAAAATGAGAGTCTTCCTTCAATATCTAGTATATCCTGTATGCTGGCATATCAATTAATTCAGAATATCAGACATTTTAGGTACAGTGAGATCAGGAGATTCTTTTGAGGGGTTGAGTTACCCCTCTCTAACCATCTGGCCACTGGGAAGCATTTGCTTTTCCCACAATTTTGGAAGATTATCATCTTTAGGAGGATGTAGCATCATGATGTTATAGAAAGATTATGCAGTTGAATCCTCCTTCTGCCTCTCATCAACCATAATGGAAGGTTATAATTATCCCCAATTTGCAGATGAAGAAATTGAGGCTTAGGAGGATTGAGTAATTTGCCTGCAGGTTGGACAATTAATAGCTAGGCCTATAACTTGAGGTTATCTAGTGCCCAGACACAACTCTTAGATCTTCTGAACCTTCTCATCTTTATACACTATTTCTCTTAGGCCCCACAAAAGAATGTGTGAGATAACGCAATCAGTCCTTTAAAGATGTATTCATGGAATTATGGGTAGGAAGATGAACTTCAGAGATCATTAGATTGACCAGTTCCTAAGTCATCACCTGGCTTCCCCCCAGCTTTTGTGACTCAATTTCTCCACTTATAGTAGAGGAATAGTACCTATCCTAGACTTAACTGTCAAAATGGTCAATGAAGTTGAACGCAGTTAGAATGAGTATTTAATTAACCATTCAGTAAATGTGAGCTATTACTTTTTCCATAGTTTGTTATCATTTCAGGCAAGAGAATGAATTTTGTAGGCACTTTCTGAGTGGTAAGAAACACAGCTCTGTCCCTTCTTGGACATACAATGCTGGAGGGTCATGTGCTTCTGGGGTCATGGCCAGGAAGATAGTTCTCTAAGCAGCATATAATAAAGCAGGTGCCCTCACGCTACCTACAACAGGAGAAGCTGAAGGTCCTGTCAACCTTCAGTCAACCACTAAGACATAATTTAGCTTGGCGTGCGTGCGTGCGTGCGCGTGTGTGTGTATGTGTGCATGACAGAGAAAGACAGAGTGTGTGACAGAGAGTCAGAGAGACAGAAACACATACATACACACACATACACACACACACACACACACACACACACACACACACACACACAGAGAGAGAGAGAGAGAGAGAGAGAGAGAGAGAGAGAGAGAGAGAGAGACTCTTATTATAAAAAGGGAAAGATATCTCTTTAAAACCAATACCCAGTTTTGTTGAAAAAAAGACTTTCATAGTAATTTATAACATCCAGGAAGATTTTGTTCAAATATTTTTAGAGTCACTACCAGTACAGTGATACAAGTTCTGGGAATTTATATGACTAATTGTTTAGCACTAGGGAACATTCAATTTGTTGGAAGTCCAATTTGTTGCAGAAGGCTTTATAAGAGCTTCAGTCAGCAAGGAGAATGAATGGCTCCTGCTGGCACAAGCAGCAAATGAGGACATTCAGAAAAGAGGGGAGAAGCCCGAGAAGTATCTGACCAAGTGGGTTTTCAGTAACTCTCTTCTTGACATTTCTTAGCAGCTACCACCTTAAAACAACGCTTATTAAAAAGTATTGTGAGTTGAGAGTATGGTGCATACCTGTAATTATGGCATTTGTTCTGCTAAAAGCAGGACAATGAGGAAATCAAGTCAACCTTGGCCACATAGAAAGTTCCAGACCAGCTTGGGCTATATGAGACCCTGCCACAAATAAAGCATTATTATGAGAAGAATAATTATATTATTCATCTCTGCTATAACAAAAATGGAGTGATTTAAACAGTATTTGGAGGCCAGGAAGTATATACCTAAGATGCTGGCCTATTCAGTTCATAGTGAAGACTGTTGATAGCTTCCTGCTACTTGTATGCTCAAATGGTCTGGCCTTGATACTTGACATAGATCCTGCCTCCTCTTCCATCATCCCTTCTTATAAGGAAGAGATGCCTCTTCCTTATAGGGCTTCATCTAAGCTGAATTATCTTTTAAAGGCCCCATAAAAAAATCTTGAGGTTTGTGTTTCAACATGTGAATTTTGAAAGGGTTTTAGTATTCAGTTCAGAACAAATAATCGCAATCTGTCACTTTTCTAACTAAACAAGAATTAAGGTTGAAAGGTAATTTAAAGAGCATTTAGTTATTCCATATGGCTGTGTAGTAGGCCATCTAGCCAGTACCTAGATATCATCATCAACGTGGGGTTCTTGAACCTGCTTATAAAAACCATGTATAGAAATATCTGAGAATCTTTGACAAATTGGAAGACCCTCACAAACAATCAAATCTATGAGTATATTCAAGTCCCTCATGTAAAATGGTTTAATACATGTGACCTAAGTGCGTCCGCCATCTTCTTTTGGGCATCTGTAGATTTCAGTCACTATAATAGTACTTTATGTGATGGAAATGCTCTACCAATAGTTGACAGACTATATTATTTAGATGCCAATGACTAAAAAGATCGTGGGTAGACAATTTCAATAGAGTTACAGTTTCATTTTGTATAGTTTAAATTTGTAGTTTAACCAGAGACACAAAACCTATGGATTCAGAGGGTCAGTTCTAATTCCTCTTCCTTGATGTTACAAGCACTTCATCCCTGAGCATTGTCCTTTCTCCTTACTGCTCCAAAGTCCTGTGCACGGTATTTTTCCCTATTCTGAAGATGTAGTTCTGATGCACCTTGACTTTTTTGTTCTCACTGCAATGGATATATGTTCCTCTGGATTCTGACTTTAGAAGTCAACTAGTGATGTCTGTTGAAGTAACACATCTTTTCCTTCAGGATCCCTAAAAGACTCATTTATC
The DNA here is from genome assembly GCA_036184795.1 of Tokudaia tokunoshimensis. NCBI lineage: Eukaryota > Metazoa > Chordata > Mammalia > Rodentia > Muridae > Tokudaia > Tokudaia tokunoshimensis. The sequence continues at coordinate 3,332,269 of BTHU01000019.1, forward strand.
TTTGGTGTTCTGTGGTATCTCTGTGATACGGTGGGTGTGGGCATCGTTCCTTGTTTCAATTTACTGGGCTGAGGCTGAGCCTTTATGACTCTGGGTTGACGAGTTTCATCAGTTGTCATTTCTCCGTGTGTTGCCTTGGATCTGCTTTTTGTTTTTGTTTTTGTTTTTGTTTTTTTTCATTGAAATCCAGTTGGCTCTATTGATTTTAAACATCCTATGCTGTCTGGCCCGTGCTAGACATTTTCCCACCTCTACTGTTCTCTGCTTTATTTTAGACTATTTCTACAATTCTGTCTTAAATTTCCCAGATTATCTGTTCAGATAGGGCTAGTCTAGTAAGAAACGCATCGACCGCGTCTCCAAAGTCAATGAATTTGCATGCTTTTATTTTAAATCTTGCAGCTGTTTGAAATATTTGCTTAGTTTTGAAAACTTTCCTTTTAATGGTTTTGTAGTCCATATTCATTTTTAAACTTCTAAGTTTACTTCTGTAAATAAATGCACACTGTTAAATCCCTAAAAGCAGACTTACTGTATGATTCAGACGTACCACTCTGGGATGTACAGCAAAAGGAGTCTAACTCAGCACACCACAGAGGTGCTTGCTTGTCCACGTGTGTTGTTGCACTATGCATGATAACTGATACACGGACCAAACCTCGGTGTCCAGCAATAGATTAATTGAAAAAGAAAATATGTACGATATGTGGAATATTACTCAGCTTTCTCAAGAAGAATATATTCATACCACTTATAGAGGATGAGAGAAATTAAAGATCAGTATATTAAAGTAAGGAAGGCTTGGAAAGACAAACATTGTGTTTTCTCTCATATGCGGAAGATACATGCTGTGGAAGTAGTGTCTATGAAAGAGGAAGAAGACATAAAGGGAAACAGGAGAGGGTAACAGCGTACATTCGACAATAAGCAGAGGGAAGAAGGTCCCTGTCAGGAGAGGTTGATGGGGGATAGAGACAGAACTGAAGGAGGCAAAGAAGAGCAAATCACTAAGATGCGTAGACAGGAAAATGCCACGATTAGGTTCTTTGTGTACTAACCATTTGACTCAATATCCAAAGTGGTAGCTGATACAGGACCTTTTCCACGTGATTTCTGCTATATCTTGCTTTTGTGTATTCTGAGTCTTTGTAAGAACAGTGCTCCTGGATTCGTGTGGGCCTTTGTGACCTCTAGCTTGACGTAGAGTCTTCTTGTGGAGAATTGATGTTTGCTACAGCTTGAGGTATTAACAGCTTCGGGACACTAAAGTGATTTTGAGGAGCTGGGGATGTAGCATACTGTAGAGTACTTGCCCAGCGTGCTAGAGGCTGGGTTTGATACCCCTTCCCCAAGACCAACAAACAGACAAGCAAAGAGTATTTCAAAAAATTATAGTGAGCAAGGTAACCCAGATCCAGAAAGTCACAAGCCGCATGCGTTGTCTCATAGGTGGCTCCTGACTCAAAACTTTAGATCCACGTGCTGTGCTTGGAAAACAAGTAGGACCCAGAAAGCTAGGAAAAGAGCCACGGGAGGAGGGAAGGGTTTCTCAGAGTATGAGGGAAAGGGGAGAAATAGAGTGGGGGTGGGAATGGAAGGGCGGAGCAGAAGGGGGGAAGGAGAAAAGCATAAACAACAAGGTTTGTCATGAGGTAGTCTGGCCACATAGTGACGTGCTAAGAATTGTACTGGGGGCCTCACCTGACAGTTATTCGATTACAGATTTTTAAGATGTCTTCCCCAACTCTGAGTTTCTTCATAAGTACTGAAATAGTCAAATTGTCTTGAGACGCTGGGGGACAGCTGTACCACTAGTCGGTGTTGTACAAATCTGAAAAAAAAATGCACTTCTAATAACCTCATGGTGTTGGTTAGAAGCTTCTCATTGGGAAGTGAACGTACCTTGGGAGCTGCCGTGTAGGTAACAATTTACCTTCACATGATTTAAATATAACTCCTTTCCCTGTCCTCTAAGTTCTGCCAAACCTTCAAAACCCTGTGCAAACATTCTATCTTCTGAGGGCAATGATAAACTTTTCAGCTCTAAATCCATTGTGGTACTCCCCTCGGAGTCACCACGTTCCCCAAGTTTATTACTGTTTTGTTAGTTACTCTTTCTTTATTTGCTCTCAAGTCTCTGAATTGCACACTTAATTTACATTTCTGCATCCCATTACCTTAAGGAGATAGTTGGCATTCTTTTGACCAAAAAATTAAAAGGAAGGATTAATTGAATAATACTATGTGAATGGATTGAGCTAAAAAAAATGAAAAGAGAACAGCAATGAGGATGGTGTATGAAGGAAGGTTCTTTATGAATGATGGTTCTTTATGAATGAAGGTTCTTTATGAATGAAGGTTCTTCAGGTCTTCAGGGTACAGCTGAGGAAGGCCATCTTAGCCAGCTGTAGTTGTCCCTGGTCATGTTGACAATGGCAGGCCTGAGAAGAAAGCCGTTAGTGCCTGCAGAGGAAATGGTTTGCCAGCGACGTCTGCCCTCTCCTGTTACTGCAAGAGATGGGTGCTGTAGAGGAAACTCTCTGACTCATTCCGGGAAAATGACTTCTGCAAATCACTATTTTTTTTTAAAGATGAAGCCATACCATTCTATAAAAATTATTGCCCAATATCGTATGATTCTTAGTATATTTTATTCAGTTTGTTAGCTGGATAGATACATGTCACATTTTTTTAGTCCTTCCCAACCTCCCACATTCAGGTGATTTTTTTTTTATTTTATTTTTCCAGAGGAATTACAGAAATAATTTTTAAAAAATATCTGCCTTGGGATGGGAGAGATGGTCCAGCAGTTAAGACTATGTCCTGCTTTTGTAGAGGAACTGAATTCTGTTCCCAGCACCCACATTATCAAGCTGCTCACAATGGCCTGTAACTCTAGCTCAAGGGTTCTGATGTCCCTGGCTTCCAGAAACATTTGCCCTCAGGTGTACATACCAACACACAGACAAAGATATATATGTGTGTATGTGTGTATGTATGTATGTGTATATGTATATGTTTATATGTGTATATATACACATACATATATATTATATATGTATGTAGATATATATATATAATTAAAAAATTCTCTACCATGCAAACATTTCGTCATATTTGAAGGCTATAGAAAGTTAACTTTGTACTTGACACTTTACATTTTACATTGAAAAATTATTTACATTTTACATTTATGAGTGTTCTGCCTGCATGTGCCCTACTTGCCTGCCTGGTTGGTGCCTGTCGAGGCCAGAAGAGGGCATTGTATTGCCTGAAACTGGAGTTATATATGGTGGGAAGCCATCATATAGATGCTGGGAATTGAACCTGTGTCCTTTGAGAGGGCAGCCTGTGTTCTTAACTGCTGAGTCATTACCTTTCCAACGTCTGTGCGTGGTCCTTTTAAAAATAAATTATATGATTTCAATCTTTGAAGATTGTTCAAATTTTCCATTTTAAAGTTACAGAAACTGAGGCGAGGTAACTCATTCTGGTTACTGACCCCTGAATGGGTGGGACCATTGTGATTAGATTTAGGTATATGTGGTAGAATGTTTTCTCTCCAGTCAGCCTCACATTGACCCTTATGAAACGACAGTATAAACAGCTCCCATTTTCAACCTTGAACATTTAGTATATTTAATTGATTTCCTCTTCTGTTTTCAGTTTAAAGCTCATTGCTGTATTAACAGAACATGTCCTTGTAGGACAGCGATGAACATGCCCGGTTTCTGTTACTCGTTTTTTATTTGGAGAAACAGCTGGAAAGCATTATGTCCAGTGACTGTTGCTGACTTAGTGACTCAGGTTTGGGTCACAGTGTGGAGTTTCTCACACTCTCTCAAAGCCACCAGGAAGAATGCAGGCTTTTGTGAGAGGGCACACCAGGAATTTCAGAACTTGCTGCTTAGAGGGAGAGCTTATGTCCCTGTAGGAGGAGACTGGGCCTTGTCTTATGTGAACCATTTAGACTGGTTTCTCACAGGGAAGCAAAATTCCCCTAGAGAGGAAGCTGGAGGAATCGTGGGTGCAAACCAGGCAGTCACAAATACAGCTGTGTGAGGGCTCTTCTTGGGTATCAGTTTGACTACATCTGGATTAACTAAAGCCCAAGCAGCTTGTATACCTGTGAGGGATATTTTCCTTAATTAAATCATTTGAAGTGAGAAGACTGACTTTTCATTTAGACATTTTGAGGTGGGAAGATACACTTTTAATCCAGATCATTTGAAGTGGGAAGACTCACCTTTAATGTGGGCTACACCATCTGCTGACAGCCTATATAAAGGACAAGGGAGAAGGAAACTGGCTCCTATCCTCTTCTCTTCTCTTCTCTTCTCTTCTCTTCTCTTCTCTTCTCTTCTCTTCTCTTCTCCTCCCCTTCCCCCACCCCCTTGCCTGCTTACTCTCGATCTTGCTGGCAAGTCCATTCCTTCACTGAAATCAGATTCCACTTCTTGGGGATTCTGAGGTATATACTGAAGACTAGCTAACACATCCATCCAGCCTTGTGAATGGAACAATTATTGAATTCTTGGACCTTCCATTGGTAGATAGCAATTGTTGGACTATCTGGACCACAGAACCACAGTCTGTAAGCCAGTCTAATATGTCTCTTTCTGTCTCTCTCTCTCTCTCTCTCTCTCTCTCTCTCTCTCTCTCTCTCTCTCTCACACACACACACACACACACTGCTCAGGCTGAGTGGCACACTCCTGTGCTCGCATACCTGTTGCCATACAACTCCTCTGTTCACCCTCTTTTTTCCTTTCCTTGTTTTTATTTTAAATTGGGGTCTCACCATGTACTTCAAAGTAGCCTGAAATTTACCCCAAATTGGTCTCAAACTCATGATTCTCCTGACTCTGGCTCCTGGCTGCTGAAATTACATGCGTGTACTTACCACGTCAGCTACAGTTTGTGGTGTGTGTGTTCTTTACCTTATCTAAGAAGCCAACACTCTCCTCTGCTCTAAAATCATGATCTCCATTTCCCACCAGACACATACATTACTTGCTGCACATCCTGTGCTTCCTTGGGAACTTCCTCACCATTACATTGTGTAGTTGGGAACTTCCTCACCGTTGCAGTGTGTAGTTGGGAACTTCCTCACCGTTGCAGTGTGTAGTTGGGAACTTCCTCACCGTTGCAGTGTGTAGTTGGGAACTTCCTCACCGTTGCAGTGTGTAGTTGGGAACTTCCTCACCGTTGCAGTGTGTAGTTGGGAACTTCCTCACCGTTGCAGTGTGTAGTTGGGAACTTCCTCACCGTTGCAGTGTATAGTTGGGAACTTCCTCACCGTTGCAGTGTGTAGTTGGGAACCTCCTCACCATTACAGTGTGTAGTTGGGAACCTCCTCACCGTTGCAGTGTGTAGTTGGGAACCTCCTCACCGTTGCAGTGTGTAGTTGGGAACTTCCTCACCGTTGCAGTGTGTAGTTGGGAACTTCCTCACCGTTGCAGTGTGTAGTTGGGAACTTCCTTACCGTTGCAGTGTGTAGTTGGGAACTTCCTCACCGTTGCAGTGTGTAGTTGGGAACTTCCTCACCATTGCAGTGTGTAGTTGGGAACTTCCTCACTGTTGCAGTGTATAGTTGGCAATCTTTTTTTTTTTATTTATTTTATTTTATTTTTTTAATTTACATTCCAAATCACTTCCCCTTTCCCGTTTCCTCCCTCCCCGAAAGTCCCATAAGCCCCCTTCCCTCCCTCTTTTCTCCATTCAACCCCCTCTCATTACTCTGTCCTGGCGTTCCCCTACATCCAGTCTTTCCAGGACCAGGGGTCTCTCCTTCCATCTTTTTAGAAATCTATTGGTATGCTGATTGTGTCTAGGGTATTCCGAGATTCTGGGTCAATATCCCCTTATCAGTGACTGCATACCATGTGTGTTCTTTTGTGATTGGGTTACCTCACTAAGGATGATATTTTCAAGTTCTGACCATTTGCCTAGGAATTTCGTGAATTCATTGTTTTTAATTGCAGAGTAGTATTCCATTGTGTAGATATACCACATCTTCTGAATCCATTCCTCCGTTGAGGGACATCTGGGTTCTTTCCAGCTTCTGGCTATTATAAATAAGGCTGCTATGAATATAGTGGAGCATGTGTCCTTATTGCATGCAGGTAAAGTCTCTGGGTATATGCCCAGGAGTGGTATAGCCGGATCCTCCGGGAGTGTCATGCCCAGTTTTCTGAGGAACCGCCAGACTGCTTTCCCGAGTGGTTGTACCAGCCTGCAATTCCACCAGCAGTGGAGGAGTGTTCCTCTTTCTCCACATCCTCGCCAACAACTGCTGTCTCCTGTGTTTTTGATCTTAGCCATCCTGACTGGTGTGAGATGGAATCTCAGGGTTGTTTTGATTTGCATTTCCCTAATGACTAAGGATGATGAACATCTCTTTAGGTGCTTCTCAGCCATTAGATATTCTTCAGATGAGAACTCTTTGTGTAGCTCTGTACCCCATTTTTTAATAGGGTTACTTGCCTCTCTGGAGTTTAACTTCTTGAGTTCTTTGTATATCTTGGATATTAGCCCTCTGTCGGATGTAAGGTTGGTAAAGATCATTTCCCAGTTAGTTGGTTGCCGCTTTGTCTTTTTGACAGTGTCTTTTGCCTTGCAAAAACTTTGTAATTTAATGAGGTCCCATTTGTCTATTCTTGATCTTAGAGCATAAGCTATTGGAGTTCTGTTCAGGAAATTCTCCCCTGTGCCCATATGTTCAAGGTTCTTCCCTAGTTTCCCTTCTATTAGTTTCAGTGTGTCTGGTTTTATGTGGAGATCTTTGATCCACTTAGAATTGAGCTTAGTGCAAGGAGATAAGGATGGGTCAATTTGCATTCTTCTGCATGTTGACCTCCAGCTGAGCCAGCACCATTTGTTGAAAAGGCTATCTTTTTTCCACTGGATGGTTTTAGCTCCTTTGTCAAAGATCAAGTGACCATAGGAGTGTGGCTTCATTTCTGGGTCTTCAATTCTGTTCCATTGATCTACATGTCTGTTACTGTACCAATACCATGCAGTTTTTAACACTATTGCTCTGTAGTACAGCTTGAGGTCCGGGATACTGATTCCCCCAGAGGTTCTTTTACTCTTGAGAATAGTTTTAGCTATTCTGGGTTTTCTGTTATTCCAGATGAATTTTTGAATTGCTCTTTCTAACTCTATGAAGAATTGAGTTGGGATTTTGATGGGGATTGCATTGAATCTGTGTATTACTTTTGGTAAGATGCTCATTTTTACTATATTAATCCTGCCAATCCATGAGCATGGCAGATTTTTCCATCTTCTGAGGTCTTCTTCAATTTCTTTCTTCAGAGACTTGAAGTTCTTGTCATACAGATCTTTCACTTGTTTGGTTAGCGTCACGCCAAGATACTTAATATGGTTTGTGGCTATCGTAAAGGGTATTATTTCTCTTACTTCTTTCTCAGCCTGCTTATCCTTTGAGTATAGGAAGGCTTCTGACTTGCTTGAGTTGATTTTATATCCGGCCACTTTGCTGAAGTCATTTATCAGCTGTAGGAGTTCTCTGGTGGAGTTCTTTGGGTCGCTTATGTATACTATCATATCGTCTGCAAATAGTGATAGTTTGACTTCTTCCTTTCCAATTTGTATCCCTTTGACCTCTTTTTGTTGTCTAATTGCTCTAGCTAGAACTTCAAGTACTATATTGAAAAGATATGGAGAGAGAGGGCAGCCTTGTCTAGTCCCTGATTTTAGTGGAATTGCTTCAAGTTTCTCTCCGTTTAGATTGATGCTGGCTACTGGTTTGCTGTAAATTGCTTTTACTATGTTTAGATATGGGCCTTGAATTCCTGATCTTTCCAAGACCTTTAGCATGAAAGGATGCTGAATTTTGTCAAATGCTTTCTCAGCATCTAATGAGATGACCATGTGGTTTTTTTCTTTGAGTTTGTTTATGTAGTGGATTACATTGATGGATTTCCTTATATTGAACCATCCCTGCATCCCTGGGATGAAGCCTACTTGATCGTGGTGAATGATCGTTTTGATGTGTTCTTGGATTCGGTTGGCAAGAATTTTATTGAGTATTTTTGCATCGATATTCATAAGAGAGATTGGCCTGAGATTCTCTTTCTTTGTCGGATCTTTGTGTGCTTTTGGTATTAGTGTAATTGTGGCTTCATAGAACGAGTTGGGTAGTGTTCCTTCTGTTTCTATTTTGTGGAACAGTTTGAAGAGTATTGGTGTTAGGTCTTCTTTGAAGGTCTGATAGAATTCTGCACTAAAACCATCTGGACCTGTGCTTTTTTTGGTTGGAAGACTTCCAATGACAACTTCTATTTCTTCAGGGGTTATAGGACGGTTTAGATGGTCTATTTGATCCTGATTTAATTTTGGTACTTGGTATCTGTCAAGGAAATTGTCCATTTCCTCAAGATTTTCTAGTTGTGTTGAATACAGGTTTTTGTAGTAGGATCTGATGATTTTTTGAATTTCCTCAGTTTCTGTTGTTATCTCTCCCTTTTCGTTTCTGATTTTATTAATTTGGATACTATCTCTGTGCCCTCTGGTTAGTCTGGCTAAGGGCTTATCTATCTTGTTGATTTTCTCAAAGAACCAACTCCTCATTTTGTTGATTCTTTGTATGGTTTTATTTGTTTCTACTTGATTGATTTCAGCCCTGAGTTTGATGATTTCCTGCCTTCTACTCCTCTTTGGTGTATTTGCTTCTTTATGTTCCAGGGCTTTCAGGTGTGCCATTAAGCTGTTAGTGTATGCTGTCTCCCGTTTCTTTTTGGCAGCACTCAGGGCTATGAATTTTCCTCTTAGCACTGCTTTCATTGTGTCCCATAAATTAGGGTATGTTGTACCTTCATTTTCATTAACTTTCAAAAAGTCTTTGATTTCTTTCTTTATTTCCACCTTGACCAAGTTATCATTGAGTAGAGCATTGTTCAGCCTCCATGTGTATGTGGGTTTTCTTTTGTTTTTGTTGCCATTGAAGACCACCCTTATTCCATAGTGATCTGATAGGAGGCATGGGATTATTTCTATCTTCTTGTATCTGTTGAGGTCTGATTTGTGACCAATTATATGGTCAATTTTGGAGAAGGTACCATGAGGAGCTGAGAAGAAGGTGTATTCTTTAGCTCTAGGATGAAATGTTCTATATATATCAGTTAGTTCCATTTGGTCCAAGGCTTCAATTAGATTCACTGTGTCCCTGTTTAGTTTCTGCTTTCCTGAACGATCCATTTCAGAGAGTGGGGTGTTGAAGTCACCCACTATTATTGTGTGCGGTGCGATGTGTGCTTTGAGTTTTAGTAAAGTTTCTTTTACGAATGAGGGTGCCCTTGCATTTGGAGCATAGATATTCAGGACTGAGAGTTCTTGATGGTGGATTTTTCCCTTGATCAGTATGTAGTGTCCTTCTGTGTCTTTTTTGATGACTTTAGGTTGAAAATCAATTTTATCCGATATTAGGATGGCTACTCCACCTCGTTTCTTGGGGCCATTTGCTTGTAAAATTGTTTTCCAGCCTTTTACTCTGAGGTAGTGTTTGTCTTTGACACTGAGGTGTGTTTCCTGCATGCAGCAAAATGCTGGGTCCTGTTTACGTATCCAGTCTGCTAGTCTATGTCTTTTAATTGGGGAATTGAGACCATTGATATTAAGAGAGATTAAGGCATAGTGATTATTGCCATCTGCCATTCTTGACACTATCTTTATGTTTGAGTGGTTATCTACTTTTGGGTTTGATTCAAGAAGGTTATTATCTCATTTTTTCCAGGGTGTTGTTTCTCTCCCTGTATTGGAGGTTTCCACCTATTATCCGTTGCAGGGCTGGATTTGTGGAAAGATATTGTGAAAATTTGGTTTTATCATGGAATATCTTGGTCTCTCCATCTATGGTGATTGAGAGTTTTGCTGGGTATAGTAGTCTAGGCTGGCATTTGTGCTGTCTTAGTGTCTGCATGAGATCTGCCCAGGATCTTCTGGCTTTCATAGTCTCTGGTGAGAAGTCTGATGTGATTCGGATAGGTCTTCCTTTGTATGTTACTTGGCCCTTTTCTCTTACTGCTTTTAGTATTCTTTCTTTGTTTAGAACATTCGGTGTTTTGATTATTATGTGACGGGAGGTATTTCTGTTCTGGTCCAGTCTGTTTGGAGTTCTGTAGGCTTCTTGTACGTTCATCAGCATCTCTCTCTTTAAGTTAGGGAAGTTTTCCTCCATAATTTTGTTGAAGATGTTTACTGGCCCTTTAAGTTGCAAATCTTCACTCTCATCTATACCTATAATCCTTAGGTTTGGTCTTCTCATTGTGTCCTGGATTTCCTGGATGTTTTGGATTACGTGTTTTTTGCATTTTGCATTTTCTTTGACTGTTGAGTCGATGCTTTCTATGGAGTCTTCAGCACCTGAGATTCTTTCTTCCATCTCTTGTATTCTATTGTTGATGTTTGCATCTATGACTCCTGATTTCTTCCCAAGGTTTTCTATCTCCAAAGTTGTCTCCCTTTGTGATTTCTTAGTTGTTTCTACTTCCTTTTTTAGTTCCTGGATGGATTTGCTGAGATCCTTCACTTGTTTGTTTGTATTTTCCTGTATTTCTTTAAGGTATTTTTGCATTACCTCTTTCAGGATTTCTTCCTGATGACCCACGTTCTCCTGCACTTCTCTGAGCGATTTTTGTGTTTCCTCCTCATGGGATTCCATCCGTTGATCCATCGTCTCCTGCATTTCTTTAAGCAGTTCTCGTGTTTCCTTTGTAAGGGCATCTAACCGTTGATTCATTTCTTTAAGCAATTTTTGTGTTGCCTCCTTATGGGCATCCATCTGTTGATCCATATTCTTCTGCATTTCTTTATGCAAATTTTGTGATTCCTTTGTGAGTGCATCTACCCGTTGATTCATCTCGTTAAGCGATTTTTGTGTTGTCTCCTTGTGCGCCTCCATCTTTTGATCCATGTTCTCCCGCATTTCTCTAAGCGATTTTTGTGTTTCCTTTGTAAGGGCTTCTAACCGTTGATTCATGGTCTCCTGTAACTCTTTATGAGATTTATTTGTGTCCTTCTTGTGATCCTCTAATAGCATCATGAGAAGTGATTTTAAATCCAGATCTTGTCTTTCGGGTGTGGTGGGGTATCCAGGACTTGCTGCTGTTGGAGAGTTGGGTTCGGATGGTCCCACATTACTTTGATTACTGTTAGTAACATTCCTACGTTTGCCTTTTGCCATCTGGATACCTCTGGTGTTAGTTGGTCCTGCTGCCACTGGCTGTTGGTTGGACCTCCTGTGAGCCTGCAAAGCTATTTCTGCCCCCCCCCCGGATTACCAGGATTCCCCTGGCACCGATTTCTGGGGCCTGCCTGCTCCTGAGTGACTTTGGAGCCCCAATGTGCCTTGCCCCAAGTGATCTTATATTGGGGAGGCCTTGCACATCTAAAGGCTCAGCCTAGTGGATTCCTGGAGCAGAGGTCGCCAAAGAGAGGCTGGCAGGCTCCTGCCCTGTGCAGGGGTGTGTGATCTCTCCTGGGGGGGGAGGGGGCGTCCCTCTGCCAGGCAGAAGTCCCACAGCAGATCTGGCACGCTGGTTACTGCAGATCAGCCCAGCACCTGGGAGCAGGTTACACACAAGCCGCCCGAGACCAAAGCGATATTATGCCTGTCTGTCTCTGAGCCTGGCGGTCCCAACTACCTGGTCACTGGAGCAAAGATGGCGGAGGGCACTCTCCGTGGCGCCGCTCTCCCTGTAGAAGCGATGGCTCGCCGATCTGGCACCCAGACGACCACAGCGCCGACCCGCCCTCGGGCACAGACGGAAGCCCCAACAGGCCGTGTCCCAAGTGATGTTATATTGGGGGTAGGGAGCCTGGGGTACCCGTCTCTCCAGCGCAGTCCGCGGGAACAGAGGTCGCGGAAGGAAAGCTGGCAGGCTCCCTCCCAGTGCGGGGTCCCTCTGCCAGGCAGAAGTCCCACAGCAGAGCTGGCGTGCTGGTTACTGCAGATCAGCCCAGCACCTGGGAGCAGGTTACACACAAGCTGCCTGAACCCGAAGCGATATTATGCCTGTCTGTCTCTGAGCCTGGCGGTCCCAACTACCTGGTCACTGGAGCAAAGATGGCGGAGGGCCTATAGTTGGCAATCTTACACACACTCCATGATTTTCACTGAAGGCCACCAGGGGACAGGAACATCAAGGTGGACCATCCTCAGCTTCTGGTGTTCTACAGGGTCTAGTACATTATTTATGCCTGTCAGATGAATTTTAAGGTAAAACATGTAAGTGCTTCAAAACCGCTTGGTCCATTAAATGAGAGACTAAATCCTAGCCCTCCTTAACTATTCATGAAATCAGAATCCTCCAGAATCTTTTGCAAACTATGTCGAGTTATTGTCCCGATTTGAAAGCAAAGGACTCTTAGGCAACTAACTGTTCTCCCCGTTTCTCAGAGCTTCTGAGAGAAAATACAACCCTTTATTTCCTTTCCTGGTTCGATAATGCACTTGAAAGAGCTTAATAGTCGCAAGTTAGTTCTCAGATGAGAGTTGTGTTTAATTAGACATATCATCTAGCATGTTGCTGTTCAAACTGTGGCCTAGTCACCATTGGCACTAGGGAGCTTCTTAGAAGCGCAGTCCTGGTGCCCCCGGCAGACCTGCTGTACCTGTGCAATTGAACAGTGTCTTCAGTGATGACTTACCTTAAGGTTTCACAAGTACCACTCTGTGCTCTGGGCCTTGTGACTTAGAACAGCACACCCACGCTACAACTCTATGGCACCCTTTTGTGTGCTTTATACACTCCAGTGATGAAGCTTCCAAACTTTAGGATAAATATTTCATATTACAAAAATATGTTATATCTCTCTGTTATTGTTGGTAGCAGATCACAGCTGAGAGAGATGGGGCAATATGCTTTTATTCTTTTTTTTTTACTACCTGGAATACATTTAATTTCTTCCTTTATGTAGAAATAAAGTCACAAGCTTCTATTCTCCTGGTTAATCTGTATTGAGTAAACAAATTCAACCCTCACTCACAGCAATAGCCATAATGTATGTGTGTATGCATGTGTACAACATGTGAGTATATATATATATGTACATTTATGTGCACATATGCATATGTATGTATAAGGGTATATATATGCATATATATGTATATATGAATATATGTATATGTTTTCATGAGTGCACATATTTTATCATTTCTCTGGATTGCTTTAAAATTTTCTTATGCTCCTGTAGATTCTGTTTATAGTGGATTATGTTTTTCATTTTGAAGTCCTTGAAAAACAGAAGGCTTAATTATACAAGTAAATACAGGAATAAAACTACATTTCTTTAAAAATGCATAATTCATGCATAGCACTATTTGCACTGTCCTTCATAACAATTTGTGCAAGCAAACAATGAGAAATGACTGTATTATTTATTTGGGGGCAGCTTATATACTTGTGACAGATTTCAAAGATTTAGGTTAAAGTAAGACTTCCCAGTCCTTCTCCTATCCATACTGTCCCACCTCCTCTTTTTCAGGGTGGCTTTCCCTTTCTGTCTTCCCCTCTTCCAATTCTTCCAGTGCTAAGGGTCTACACCAGGATCTGCAAGTCAAGCAATCATTGAGCTGTGTCCCAGTCCCTGCACTAGAAAGTTCTATGTAGTCAGTCCTGAGATGTTGGGCTCTGAGACTAGGAAAGAATTTGATCCCAGCCTGTGGCTTTGTGGAGAAGCTACTGGATCTAATTTTTCTCAGTTTTGTCACTGGCAAAGTAGGACTATTAGAGATGCCAAGACAAATGAAACAATTGGTGTGATGTGCTGAGGATCAATTATGGGCTTGCAACAGTTAAGAAATACTAATTTCCTCTGTTTTGTATGGGTGTTTCTTTACATATCATTTTCTAACATAATAGTAGGTTGTATATGATTAAATATATTGCTTTTAGAAACCCAGAAAAATGAGATTTTTCACTTGAGCTCATGAGATTGGTTGTCTTATTGATTGAACTACCTCATTTTTTCTTTTTTGGTTCCACAGTATTCAGCTTTTTGGATGAATTTATTTGTTTTTATATATAAAAATTTCATAAATTTGTTTAATTTATATAATTAAATTTTTATCCAAGTTTGTTTAATTTATATAATCATATATCCAGCTTTCAACTGCTGTTCAGTCAGGTTACTTCCATTCTTAGGTATTATGAAACCCTGGAAGCAAGCTGTGAACCCTTGCAGCGCGGTGTCTGACAGGAAGTTTCTAGAAAGGAAATCAAATCAGGAAATAGTCATAGTACAGGTTCTAGTTTTGGTGAATGTTTGTGAGTTGCTCTTCACAAGGCAAGCTATTTCGCCTACAAAGTATGAAAATGCTTATTTTCAATGGTCATACTTCAACTTTAATTTTCAAAAATTCAGCTTTGTTTGGGTATAATAATAACACCTATTTGGAAATTTGATCAAGATTTCTAGGTTCTCTGGGACAGCTAGTGGGTAGAGGCTGGATTATGGTGCTTTCTCCTTAAGTGTTAGAAGGGACAACAGATTTCTATGAGGATTCCTGTGAAATACACAGAATATTGTCCTTGTGGTCACTAGCTGCCAAGGATTCCTGAACTATAGAGACAAAGCAAAGAGTTTGGGAAGAGAACATGAACAACAGTGTGTTTCTTTTAGTTTTCATCAGAACCTCGCCTCTCTCTGCCCCTTGAACTTGTCTTGGCTGAGCAAAGCTGTCTGTTGGGCCAGTTTCTGAGAGCCTTTCTCATTTGTTCACACAAATGCCCCATTGTACAGTTCTCATTGCCTCCCAAAATGACCATATAGCTTTTGTTTAGAGGTAGGTGGGCAGCTTTCTCTCTTTTCAGTTATACAAAAACAAATAAGCAAATAAACAAACAACTCTCAAATAATTAAAATACGAAAACCATGTAATATTGATTTCATCATCCTACTTTATGACCTTCATTAGTACTTTTTGGGCAGGCTAAAATAGTTTCAATCCCTTCTTGCATATTTTACACTTTATAACGGTATCAGCCACTATGTTTTATAGAATTCGTGTTGCACTGCCCTCTTGACACATAACCCTGGTCTCTGGAAGGAATTAGGATTTGTAATGAAATAGACGTTTTCAGTCCACTTGGCAAGTGTTCACGGGCTATATTTGCATATACAAATGAGCTGAGGAATTGAAAAATGAAAAACCCTAAATTAGCATTCTACGAGGAACTAAACACTTGGACAGTTTTAGTCACTGACATTATTCCAGAAATACTTGTTGGCATTTGAGTGTGTTGATCATGATACACTGTCAAGGGTGAAAGGAGCTGGGTGGATGACCTCTCTGCACCCAGTAGGAATGTCCGGGCTGCTTCAGAACACCTGGTCTATGAAACTGAGCTTGGCTGTCTTGGACCTGTGAGGCGCACAGTGGGTGGGGATTCTTATCCCAGATGAACTTTTATTTAATAGGCCAGTAGCTACACAAGGTTCACAGATACTTGTGGTGAGATATAAGTGCCTCCCTCCACATATCATTTTACAGATCAAAGGCAACATTTTGCATATTCTCTTAGGAACTGGGCATCAAACAGTATTTGCCAACATTGTGGTCATTTCTTCTTTAGAAATTTGACACTGTCTTAACAGGCAGTGGGAACTTGTGTCTTTTCTCCTTTCTTTAGAATCTGCTTAAAACAATTGATGCTGCTGCATATTAAATAGCTGTCATATAGCTCTTGCTGGGAGATGGGTCTTAAGTCAATTAACTATGAATAGTCACATGCATCAGGAAGGCAGATAGTTATATATTCACATATCTTTTATAGATAAAATAGTGCTAGAGAATTTAAGTAACATGTAAGGGACAACCGAAATCCACACCCATGCCTTTTTCACTTCCAGCCAGTCCCAAAGGTGCCTCTACTAATCTAAGTCACCACCACACCTGTTACATACAGTTATCCTCAACATAAGAACTCATTATTACTCTAAGTTCAACTACCCTTAATGTCAATTATGATCAGTTTTAATGTTGTTATTGATTCTCAGCAGCTCCATAAATTGTCTTTATTACTTCTTTGTGGACAGAGGGCTAACTTACCCACAAGTTGTCCCAACTGGCCGTTGGCTTTGCGAGCATCATTGGACAACACAGGACTTTTATTAGCACCCAGTGATGGCTAGAACTTAGAATGCCTGCTTCTACCTTCAAGGCCATTGTCTAATTCTCTTGGCACTGTGCTGCACGCTGTGCAGAACTCGCTTATTACACACACTTGTCTTGTATTTCTAGCGGGTTTCTCTTATCTTGTTACTGAGTAATATTGATTTTTGTCTTCATTAATTCTTCCCAGCACTGCCAATTTTCTTCTCTCTTTGTCTTCGACATCTCTTTTAAAGTCATGTTCAATAGGCTTATTCTAGATTTGCTGAGTTCTTACTGAATCTATTTTCCTTTTACTTAGAAGTTTTATTGCATTTTTTTTCCTGACAGACTCCCCCACCATCTATGGTTGCTCAGATCCTGCTCTGACAGGAAAGGTTTTGTTCTTTGCCCATTCTTTCATCCCCAGCTTTGTACAGAGTCAGGGCTTGATCCATGGCAGGCACAATCCAGACACTCACGTCCTGAGACCATCTCTAGGCACCATCCGCATCATCACTCAGGTTGCTGACATATCATTTCTTCTCTAACTCTTCCAACCTCCCTTTAGCATCAAGTAAGGCCCTTCTACATGCTTTCCATTGGACCAGAGAAGGGAAAACGATGCCCATAGCATCAGAAACTCCAATGATTAGCCATTCTACCTATAGTTCAGTAAGCTTTTCATTGCCGTTTGTGAGATTATTTCCTTTGACTTTAAGAGGGCAACAGCAGATGAAAGAAATAATTCCTCCAAGTCCAGCATGGTGAACCAATGAATTCATTTGGCGTGCTTGTAGGAACTTGGATCTTTGTTTCCCTATAAGAGGAGAGGTGACTCAAAGGTACCAGCATCTCTCAAAAGCTCATCCCAGCATGGGTAACAGCACACAAAGCTGTGCAGCTTGTAGGATGCCTCATTACTGAAGATTTTCCTCTTCTGCAGCAATAATTTATTGTTTATGTAGATGCAGGAAGGGGATTTGTGAGTTTCATAAGCCTCTTGAATTTCCCCACTCACTCTAGAAAGTTATGTCACAATCCATAGGAAACCATGACAGAAGAGAAGCCTATAACTTTCATTGTAGGGTTTGAACCAGGTATACTATATCTCTTGTCTCACTTTGCCCTCACCCCTCAAGATTAGCTCTTTCTGTGTTTGATAGTGGAGAAGGAGATGGATACCATGAGAGGTTAAGGATCTAATACAGCTTGAAAGTAGATGTGCTGGGTAGGTTCTACTCCATCTCCATGACAGTCTAATCTATGGCAAAGCTATTCGGTACTTAGTTGTATTTTATCCCTTTGGTCATCTTCAATTGAATCATCTTCTTCATGTCTTAATTAGAGGGTTTCTGAGTTATTCCCTGCAGTTGAGTCTTAATACTCTTGCATCATGCTCCCTAGAGTTATTTATTTCTCCCAGTTGATTTGTTAATAATCTCAGTACATTGTTTCCTTTGTTCAATGTATTAGAACCAAGTGACTGGCAAGCCTTGTTTTCTAACTTCCTGCCCTACTGAGACCAGGCCTCCACTAATTATAGCGTTTTGCTCTAACAGTCTAATAATGTCCAAATCAAGGTTATTGATCATATTCCTTTGAATGAATCTGGCTTTTCTGCTTACAGAGCATCTGTTGGATCCTGTCGTTTGTGAACAAACTGGATGTTTATTCTTAAATTGTGTCAGCATTGTACTGATGTTTACACCTGCATGTTCTAAAGCCCTGGCTGGCTCAGGCTAGGATTGGCTTGTGAAGAATTTAGGGTGCATCTCCATTTTATAAGATATCATAATGCGTGTATTGCATGTACTCATGTGTGTTCATTTGTGTGTTCGTGAGTGTATATGAGCCTGTGGAGGTTAGGGGTTGATGGGTGGATGGGTGTCTTCCTCAGTTGCTCTTTATGTTATATTTTGTCTCATTAAACCTGTAACTTTCCAGTTTGTCTAGGCTTAGCTGACCAGAAGTTCCTAGGATCCACCAGTCCCTGCCTTCCCAGAATGGGATTATATGTGTGAGCTGCCACACCTGGCTCTTGTATTAGTGCTGGGTATTAAACATAGGACCTTATGTTTGCACAGCAAACACCTACCTAAGTAAGCCATCTCTATAGCTCCCCAATAATGATTTTCTTTTCTTTTCTTTTTAATATTTATTTTTTTAAGATATTTTTACTTTATTTATATGAGTACACTGTAGCTGTCTTCAGACACACCAGAAGAGGGCATCAGATCCCATTACAGATGGTTGTGAGCCAGCATGTGGTTGCCGGGAATTGAACTCAGGACCTTTGGAAGAGCAGTCAGTGCTCTTAACCACTGAGCCATCTCTCCAGCCCCCAATAATGATTTTTAATCTGCAGTATGAAGTCTTATATTCCAGAGGTTATCATCAGTTATGTTTGGCTTAGTGAGCATCAACATATTTTCTTCTATCTTCTTTTTATGAATGGTTAAGAGTTGTCTTTCAGGCTCTTTCGTTTCTAAGAAATCAGGTATTGGCAAGGGTGAGAAACACAGAAAAAACATTTAAATAATAAGATACTAGGTACTTACAATCTATCTTCTAGAGAAATTATAGTGACGATCAATATTGAATTTTTTAAATTTTTTAAAAATCCTGTATGTGAATATATAAATATACACATAGACACACACAGAGGCACGCAGGCACACAGGCACACAGGCACACACACAGACACACGTGCGCGCGCGCGCACACACACACACACACACACACGTTTCCTGTGCAGAAAAGATAACTTAGTAGGTAAAAGATACTTGCTATACGACACAGGCATAAAATACTATGCTTGATTGATGCTTGGTGACCTGAATTGGATCCCTGGCACCTGCAGTGGAGGGAGAGAAATGACAAATTGTCCTTTAACTGCTATGCATACACATGGTATGTGTACATCTGCACTCAAACTCACTATACAGATACAACTACCAACCACACCAATGACATAAAACAAGTTAAGAAACACCTTTGCTAGGCATGATTTAAATAGCACTGTGGGATGTTGTGACATAGATTTGTCATAATTGATTAGCCCTTCCATCCCTCAGTGTCAGGTGTTGTATTCCAGCTGTGTGCATCATTGTCCATTTATATCTTAGTGCATTTGTATATTTGGATGTATTCTTGGTTATTTTACTTAGATTTATTCTTTTAAAATTATACTTGTTATTGTTTGTGTATGTGGGTGTTTATGGTATATGATGTGTAGGTCTAAGAACAGCTTTGTGGGGTTGATTCTTTCCACTTTTGTGTGGGTGTTGGAAATCAAACTCAGGTTATTAAGTGTTTACCCACTGAGCCATCTCTCTAGCCCCTAGACTGATTTTTTTTGAAGGAAAATTGCTAGATAAAGATCAAGGCCATTGATAGTATGCTTGAGATTATTTATAGGAGGGACTAAGTCCATTTCTGTTCCATTCATGGGTGAACTGGAGCCTGGAAGTAGCTCTGATAGGCACTGAGTACTCGCACGCCTAATTTGATCAGCAAAACCTAATGATGCTGTTTTAATTTGCAAAATCAAAAAGTATTTCTTACCATCTCAAAACGGTAATTGGTGGTATGTAAGATGTTAATTTTATTTAATAGTTAAAATTACTATATAATATGTAAGAATATGTTTACTATATTAAAATTATAGGTAATATATAATTATAAATTTATAATATAAAATATCTATCATTATAATTTTTTATTTACATATTTTTGTGGTGCTGAAGATTGAACCCAGGCTCTGAGCATGCTATCCAAGTGTTCTACCTCTGAGGTACATCGCTAGCCTCAGAATTTATTAATTGGATTTACTAATTTTATTTTCAAGTATTTATATGTATTATTTGTACATTCATGAGTGTGTGTGTATATGTGTGTGTATATGTGTGAATACTATAATTTTAGAATGTTCTTCCCTATAAAGGGAAAATTTTAAATTACATTTAATTATGTTTCCTTTGGGATTCTCTAATAGAATTTTTAAGCTTTATGACTTAGAATTTATTTTAGCATATATTTTATTCTAAATATTTAAAAAGACTGAACTTGATTTTCATCCCACAAATAATCAGTTGGCCTAGCAATTCTTGCTA